>SSNS01000069.1:1542564-1656649 GCA_006937985.1 Aphyosemion australe | reverse complement strand
AGTCGGATTTTCCGGCCTTCAATCTCTGTGTTATTGCGGTTTTCCAGAGCTTCCTTGGCATCTTCTTTGCTGCCAAACTCAATAAAAGCATATTTTTATGTCATGTCCTTTGTCCCTTGTCTCCCCAGTCCCTCTCCTATAGTGCTTCCTGGTCCCTTAAATTATAAATGATATATTTATCATTCTGTTCTCTTATTCCACTCCCTGTTAAAGTTATCAGTCCCGTCATTTGCTGGAACCCAGCCTCTGGGTTTTATGTTATTTCTCTTTAGTTTACCCTTTCTCATAGCTTTAGTATTGTCAGGGCCCCGTTTGTTTAGCCTTCTTTTGTGTCTACTACCTTTGACCCCTGTGTTTTATATGAGCAGTTGTTTTCCCTCCCATGTTAGTTATTTTAGTTATCTGTTCTCCTCCCATCATCTAAGTAAGAAATCCCTCTGATTCCTGTTCATTTGTTCACCTTGTCTCTACCCCCACTTACCTTGTTCTTCCTTCTAGTGGCCCAGTCCCCGGTTCCTGAACTCTGCTCGTTCCAGACCTGCATTCAAATCATTTTCAATAAATCATTATTTAACATCTTTTGGTCTCCTGAGTTTTGCACTGCATGTGGGTCACAATTCTCCCAAAACCATGACTGTAATGGGTTTGATCTCATATTATGTTTTTTTAGATTTTTGCAGTTGAAGTTATTTATCTAATTAAAAATAGCCACTGTTTTGACAAATGCTCACTGTCTTTTTTTTTTTTTCAATGAATGAATTCTTTTATAACATGGCTGCTTCCTTTATGGAGAATTTCTAACACATATGAGAAATAATTTTAAATCTGCAGATAATATAGAATGAACAGTTACTGAACCAGAATATGTGGTAAAATGGAGGAATTTTTGCACTGTTTGAAGTAGGAGAAGACTGATTATGTCGGGCCGATAGTTCCCATTTTTTTATCAGTCAAGTCGGGCACATCCCTGGGAAGCCCGATGCTGCTGCAGAAATTAATTTAAAATAATTTTTTCGTTTCTGAATAACATCTGCAAAATAAATGCTCTAAATTATTTCCAACTAACATGTCTTTTTATATACCACTTCTACTTGGTGAGTTAATTGATTTGTTTAACTTTAATGTCTGATTTTAACACTGAGCAGTGCACAAAATTAAGATTTAACAGTTGGCTAAATGCAGACATTTTGTGCATCAGCTGATGGTCTTAGTGACATTTTAGCATGCAAATAAAGTTGAAAAACCTTTAGATATCGGCCATCAGTTGACCATGACTTCTGCATATCGGTATCGGCAATAGAAAAAACAATATTGTTCGACCTCTAGTTTGGAGATATTGATTGTACCACATACTTAGAAGATGAACTCCAGTGCTTCTTCAGTCCAGTAGCTACAGGCACACAGACTTAAAGGGGAATACTTTCACCGTTGGAGTATTGTTGGAGTTTGTTGACTGGTTTTGCATCATCCAGGTTTCTGGGATTGATTTTTCCTGACTTGCTGTGCCAGTTCACCAATAAGATACCAGGGACTGTGGAATATATATATATATATATATATATATATATATATATATATATATATATATATATATATATATATATATATATATATAGTGTTCATGCCTTTTCCACTCAGAGGTGATGTAAGCATGTCTGCCGTACTCTGACTGTAGAGATCACTCAAACAATAGAGGACAGTGTAGACAGTAACTTTTCTGAATAAAGCAAGACTAGTGTTAATTTTAAACCAATTTTCATTAGTTGGTTTATATAAAAAAAAAAATTAAACATACTAAACAGTACATATAAACCTAAAAAAAGGGCTTTAAAATGACAATATGTAGTTTTTACCACTAATCTCTGGAACTATCCATCAAAATGTTGAAAATGAGTAAAATTATGTCCAGTCGTTAAAAAATATTGGCAGCTTCATAACATATAACCATAAAAATCAGGTCTAAAATACATAGGGCGCAGGTCTAAGTCTCTGGGGGGAACCATATTAGACGCCATGTTTCCTTCAACGTGAGCCGTCTCGGGGTCCTGCGTCTAAATGATTGGCTGGACGTACGACTTACGAAAGTTACGTTACCATGTTCAAAAACAGACGATAAGAAACATGAATTTAATAACAAAACTGCTAAACTCTTTCCAAAATCTTTGTGAACAAACAGAATCGAAAAAAAGATACAATATATTTTGGCCGAGTGGTATTACCGTAGTTTGACGTCATCGGCAGGCGCAGGACCCTGAGCAGATCCGGAACTTACCCCGCCAGAAAACTAGCATCAGCATAGCATTCTCTTGATGGAATTAACTGTAGGACTATCAAAGTCTGAGGAGTCACGCTGAGGTCGCATGCTTTCTACTCAACAGGTAACATTTACTGTAATGTTTTTTTTAAACTAGCAACAGTCACGGAGATATGGTGTAAAACTACCCTGAAATGTATGTACTGCCCCCTATCGCCAGGAAACTACACTGTTACTTTAAATCCACTAAAAGAGAAAAAAATCTTAAAATACAGCCCACTTATCTTTATACCTGAAAATCTTCCAAAAACGATTATTTTACACTTTTGGTAAATACACTAGTCATTATGATTCCTGAATGGAAAATAAAACGTTTTGGACAGAAACAAACACCTGAACCAAAATGACAATCTATTATGATGCTGCAGGTTGAAGCAGGGAAAAGGATCGTACCAGACCAGATTTTCCAATAAAAATCTGGACCCAACTAGTCCCTTATGGCCTCTGGTTACCGGGTGTTCTACGGCAGAAAAACAAAACATGATCCTGGCACAATGTAAGAGGCAGAGGATGGATGGATTTTAGAGGATTGAAAATTCTAAACTTCTGTCTGCACCAGTAGCTTTCATACATAAAAGCATCAGAACTCATCAGAGCAGCATAACTGTAGCATCTATATAAGGATTTTTTAATCAAACTCAGATCTCTGCTGATGGTGTTGCACATATTAATAACAACCCCAATATGGTGGCAACATCAATGTGCCCTTCACTCAAGTGCTTTTTAATGCCTTTGCAGCAGACAACCCCTAGTTACAGGATGAAATATTTTGTGATGCACCAGAGCAAAGCATTCATTAAATAATTGAATAAACACTGAAAAAGTTATGCTACTATTGAGACTATGTACATTTTAATAACTTATTCTTACATTTACTTAATGTATTTCATGTTTAATAAATCTCTAGTTTAATTATGTTCAACTTTAATAAATAAATGAAACATGAAGTTTATTATTTTATGGAATAGATTTTTCCTACTTTACAAAAAAATTATTGTATTGTATTTTGGCACTTCTAAGCCTCCATAGACGGTGATCCAAGCGTCTCAGAGGGGAAACTATAAAAAATTGATTTGTGCCACATCTGAGCTCCAATCAGCGAACATTTAAATAATGTTCCTAAACTATAGCTTATACAGCACCTGAAATTTGAACAAATTACATCAGGCTGATTAAAAAGGGTTCGTTTTTTTTTTACTTTGCGTGAAAAAAGACGGAAAAAATCACCCCTTTTCCCACCATATGTTAATAACCAATTACTTGTGGTGTCATTTATCACCCATTAAACCTGCAGAAATCTGCTTGTGCTGATGCTGATTTACACTAATACCAAACCTCTTGATGAAAAAGAATTTGCTGCCTTGGAGAAAAAGAAAGTAAAAAGAATTATGGAAACACGCAGCACTTATTTAAATAAATTAGACTTTTTTTTCACTGCCAGTTTCCTGATTACTTGGATTCAGTGATATTTTCAAGATGAAACAAGTCACAAATTCAGCTTGACAAGCAGAGAGGCATTATGTATGAGAAGAAAACGTCTTCATATTCGGCTTTCTCTTCCTTTTTACATAAGCGAGGGCTCCCCCCACATACACACACACACATATGTGGGAGGTGTGATATTTAGCATATTAGACACAATTTTATTGATGGAAATAATCCTTCTTTAACGTGTCAAACATCACAATGAACTGTGTCACTTTTAGGATTTTAATAGAGCCAGCTCCAGATCCTGCAACTTTTTTCTTAAAGGTAAAGAAATGAGAATTCTCCCGTATGGATGTGATTTCACCTGCTGATTCAAAAATTAAAAATAAAAAAAGGAAAAACTGTGTTGGCATTTAAATATCAGACATTATGATAAAAGGAATGCACACGACCTGTGGAAAGATTTACTGTGAAAAATGCTCCCTGGGGGAAAATAGCCTGACGTGAACGCAACAACACACACATGCACACACACTCCTACGTGCAGCTTAAACAACCTATGCAAATAGTAACCCAGAAACAAGCAGAGCTCAGAGGAGAGAGGAGACAAAAGATGAAGCAAAGTGACTGTGTTCTTTGCACTAATGGTATATATACCGTAACCCGAAATGTTTTTCAAAGTCAGCTCGGGGCTAGAAAGTAATTTGTTAAATGGTTTCCACCCAGCAGGAAGCCAACACTATTTTTAAAAAGAGATACAGATGAAATGGTCACATCTTCAGAACACCCAGTACATCAAAACGTGGAGTATCCCCACGAGGCCTCGGGGAAAAGTGCAGCGTCTCAGTTTCAGAGCATGCCTTTTGGATAAGGGCGGTGACTTTCTAAAAAACGCTGGACGGTCACAAGGTGGGGACAATGAAGGAGGGCGCGCTGGAGAATAAAGCACAGGGGTTAAAGCGTGGAAGGAAGAGGCTGGATCCCACTCGGTATCTGCTAGAATCAAAGGCTGCTCCACCCTTATTTCCCTGGTTTCATCCCTTTTGTCTGTTCACTACTGTTGCTCCTCTCTGTGGTCCTGGCGCCTCTTTTCAGGGACAAAACCTCAGTGGAAGAGGAGCTGCAGCATCACTAATGCAACCAGGACAGAGGGAATCTCAGTGGACCTCTGCTACCACCTAGAGGTCTCATTCATAGTGGCATTGACTCATATTTCAGCTTTTAGAGAGACTAATCCCAGTCAAGTAAACCATGCAAAGCTTTAAACTACCACACTGGTTACACAAATCATTTTAACTTGTCCCATGTTTTCCTCTGACTTCATTTTGAAAAATGCACACAGCATGCACAAGATGCAACATAATTATTTCTTTCAGAGAAGGAGCATGTGGCTTTTTTCCCTTAAACTTGCCAAACAGGCCCAGATAGGCACATATCTGATGCAAGTTCTTCTCATGGCTGAACCCCACCTAGTGAGACCACGGGAGTATGGTGAGAATTGGTTTCTTTGATTCCGTCTGTGCTTCAAAACCAAAAAGATTCTCTATCTTGGGAGGGGGGACGGCTCTGTAACACAGGCCAACTTAAAAAGACTCCAGTTTGATAGCGAAGGGGATGTTTTTTGCAGCGAAACACAAAGATAAGCCAACAAAGCTGCTCTGTCGACGAACACAGCTTGAACTCAGGGTTAGTACATCTCTGCGCGTCTTGTAATGACTCCTTCATCGTACATTAGCGCTAGCAGAGGTGTGAGGGAGAGCGCAGAGGATTAGAAAGTGCTAAAAAACAAGAAGCTGTGGCTGTTATGAGGCTGAAGGCAGTGTCAGAGGGCAGAGAAGAAACAAACTCAATTCCATCTCGGATGTCGCCTCGCCGGCTCTCGCTGTAATGAGCAGATGCTGCTTTGAACAACTCGGGCCTCACGCCACCTCCTCCGAAGGTGCAAAACTGATTGCCTCACTGATTCTTGTGGTGACAGCCATCAGAATGTGTAGTGCTTCTTAGTCTAAAACACTTCCCACTAAATTTGTCCTAGCCTCAGCAGTTAGGGATGCTGGCAAAGCAAGACACGTCAGTTTTTGTGGGTTTCTGTCTCTAAAAGCAAAAACTACAAACATGAGAATATATAATTGAATTGGAAACATGACAAAAACTGGTCCTTAGACCTGACCATTCCAAAAAAGGTATATTTTATATTGATAATTAATTAAATTTTGGGGTAAAACCACATGAACAATCAAGAACAGATTATTATCTCACCTCACAGAGCTGAAAAAGGAAGATAACTATTCAGTGTTGATATTTTTAAATGGGATTTTATAAAAGTCATAAATAACTTATAATTTACCTGTAGTTGATAGCTCTTTGAACAACCTCAATTTGGGAAAAAATCAGATTACTTTTTTTATTTCATTCATAATAAAAAAAATAACAAATATTAAAAAATCAAACAGCATTTACATATAATACCAAACAATGAATGAAAAGGAGCAGAGAGAAGAAAAAAATCCTATAATTTTCTGCCCCTTTTTACAATACAAAAATAAAACAAGAGAAACTTAATTTCAGTATTATTGCTCTTTCAGCTCTTCAATACTACTAGAATATTTACAATATTACTCCTCATTTAACTCTTCAATACTTCTCAGACACCATAATATTTACATATTTTGTTAATACCATTGATTTGATAATTTTGTTTAAATACAGTTAATGACTTGGATTCTTTTAAATCCTTATTCAGATTATTCCATAATTTAACCCCAACCACAAAAATACAACATTTCTTCTATTTAGTCTTAAACTTAGGCATCTCAAAAACACATGTTCTTCTAAATTTATAACTACCAACTCTTTTTTTGAACAGTTTCTGAATATTAACTGGTAAACTATTGCTATTAGCTTTATACTTCTCAGCAGATAGACAAGCTAACCACTAGTTTAATGCCAAAACAAAGTAGATTGCTCTCATTATAAAGCAACATACAACTTAATAAACAGCTGTAGCTCATGAACATGCTTTCTTCATAAACGGTCACACAATATCAGATTCAGCTTGAATATTCTGGCGTTCCAACAGGAAATAGTTCAGTCATAACAAGACAAAATAAAAAAATACACAAATTCCAGTTTTGAAGGATGTTGATTTGTGACTCTTGAACAGCTCTGACCCACCCATACAGATTTAAAATGATTCAGATTCGTCCAAAATAACTATAATTAACAGAATACAGTTTTGTTTTTTTCAATTATAACTAAGCTTTGGTACGTTTTCAGACAAAATGTAAAATATCCAATTTTTATTGCTATTACAATGCATTCATGGACCTTCCCTTAAAAAAATGTTTCAAGTTGGACAATCACCAATTACACTAATAATGCTAAAGATTGTCAGATTTCAATCACTGGACGATTTTTTTAGTCACATCTATAGTTATTATTTTATAGATGACAGCAATGTAAATGTTTCTAAAACAACTTTTCAATGAATCACAAATGAACATGCAAGATTGGAGTTGTTTTAAAGGGTGAGTAGCACCATGGGTGGAGACATTTCAAGCAGATTTCCTGTTACAAAAAGTGAGGCAATGATTGACAGTGCCCCACTCACCCCCCGCATGCGCTCTAAGAGTTTCTCAGTTGGAAAAATGAGTCGTTGACAAGTGCGCACATACTCGCGCATGCACACGAGCACACAAACTAAGCAGACTTATCGCTCAGGAGAACGAGCAGACTCAGAGCAGCAGGCTGGATGATTTCCTGTCCACTGCGATCATTAGAAAAAAAGGGGGAGGAGGAGGTTTTTTTCAAGGAGGCGAGCGGCTCCGAGCCCTAACGTGTCATATCAGCAGGTGAGTGGTTGCGCCAGGTGGAGGTGCAGCCGAGACTCAGCTGGAGTCCAGTGCAGCGCAGCCACATAGTACGGTACAGACGTCACCCTGCAGCTCTACAGCCATCAGCTGTGGCTGATTCCAAATCAGTGTGGAGCAGAGTTTTTAAGTAAGTTGCACTGAACTGCCAAAATAATGATTACACATGTCTACAGCACTATTAGACACTCATACAGGTTATCAGAAAAAAAAGTTGATTTAGGTGTTACTCGCTCTTTAAGATAAAGCAAATCTGTTTGCCATTGGCTCCATGTGGGCTAGCTGTTAGCTTGCGAAACAAGTCAGAACAAAAAAGTCAATAAATACTTGACCTATAGACATTCTTCAAGTAATTTCCAAAAGTTTGTGTTTCTTGTTTGTCTTTTGTGTCCACATATCTTTGGCAGCCTTTGTTAAGAAAACCCCAGGCTACACGTGTTAGAGAAACTTTCCTACACAAACACGCTTTGTGTTCCCTCCCTGGGAAACAACAGGGTTTAAATTTAATTGAAGATGTCAACACAAATAAGGCTAGATAAACCTTTAAAATAATTACACAGGGCTTTGGTGCGTTTAAGCCTTTTAGATTCAGAGACAGGAAATCCAGAGTGACCACTGGGATGAGGGATTTAGAGACCCTCTATTTGCAAAGCTGCCAACAAACAGCCTAAGAACAAAGCAACAGATAGAGAACTCTGTTTATTGAGCTAAACTTGATGCAGGATTGTTGCTGCTTTATCAAAATGCGTGGTCACATGCACTTAAACTGGTAAAGGAGTGTGTGCGGACACAATCGGCAAATTTACAACAAACACACCTTTTCTCTTTCGTTTTTTTTTCCACTGGCAGCTGGCAGACGTAGCTCCAGTGGCTCAAATAATGTCACAGAGTAGCGTATAATCTCTGGAACAGCTGCGGCTGGAGATAAAACCTTAATCAGGTGAAAGGAGCTCCATAATATAATAAACCTGAAGCGACAGACTCACTGTAGGTACAAATAAAACCCACTACAAGATAATCTTTGACTTGGAGCTTACTACCTGTGTCTGCATCAGTGCCCACTCAGAGCGACAGAGTCCTAAAATATAACATTTTTCCTTTAAGCGGTCAATGATAGTTGGGTATACAAAAAATGCAGTTCAATAAATGTAGCGGCAACGTGAATACAATCCTGCGGTATGTCGGATAAACAACCAAACATGTCAGCTCATTTTTAGCTCACATGTATAAACACAAAGATGCATGCCTGCTTATATGAAACATTATCCAACAATTTCACACTGATTAGCAAGTGACAGACAGGAGGGATTTCTTTAATCCACAAGAGATGCAGCAACGAAAAAGTGTACATGTTCAAATGTACACAAATATTCACCTGAATCTTTTAGAAAGTGGTGTTAAAGGTTCTAAAATGTTATTTTAGCTTCACAAAACCAAGGTTTAATGATGCAATGGTTGACTGCAGCTGGTCGCTTCTCTGTGCCAAAGAATTCAAAGGATTTTTTTGACAGCACTTATTGGATTTAACAATATTCATCTGTTATCCTCAGATGAAAGGAAATTGGAAGGAATGCTCAAGAACAACCCAGGAACCACTCAAGCCTATTATGAACCAGAACCTGTTTGGACACCATTGTCAATGTTAACAGTCACCATGGACTGAGAGGAGAAGGCTTGGCTCCAAAAGAGATATCTTTAAGCTTGACTGAATTTTGCAGGTGCCTACAAGGATGCCTTCTAGAGAAGGGTTTACTGGGGATTCTTAAAACTCAGCAAAATTGGTTTCTGACTTCTAGAACAGACTTCTTCTGCTTTTTGTCAGTGTTTGGTTTTAGGAATTATGTGCCAAACACAAGCTGTTTCAAAAAGTCCCCATTTTGGCTTCTATTGTTAAAGGTACAATATGTAAGAATGAAGCAAGAATGACATCCTGTGGTCAATTTTGGGTACTGCAGCCCATTTTTTATAAACAAACAGTAACTCTCTCACTGCTGTTCTGGGAGTTTCATGGCTGTTGCCAGTTACGGATCAGCACCAGAAGATTCTAGATGACAAACGAAGACGAGTCATACACAGCAAGTTAATAAGTAGACAAATACATGGTCATATCTGGTCTTAACACTCTTGGGTGTTTTACGGTAGGGAGCACCTAATACACTTATTACAGTAACATGCCTCTGTCATTAGAGAATGCGCGGCTGTTTGCTGTCTTGCTATCATAGTTCTGAAAGACTCATTAAAGGATGTAAAACACCACGATTGACTCATTATTCACTTCACACATTCAATTCACTGTAAAATCAAATTGTTGGTCATTTAAAAAGTAGCTTGAGATATTTTTAGAGCCGACTATTTGCTTGTAATTCAACATTAGCATTGTTAGCTCAATGTTAGCCTCTAGCCTGCTTCACCCGATATTAGAGTACCACAAAAAGATGCTGTGGCTTATTAGGATTATGAGAAATAACTTCTGGGTCGCTCCTGTTTACTGGCTTCAGTTCTACAAACAACTCTGAAGCTTTTTGCCGGCCGGTGTTGAATTACAAATGCTGGCGCTGCCGTGTAAGCTTGCCGCAGACTTGGCAACCCCGCAGGCGGATTGTAAACAGTGACTCTGTATTTTTTTTTGAAAGAAGGAAAACTGGCAACCTCCCAGCTGACTGAGAAGGAAATCTGCTTCAACGTAACTGAGACATTAGACTGTGCTGTGATTCTTTCACTGTAGAATTCTTACATATTGCTCCTTTAAAGTGATAAAAAAAACCTCTGAGACCTCTGTCCTGAAAATGTCAAGAATAAAACTGCTGAGATCATTTTATGTGAAAGGGATTTTATCTAAAGAACTTCATAAGCATGTTTTGTGTAGACCATAGCATTATTATAACAGACATAATAGATCTTTAAATTCATGTGCCAGAGTTTTGTTTTTAAAAAATATTGACGTTGTATGCTATGCCCCCAGATTATTATGACTATCATGGCCATAACGTGAACTTCTGAAGACTGTTGTACCATTTGCTAGCATGTTAAACGTTAAGATCACCCACACATCTTAGTAATGCTGAATATAAACAGTGTTGCTTGTTCACAAATGAACACAGTGTAACTTTAAACCACCTTGTTTCCCCTCTTGGTTTGCTCAAAGTGATTTTCTGCGTAACACCCCCTCAACATGGTCGAGGAGGCTGTTTGCATTTATGGATTTCCACCACGAAGGCCTTGGGGAATGAGGAGAGGTTAAGAGCAGGAAAATCTTTACCTAGAAATATTTGTTCCATGGCTTTAGCCAAAGGTTCAACATAGAAAAGTATAAAATGTTTTGTGTAATTAGTCTGGACTTCTGTTTAATTATAAAGGTACAGCAAGTACAGCAGACAAAAGGGGGTGCACCCTTTTATCTTTATTAAACGACATGCTGCTAAATTGATTGGTTAAACTAGTAATTGCAGGGCAATGTCGGTAAGGTGGAGTTTCAATCTCACAGGAAGAAAAGTCCTGTCTTAAAATATGTCTAAATGTTTTAGTCTTCATAGAGTTTGCATGTTCTTTCAGTCCTTCAGTTTCTTCACATAAGACCAAAAGGAGCTCACTGGAATAAAAGCTACATTTAGCTCACCTGTCAGCATGACTGTGCATTTCTAATAGGTACCATTTCTGCAGAACACAAAGGTACACATTGTCATCATGGATGCAGAATTGTTCTGATGAAGGTACAAAAACTGACTAATTTTCCAAAAGCAGTTCTTGTTTTTAACTGGAGCACAGCTAGAGCGACGAAGAACGTTGTTTTTCTGTCTATTCTTATATTTATTCAAGGGGGTCATAACAGTTCAAGGACAATGCTCACATCGTGCAGCCAGGAGTTAGTTTAAATCACTGAGAAAAAATTTTAAGAAAGAACTGAAAGGACATTTGCACTTGGTTAAAATCTTGATTTGTTTGAGTTGCCTTTATACAGTTGGGCAACTTCAAAAAATGTAATTATTGCTACTTTCATTATCTCAAACGTCTAAAGCATTACTAAAATCTGTGTAAATCATGCATTTTCTGTTCCAAAATGTCAAAGTTTTGCTCCCGTCATGCTTTGTCCGTACTGAACAAAGCTGGGGAAGCAGTTTTACAATCAACTGGTTCTTTAATTCCTCGGTTCCTTGTTCAGCAATATAATGTGCTTAAAAGTCATATTCCGATGATTACTTGAGCACATTCAGTGACCAGCATTTTCCATTAATTGATTGTTTCCTTCTGTGATGGCAAAGGTTTATTCCAAGATGACAATGCTATGATTTATCGGGCTCCGATATTGAATAGAGGTTCAGAGAGCATGAGATTTCATTTTCACACATGGATTGGTCCACACAGAGTTCAAACCTCCACCCTGCTGACGATCGTAGGTGTGTGCTGGACAGGACTTCCTCTGTGGTAAAACTCACCCATCATTACATGAACGTATTGGAACTCCTTAAATACATTTTTAAATTGAAGTGACTCACTGAAACAATGCCACATCAGTTGCATGCTATTTATATGCTTTTTTCAACCAGATAATGGAGTTTGAGATTCAAAAATTTATTTGTCAAATTTGTCGGTCTCAAATAATTAGAATTTAAAAATAAAACATCGGTTCCATATAGAATAATCTAAGTTAACAGATCAAGGAACACTTTTTTTGAGCAATGGAAATAGTGATCACAGAACTTGTTACTAAAACATTTATCTAAAATTAAAATAGAGCTGTAAATTACAGTGCTGTAAGTTAGAGTATCGAAACTGACAGTTTATCACAAAATATTACGCTTTTTCACAAAATCTGACATGTGGTATGGCATGATAGTTAAATATAATTACATAAAATAAATAAAACTTTAAAATAAAAAATCCCAACAGGTAGGCTAGAAAAGTCCCAGGAAAGTTATAGATGAAAAATGAGATTAACACGATTAAAAAAAATAGTGCACTAAATGTGGCTGTAATTAATTAATCTCAATTAATCTCATAATTTGACACCCCTAATTTTTTAATGATTTATATATATATATATATATATATATATATATATATATATATATATATATATATATATATATATATATATATATATATATCTCAGCTGAGCATCATTAAATCCTTAAATTGCATTTGGCATTCTTCAGTACTCGTGCATAAGTTTTGTGAGCTTCTTGGTACGAATTGTTCTGACAAAATAAATAAATAAAACGGCGAGTTTGCCTTTCTGCACTCTGTGGGGGAGACGCATCAAAAGCAGACGGTTTCACACAGGTGAGCCGCGTGGTACTTTTAACCAAGTAAAATCCAATCATGCTCCGTGTCATGCGTTAAAATGCTGAGCCGGCTCTCTTTAATTTGATTTTGCATCGAGATGAGAAGAGGAAAAGATCCAAGTGAGTGTGAAAGTGGCTTTATTGTTGGAACCCAGGTAGCAGAAAGTAAAGAATGCCTCACTGCCTCGTGCTTCTGTCGAAAAGAGCGACTCAAGTCACATCAGTGATCAGATCTATGTTGGAGACTGTTGTCGACTACTTGCAGTGGATGGAGCACTGGCTGATAAGTGTGGCATGTCCAAAAGAAAAATATAATAACACGTCTTTATAATAGAGAATTGTGATGCAGGATGAGACCTCACTGCATACACAAGATCTTTATAGCAGTCTTTTAGTCCTAGTTCTTGAAATAAATCCACATTTTAAGGGTCAGGTAGTGCAAAAACCAAAGACTGAGGACCCCGATGGTAAAAAGAAGTAGTATGCTCAAATGATTCATCCTGCATCAAATTCTCAACAAGTGGGCGAGCACATGCAGGATGAGCATAAGAAGAACATTATGAATACTTGACCTCTATGGCAAAGAGGATTTGCTGGTTCTGATATGTGTGTGGAGTCCACCTGTTTGCCCAGAGGGTCGCTGTAAATCAGTGGAAAAATAGATACGAGTACACAGAATGTTTGGGTGATGGTAAAGATGATTTAAATTATATGCTGTTTTTCCTATAGCCTCAAGATGTAAACCTAAACAAATGCATTATCAAACTGAGATCTTCATCCTCAAAGTCAAAACAGTAAATTAATATTTAAAATCCTTCTGAAGAAAATCATTTAGAATACCAAAGGTGAACTTCCTCAATTGAAGTAGTAATATGTACTTGTATTTTGGTGGTATTGCATATGCATATTATTATATGCATTAGTTCAAGTGTTTTTAGTAGATTAATTTTATTGTGAAAATATTTTGTAATTTCAATATTAAGTTTGAAATTATGCTGCTGGTTTTAGATGTTATTTATCCAGTGAAGGGATCTAGTAAAAGGCTTTGGTAGGCAAATTAAATGCAAATGTAATGGAACTGAATTTAGTAGGGATGCTCGATATTGGTTTTTTACCATCCATCTATTTTCTTCCGCTTATCCGGAGTCGGGTCGCAGGGGCAGCAGCTTAAGTAGGGAGGCCCAGACTTCCCTCTCCCCAGCCACTTGGGCCAGCTCCTCCAGGGGAATCCCAAGGTGTTCCCTGGCCAGCCAAGAGACATAGTCCCTCCAGCGAGGGAGGCATCCAGGAGGCATCCTAATCAGATGCCCGAGCCACCTCAATCGGCTCCTCTTGATGTGGAGGAGCAGCGGTCTACTCCGAGCCCCTCCCGGATGACCAAGCTTCTCACCCTATCTGTAAGGGAAAGCCCAGACACCCTGCAGAGAAAACTAATTTCGGCCGCTTGTATCCGCGGTCTCGTATCATGCAGGCTTAAATTTAAAATATTTTTTGTGCAAAATGACAACTAATTCAATTAAATTAGTAGTAGAAAAAGTGCCATATTTTTTTTTTGTCTCCAACATCAGCACTGAAGCTGAACAAGTGTCAATTATGCACGGTGGAGACAACATGAAGTGACCCACAAACTAAACAGGATAACACCATTTAAACGTTATAAAACATAACGGAACTTATTTCTTGACTAATTAAAACACAAACAGGATAATAATAAAGGTAAGTCACTGTTACATTTCAGCTGATTGCAGCGTAGAACACACAGAGCGAGCAGCTACAGCTAGTGCTAGTGATGCTCAACAATTCACATAGAGGCTTTTGGACAAAATTGATTCCGAATCTTTATGAATCAATTCAGAATCTTCATATATAAGAATCGTGATTCAGACATGAATAAGATAAGAAAAGAAAACCTTGAGTGAAGATTCTATTTTTTGTTTTAGTGGTCTGTTAGCTGTCTAGCTACATGTAGCTACAAGCTGTGAGGACGTTCACTACACAGGGCAAATTTCTACGTCACAAGTTGTGCCGAATAAACTAAAATATCTCAAAAACTTTACCTCAGATCTGTCATATTTAGACATTTTGAGAGAGGAAAAATAGCTGAAGAGGTTGATGTATAATATGTGTATGGTATGTAAAAGTTGGGTCATTAAAAGACTGAAAACTGATACCAATATTTTCCAATGTTAAATTTTAATGCTGTTTCAGGGCTCTGTCACTTTAAGAAAACAAACTGTTGCTGGCCACACCCATCCATCCCCTGCTCAGGCTGCTATAAACTGAGAGGCTCCAATATCTGGGAGGTGCTTAGATTACAGCCACTGCTCCTTCAGCAGCAGCTCTCTCTTACACATGAGAGGTGGTCCTATTTAAAATGTCTTGCTTTAGGCACATAAATCCCAAAAAACAAACCTTTTTCATGGTTAGAGTGTTTAGAGAGGCAGTAGAGACCCACATGGCAGCACAAAATGATGCAAATGGTGAGTTTTTGCATAATATGTCTCCTTTGAACATTTCAATATTACAGCAACAACAAAATCCCTTTAAAAACCCTTTCTCTTTATTTCAACATGACCTTAGGTACGCGTTTTAAAGGATCCTGTTTAAAAAAATAAATATCAAATTTCTTTTTAGCTCTGCAGTTCTAAAACTGTTTTTCTTGTTTCTGTTGTATTTCCTTGTGAAATCAGCAACCTCCTGACCCCCCTGCAGAGAACATGTTCTTTAGTTTTTTGTTACTGTTGAAACAAAGTTTGTTTTGAAAACTTTGATTTATTTTTATTTAAACTTTGGATCACTCATGGATTAACTTTACTTTTGCTTTCATAAACTAGTAATTTAACAAGGTTAAATAAAAAAAAGGTTTAATTGCTGGAAAAAATTTTTGTTTAAAAAGTAAAAGAGAACAGGAAAATGAATGCAAAGTAAAGAGATTAATCTAAAAAAGTTAATGAATTTAGACATAATATGCCTAATAAAACCCAGGGACAATGTTAATTGGTAATAAGTCATTAAGGTGTTTGAACTTTATCATGTGGCAATCTTGTGTATAATTGCCTTTGGCATTCAGCACAATATTGCTTTTCCGATGTCTGCAAAATGTGGTTTTGCAAGGACGTCCCTGGGAAACATGCAGCTTGATCAAAGCAAAAGTTCTGTTCATCTTGCATCGTTTCTCCCTCCAGAGATGTAGCATTAAATCACCTTTGTGAAGGGCATCGAAACAAGCAAAGTGTGCATCACTTCATTGTTTTCCAATAATCACCCACATCAGCAAGAATTAATCCCTTCAGACACACACACCCAGGCCCAGGGCTGGGCATATGGGCACTAGCAGATCCGCTCTGTGACGGCCGGAGGGGAGTGTTTCACGGAAGTCTTTTTTTTTTTTATAAGCCAGATTGGTTGGTGTCCCCCTTGCCACTTGGTGCCCTGCACACAGTGTGTGATGTTGATAGTTTGGTAAACTATTCAGCAGTTATGCACACCACCTGCCAAAGGTTGGTGTCTGTGGTATACGGTGAGTCCCCTTGTAGGATAAAGAGGCTTATCCCCTTTGGGATATGTCCTGTTTCGTTTTTTTTAGTGTTGTGAGGAGGAGGTTAGTGTTGGTAAAGCCTAACATCTTGGGAACACCCCAGGAAGAAAAGGGACGAGCTTGTCAATGGGTTAGGGTTAGTGTTGGAAAGTTTAGTTTAGTATTTTAAGAAAGTAAGTGTGTTTTCTTTAACTTCTTTTTTAAAAGAATTTAGGGGGAGGGTGTTACGGACCCCGTAAGCAAGCTCCTGAAGGCAGCAGTCTTACAAGGGGACTGGCAGAGTTTTGGACCAGCAGAATGTTCCTGGAAGCCAGCATGTATCATTCTGGATCCTTTTCTCATCATTGACTTCCACCAGCTCCATCCTGATCATCCTGGCCCTTCTGGAGCCGGGCCTAGGGGGTCCTGTCAGGTCCTCATCACGCCCAACTCTCACCAGCTGTGCATGATCAGCTCCCTGCCCGCTATTGGGTGGACCACATCAACCAACCAGTTAAATAACTCCCTCACTCAGTCACCACTCAGATGCTCAGTCATCGTTGCCTCACAATAAGAGTTCTTGATCTGTGTAGTTCCCAAACCAGCCAAAAAAATAAACTTCCAGCCATTACTCTACTCCAGTCCTTGCACCTCTCGTCTCCCACCAAAACAATCCCACCACTCTCCAGCCTAACTCTGTCAGCCAGCGGCTGTCGGTGGCTAGCATGCCACGTCCTCTCTGACACCGCTCCTCAGCTCGCACCTGCCTTTTCTCTGCGTGTGGATCGCCAACAACCCCTTCTGATCCCTGCTACGCTCCACGAGCGAGATTGACAGCACCCTTATAGACATATTCTATATCCTCAAAGTTGGTTCAGATCTCAGCATAAGGGAGCTAGGAACTCTGGCAGCAGCTTTAACAAAGATTAAAAATAACTTTTTTGATTTTTTTCACAAAATAGTTAAAATTACAGTAATTGTCCGTTCAGATAAAAAAGAGCTAAAGTTACTGTAACTGCTGACAGGCTGAGGCCCACCAAATATTTCAGCAGGTCAACTTCTTTTTGTCAGTGACCAAAAAAGAGAAAAGAAAAGAAAAGAAAATCTCCTGCTTAAGCAGAATTTGTGTGTGCAGGGACACATGCTTCTACCTCTAAGCCCAGGCAGGAAGACCAACCTTAGTGAGGCAGTAAGCATGTCCCAGGGGTGGAAGAGTTGACTTTCTGCAGAAGGTTGCAGCTTCAACATCAGATGCTGACATTTACTTTTATAAATAGCACAGGTACAAGCAAAACAGCACAAAAGCAATTTTAAGATAGACAAATTAATAGAGGGTGCCATTAGGGGGGAAAGGTGAGATAAAAATAACAGTGGGGATTACTACATTTTTTTAGGTTGGACTACATATTTTAAAATGTTTAAAGTAACTTAAACATGCTTGAATTTGATTATCTGACGCTGTTCTGACACAAAGTAGCTAATCTTTCAGTTTACCTTTTTATTTCATCATTATATTAAATGTTAATTGACAGCATCCCGTTTGAACGTCTTTGTTTAATAGAAAGCATCAGAGCCTAGATTGTGTAAGATAAACACAGCTCCCATGTGAAGAATAAAGTCAATGGAATAGTGCCTTAAACATTCATTGTGTCTAACGGCCAGCAAGGGGCAGTTTTTCCTGCTGATTTGTGTATTTAATACAACACTTGGTCTACTTCATTAATTAGGCCTATTTAGGCTAACATAGATGACAAACCAAGGCAATCATTAGGGTTTAAGCATGCTGTGACAAAATGAATGTGAGTTGTTGCTACAGTTCACAGGGAGGTACACTGTCTGCTTGAAAATTTACATTTTAAAAGATTTAGATCATTATAGTAAAATAATATTGTTTAAGTAATACTTATTTTACTACTAATTTAAAAGCAAATTATGTTTGTATGTATTAAGAAAGAAACATCTTAATATTAATATTTTGATACTTGCAGTTATTCTAAGTAGTTTAATTTCATTTAATATACGTAGAGTTAATTATAAGTCATTTAAAGGTGCAATATGTAAGAATGAAGTAAGAATGACATCCTGTAGTCAAATTTAGTTACTGCAGCAAAAAATCACTGCTGTTCAGTGAGTTGGG
Source organism: Aphyosemion australe (assembly GCA_006937985.1). NCBI lineage: Eukaryota > Metazoa > Chordata > Actinopteri > Cyprinodontiformes > Nothobranchiidae > Aphyosemion > Aphyosemion australe. The sequence continues at coordinate 1,638,102 of SSNS01000069.1, read as the reverse complement.
CAAAAAATATTATTACTAACTTACTTAAATCCAGCAGCAACAAAGCCAAGTCAACATCAGCTCGTAATTTCATAGCCTCCTTTTTCTTCTTGTGTTTTTTTTATTGACGGTCAGCAAACTGACAAAGCTAACTGCTAGCCTTTAAATTAGCCACCCACACAGAAAATAGCTAACAGCTGTTAAGCAGGAAAAGAGTGCCCCCCTAAGGCTCCATAAAACCATTTTTTCTTTATTTCAGATAGGGACCTCTCCTCTGTCATGTCCACATTTACAACCTCTGCAACTTGTTTGGTTCTCTTCTACTTCGGCAGCCAGTGCCTCGATCTCGCTGTCAATTAAGTTTTTTTTTAAAGAACACAGGGACTCCCCTCAATATGGTTAATTGTGGGCGTTTCTGTATATAAATGACTGAATGAAAACGAGCACCTGGGTACACACAGGTGGGATTTATCAACAGTTGATTGGAACATGCGTACGAGTGGCCACTGCATACTTCATAAATCAGGACTTTGGCCGTTCGTACGAACACTCAATTTCACTCACAGGATGGAATATAGGACAATTTCTATGAAAGTTTGATAAATGAGTGTCCTGAAATGTTCATGTGTACTTTAAGTCACATTAGTTTGCATTTCTCATTTCCACTTGAGTGAATGATAAGATTGATTACAGCCAAAGGACAGAAAACTTAGGCCAAAGTGCTTTTAATGCTGACATGGTGTTTGGGCTGTTACTTGCCATTCCTCACAGTGAATCCTACGTCTCATACTTTTTATACCTTTCACAGCTGTTGAGGAACCTAATGAAAAGTTGGTGTAAGAGTTTCTCAATAGGTTGGACCAAAAACTGATTCCAAACTCTTATTTTTCAAAATTGTGAAAAATATGAATTGGAGAATTCCTCCTTTTAGTTTTCAGCAGACTGGTAGGAGAAAGGCAAGGACAATAAAGGCTCCAGAAAACATAATTGAATGTTGACTAATGATAATTATCCTTGTAGTCTAGAGACAGAGCTAGGAAAAGTTCCAAAGACTTACCCCCAATTCACACCCGTAGCATCCGCAGTTCTTTACAGCAGAGGCACGTCTCCATGGCAAATAGAAGCCATTATAGTCTACGGTTTGATTCACACCAACCGGAATGTGCGTCCCAGAAGCGTCTCGCCTCACCGCTAAAGATAGGACTGGGTTCTGTTTTTGCCGTGACTCGCTTCTCAATGTGTAAAGCTCCATATTTAACTTTAAGCTAGACAGGAAATCACACATGGTATCAGTGTAAAACATCCGTTACATTTCAAAATAAAAGACTTTTAGAGTTACGATTCCATAACTATGTAAACATTATGTCTTTTTACACAAAGACAACACCAAAAAGGAGACAGAATGGAACAAAATATCAACAATTATCAGAGTGGATGGTGAGTTCAGAAGAATGGCAGCAGATGATTCAGTAGTGAACTTCTTAGGTTTATTGATGACTTGCAAACCATCTGATGAGATATATCACCACCTCCTATTGCACTTGAGCATTGACAGGAAATAGAATGGAGAAAAACACCATATTCCTCATATCAACTTTATGTTCTTTAAAAATGCCACCAGTTTGTGTTCTTGTTTTCCTGCTACCTGCCTTTAAATGTATCTCTGAGTCACAGATGATTTAATGCAGCTATTCAGGCATGATTTAGAGATGACAGACTCAGACCCTGACAGTTCTTCTTGATTGAGGTCAGTTCCTCACAAAACATGTAGTTCTGATAATAAATGCCAGCAGCATGTTACCATGACAATCATAAAATGTATGCCCATAAATGCAATGCCTTAGCGCGACTCTCTTTGATGATGTTAAGGTGCTGTTAAGATCCAGAACATCACACAGCTGATGGTGTGATGAGGTTCCCGCCTGGCATGGGGCCAAGGCTGCATACCCTGTGCTCTTCATTATTTAGTTTAACCAATCATGGTATTAATAAACTATTTTTTAAGCTTTGGATGTTTTGAGGAATGTGTGTGAGATATGTTTGAGACTCTTACTGTGGAGGGTTGAAGAATGCTTTCCACCATGGATATTGCTACAGAAGTAGCTAGACTGCCCATATTATTTAAGATGGTTTAAGTTATAATAAAACAGAACAAGTACAGTTAGCTCCAAAAGCACAATGGGGTTCACGTCCTCAAGCCTTTCTTCAAATAACCTGTTTTCAACTTTTTTTCTCAGAATAAGATTTTACCTTTTTTTTCTTGACATTCTGACTTTAAACCCAACACTTCCTCCTTGTTCTTCTCACTACTCCTAACACTCTTTGGTACATGGGATGACAACCTGCTAAGACATTGCCAGTAAGTTCCCCTTTGCTCTTTCTGAGGCCTGAAATGATGCTGCCACAAAAGTAAACCAACATACCCTTGCTACAGATATTTTGTGCATGTTCGAACTAATCATTAACTTATGATGTTCTATTAGACACCTCATTGGGAGGACCAGGCAAAGCTCTCGATGTACCGATCAATCTGATACTGATACAAGCGGCCAAAATTAGTTTTCTCCTCAGGTGGTCTAGGCTCTCCCTAAGGCCCTGTCCACACGTTGCCAGGTATCTCCCAAAACGAAGGTATTTTTCTACGATTCAGCCTGTCATCCACACGAAAACATAGATTTTAGGGGTGATGGTGGCAGAGGAGTTAAGTGAACGCCCTGTAATCTTCCGATTGCAGGTTTGCGCCCTGCTCAGTCCATTGCTGTTGTTGTGATGCTTGTTGACTTTATACTCCAAAATTACATTTAAGAGCATTTCTACCTCCTTATCGGTCCACACAAATGAGCTAGGCGCCATGTTTCATGTTTTGTTGAAGTTGAGCAGGAAGATGAAATGGATAGGATTCTGGGGAACTACTGCCACCTACAGGTCTGGCATTCCTATGAATGTTCTTAACAATGCACTTATGCGGTTACGTGTGAATGGAGTTTTTTCTCAAAACAAGGTGGTGTGGACGCTATTTTTTGGGAGGGTGGATATACTTTTTTTTTTTAAACTGCTTCGTTTGGACAAGGTCTTAGAGATAGGGTGAGAAGCTGGAGGAGCTGGCCTAAGTGGCTGGGGAGAGGGAAGTCTGGGGCTCTCTGCTAAGGCTACTGCCCCCGCGACCTGACCCCGGATTAGGAGACAAAAATGGATGGATGACAAAGACCATTAACGTTCTTATGGAGCTTTTCCTTCTCTAAACTAAACCATTGTTATGCAACAGATCTGCTACAGACAGGAATGGTATCCCCATCTTTTTCCTCATGACCTCATCATAAAAATACTTTTCCCCATACATTCTCTCTGACAACTGGAATGAAATGTGTGACAGCTGAACTATCCTACAACTATGGTAAAAATACCCATCTGAACATATGCTGGCTTCTTCATACTTAGGTTCACTTCTACGCATGACAGTGTTTTTTTTTATTATTATTTTTATAAACTGCTGAGTCATTTTTTTCTTCTGACGAAAATGTAGCTTGTTTATTTTGCATTATTTGTTCATCAGCTTAAAGCCAGTTTGGAGTATTTTATTTCCCAAAAGTTTCATTTTTGAGCTAACAAATCCTGACTCCTTCCTTCCACTTTCCTGAAGAGAGCTGCACAGGTTCATTCTGTGGGACTGAAACTCCTTCAAAGGCAGTGACTACCAATTGGACAAAGCTCGAGCTTTTGTTTATTTGCCAGTAACGACCAAAATGAGCTCCGACAAGATGAGACAGAGGTGAATCCTTTAGGGCTCTGCCTACATGTTCGGCAGATATTAAACCCAGCCTTTGCCAAGATTCAAACAGTGGCCCACCAGTTCATCAAATACTCTGAGCTGGACATTCATAAAACATGCTTTCCCCAGCTAGCTCTTGGCATAAGCTCAGATGTAATAAATCACACACTGTATATTTTATAACTGGTTCAGGGGGTTGCATGTGGGGTTGTATTAAGACAGTTACCAAAGATACTGCAGAAGAGATTGGTGCGTGTTTAATTATAGATGTTACTCAATATTACTGACCAGCAGCACACCACCATTACAATTCGCATTTGACATTTGATGCATCTTTAATTCTTCCTGTAATAAAAGTCAATTTTTTAAACTTTTAACATGTTCAAAATGTCTTTTATGTTGCTGGACACATCAAGAGCAACAGAGGCCAATAACCCAAGCTGCAATTCAATTCAATTCAGTTTATTTATATAGCGCCAAATCACGATGAGTCGTCTCAAGGCACTTCACAAAGTAAACATTCCAATACAGTTCAGTTCATTAAGCCAATCAGTAAAAACGTTTCCTATATAAGGAACCCAGCAGATTGCATCAAGACACTGACTGTGTGTTGATACAATCCTCATACTAAGCAAGCATGTAGCAACAGTGGAGAGGAAAACTCCCTTTTAACAGGAAGAAACCTCCAGAGGATCCTGGCTCAGTATGAGCAGCCATCCGCTACGACTCACTGGGGATTGAGAAGACAGAGCAGGCACACACACACGCACACACACACACACCATATAGATCAAGTAGTGTTTCTATGGCTACACTGTGATTTCTTAGTAGAAGTTCTATTTAGTAAGAGAAACTTTATTGTCTTTATCTGAGTGAATCTATAATTAATTCAATAGGTGAACTAATAGTAGCACATTCTATGTTAAAGAAAGTGAGATGTAATATCAGGAGAGGGAGAATGTTAGGTGGTTGGCAGCAGTGTGCCAGCCGATGGCCCCCTCCATGAGGCCACCACAGCTCAGCAGAACGCCAGTGTAGCTTCTTCTGGGGAGAAAAACACTTAGAGAAAATAAAGTTAACAGCTGAAATAACAGGAAATAATGCAATTAGAGAGTGGTGGTAGAAGAGAGTAGCAGAGTGTGGAAAGTGGTCAGTATGTCCTCCAGCAGTCTAAGCCTATAGCAGCATAACTACAGAGATAACTCAGGATAACCTAGCCTTTCAGATGGAGGCATGTGGGAGGCAGGGCCAGGGAGAAAAGTCTTTAACGACTGTAGTCCCCTCTGTACACTCCACCTCCCTCTGCTCCCCACTCGTCTAAACCTGGGCTAACATCAGAAATGCCTTACCGCAGGTTCAGCCTCACAGCGCCACCACGTTGAGATCTGGTTGCAACACATATCATACAGGACATTTGACTCTTGCATACACCTAAAGATGTCAGATTCATTTAGAGACGTTGTAGTGTTATATAAAAGTACAATAAAGGTAACAGATTTTAGTTTTCCAGTGATTTATTTAGATAGATCTGCTTGGTTTGGTTATAACGTAATTGCAAAATCGGACTTTGTTTAAATTATTTATCTAGTTAACATCACAAGAGTTTGTGCACTGTGAAGCACAAGCAGAGGAAGTGGAGAAAGCTAGTGTCATCTGCTGGCAGGAAAGAAAGTTGGCAGGGATAAATGAGCATATTTATAGGTCTCCATTCACTGAATAAGGAAATACAGTCATACCCAAGCTATTTTAAAGACTGGAATTTTTTCCTTTTCTCCAAAAAATAACGTTTTGTGGAAGAGAAATGAAAATAAATGGGTCTAGGTTTAGGGCTAGGGTTAGTAAATCCAAATAAATAACACATAGTTCTTCTATGCAAAAACTTAATCAAAAGGATGTTCTTGTAGCTATTTTATTGCACATTGTACAAAATATCTGACACATCTTTGAACTCTTTTCAAACAGTACCTATATTAATGATTGCCAGTAAAGTGCCAAAACATTATTTCCTTCTATGTATTTCCAATCATTTTACATGGAAGAGGGCAAAGCGACACGCGGCGTGGAGACAAGAGAAAGAAAGAGTGTTGCAAGCCAAGACACTTTGTAAAGCCAGAGACAGGTTATAAGGAAGATAAATAGTGTGACACCTTAATGGAGCCATATAGTTATCCTTTATGAATAAAGTGAGATTGCTTCATAAAAGCTACGGAACATGATTAATGACAGAGCTGAACTGCTTCCATCGATCCTGGACATAAAAAGACTCTTGAGTATTTACAGCTGTTAATGTTATAACAAATGGCGATATAAAACTTAGACGTATTCTAAGTAAGTCCGATAAAATCCCACTGACTCGGAGATTAAAGTCAGCTGCCAAAATTTCAATCTCTTAAAAAGTTAAGTCTGAAGATAACAGTGTCATACCATGAAATATGAAATAATTTCAAAAGATATTACATGTTATGAGGTACTCAACGATTCAACAGTTTCCTGTAAGCCAGGGATGGGAACCCTGGTCTAGCACGTTTTAGAGGTTTCCCTGCTCCAACATACCTGATTTTAATCAGCAGGTGATTAACAGGCTTCTGCAGAGCTTGATAAGCTGCTGAGCAGGTGAATCAACTGTGTTGAAGCAGGGAAACCTCTAAAACATGCTGGGTAGCAGCTCTCCAGGACCAGGGTTCCCTACCGCTGCTGTAAGCACACGCTTGGTAACTACAGACAGTATCTGAAACACGAAGCACCAGAGCCATGGAAACCAGCTCTATTTCTGCTACAATAGAGGATTAAACTCAGGTAAGTCTCCTTAAACATCATTACAGTTATTGTTAAAACAAACTTTTCTGCTGTGTACTCGAATGTTGCTTTCATTCTCGTGCCAATTGCATTGTTAGTTAGAAAATTTTAGACTTTAAGAAACTCCAATCAGTTTGACATCTTTGAAGTCAAGATAAAGAGCATTTAAGGAAGTATGACAGCATCCTTTTTTGCTTATGCCCACCATTTATTTTGAATGAGACCATAATTACAGGCTTTTCTGTCTTTCTCGTTTTATCTTGAGCCTGTCATTATTACAAATAAATAAATATTGACACACAAAAAATCCACAGTTGTTCCAAGATAATCTTTAGTAGTGATGGCAAAATCGAAACAGTTTTTTCATCTACATCAAAATCTATGTGGAACTTTTGATTCAAAACATTGGTCTGTGTCCAAGGCAATGGCGTAGCAAGGTTGAGCTGGGCCCCCATGCAAGTGTTGCTTTTTTAATAGACGAAGGGTAGAAAGCGACACAGATCAGTTATCAGTTTGAGTTTTTCAAAGAAAAGAAAGTTAAACGTTTGCAATCAGCACATTTATTTGGACATCACATGGTGACGTTTCAAAGATTTCAAAACATCAGTTCTTGTTCCAAATGATTTTTTCAAAAGATTTGATCTCTTTAAAGTTCCATCTCTGCAGTTACTAATCTTCAGCAAAACGGACAAAGTTCTTCCTCTGTATGTTGATATGTCATTAATGTGGAAATTCTCACCACCTACTGGCTTGCTATACTGTAGGTACTTCAGCATTTATGTCTATATCCTTGTTGTTTTCAGAATTTTTGCTTATAAACAGACAAAATCCATTCAGTTTAAGAAAAGTTCTGTAATGTAGACAGGGACTAAAGCCGGAGCGGGCACTAAGATTTTTGGACCGTTTTGAGCCGATTTTCCTCTTGTGCGAGAATCTTCAATTCAATTCAATTATATTTGTAAAGCCCCTTCCTACCCCCAATCAAGGGGGCCCAAGGTGCTGAACACAATTTAAAAACAACTAAAGCACAATAAAACAACTATGCAATAAAATACAAAAATAGAACATTCACAGATAAAAAAGTTATAAAACTATAAAACAGCAATGATGATCAAAAAATTAAAACATGAGCAGAAAAACTAAGAAATAGATCTAAGATCAACCCGAACGTAGCGATCTTGAAGGAACATAACGGGTCCGCAGCGAGGCTAAATATGGTGGGGCAGTTCCTGACAAAGAGTTAAAATCTTTGAGATTGGGGCAAGTTTTGCATCATACAGGGGGTAACGAGAGGCGTTTAACACCTCACAACCAGCTCCTAATCAGCAATCGTGCTTTTGCACGAATATCAAACATGTTTGATATTTTGCTCGTCCCTCGTGAGGGTAACGCACTGTTGAAGCAGAGCTGCGACCCAAAAGTACCAGAACTGCTCAAACCCCACATGCGCCAACCCGACTCCTCAGGTATTATTTCAGTGTCAACACACGTTGTTTCCTTTTATTTTTACACTTTTCTCCGCACACAATGACAAGGATTGTCAAGAAAATGTGTTTTCCGTGTTTATGTCAAATAAAACATCCTAAAACATCCTTTTCTTCCTTTCTTTTGTCTTTCTTCTCCATCCACCAGTAAACCCCTGCTTGTCCTACTACAGCTAGCCTGAAGGACAAGAACAACACAACAGTCTCCGGGTCTTCCGAGTTTTTGGACTTGAAGGTCCAACTTGTTGTGTAAAAACTACTATTTTTAGCATATTTTTAGGTCCGAGGTGTTGCTACCACAGGTAGTGTGAGTAGTCAGGTCACATCCGAGCATTGGGTCGTACAGTGTGAGGACATGACTCATGAGCTTTGCTCTGCGAGGAAGTCGTGCAGTTTGAGATAGAGCTGAATGCTACGAGTGAAAAAGTCGCACAATGTATGCCCGGCTTTAGTGAGGTCTGTTTGTGGCATAAAGGACAAGGCCCAAACAGGGTTGGTGCCATTAGTAGATTTAAAGCAGCTATCCGGAGTATTGCTTTTATCTGATGGCACCATCTAGTGGCTGAAAAGCGTATCACACCAAGAGTCGGTCGATTCGTTTTTTTAAGATGGTGACTACATGTTTCTTGTTTGTGAATGTGCTTCTGTGGCCGACAAACAGAGCTAAAACACGTTGTTTTACAAGTATTGTTCTCCTGTCATGTTGTGTTTTCATATATTTATATTTTAAAGACTTACTTGTCTGTGAAAAGTTCATCAACTCTGCATCAGCCGAGATGCTTCCTTAAATTTGAAGCACGTAAGCGGTAGTCTAACGCTATTGGTTAGTTGTGGTCAGCACTCAGTTCATATTGCATGGATTTTACGGGGCAGGGGGCGGGCTTAGCAACAAAAAAAAGAAGACGTATTGCTTACATTATATCACACTACATGATAACACAATCACTTTTACGGATTTCTGAAAAATCATACATAATTCCTGAAAGGGAAAAACTCCGGATTGCTGCTTTAATGTAATTATCTGCTTCAGCAATGCAAAAATAAACAATAGATAATTTTTCTAAGCACACAGTATCCAAGTTCCACTTGTAGCATAATATGACTATTTTCCTTGATTTTATTATTTTCTGCCAATACTACACTTCACTTACTTGTCCAAGTCATGCCATGTTGGCTTCTATGAAAATATTTTTTTAAACTAACCCTTTAAATATAAAAATCCAAACATAATGACTTCAAGGTTTGACAAATGCCAGGAAACTAGCAGACATGGACAAAATTGTCTCTGGAATAAATTTCATCTACTAGAAGATATCTTTCAGCCCAAGTACAAATGCACACCTGGTAGGAGTACAGGGATAATCGGAATCAACAGAGCCATGACATTTTAGAAGAATGAAAGCTGAGTAAATAAAGACTCTGTAAATGCCTTACTTCCCCATGATTTGTTTTGGATTTAGTGAGGCTGTCATGAGAGTCTGCTAATACTGATTAGCTGACACTTTGCACAGCTCCGTCAGAACTAATCCAACTGTTGATGTTGATGAGGCCCGTCTTTAAGGGAACCCTGCGGCAATGAGCCTCAGTGAAAAATAAAGAGTACTCAACCGCACCAACCTGCATTTAATGTGTTTCTCTGCATGCTCTCATGCATTAGAGCAAGATATCAGCCGTAGCTGAGGCAGAATCAACGTCAGCTTCATTTTCACGTGTTTTTTCATGATTTTATATAATTTGATCCTCCTTCTGGTGTTGTTAGTAGTTTTTTTGTCATAATATATTAACTTAAATTAATCACATACTGCAGGGGAGGAAGAATTCTCAACAGATTTAAATATTCATATCATTATTTTGATATTCTTTTAGAGCTGTTTGCTAATCAGAAGGTTGTTGGTTGGATCCCGGCTTCCCCTATCACATGTTGAATTGTCCTTCGGCAAGACATTTAAACCCTCATTACCCTCGATTTGCTAATTGGTCTACATCAGTATGTGATGATCAGCTGTAGAGCTCTTTGAATGTTAAGACTAAGGCTAGAACGGTGCTTTGTGCAGTCTGTTTTACCATTTAATATAAGATTTAAAAGCAAGTATAGAAAAGATTATTTGACAAGTTGTGGTAGCCTTGATAAAAGTAAAGCTTCAAAAACCACCATTTGTCTCATAAATAACATCATTTTTCAGATAGTTGCACTTGCTGGCCACATTGTTTGATTATTGCTCATTTCTGAGACCAACTCTAGAAAACAGGATGAGGATGACTTTTCAATATGTCCTCTTTCACAGATTGAAGACTGTTCTGAAAAGGTTTCAGTTATTCACGCACTCACACATTCACACACTACTACACTAATGGTAAACCTTCTTCATAGCCACAGCTTACCTGAGGCAGGCTGACAGAGGCGAGGCCACAGACATCGTATATGTAATCGCCCCGTGAACTGGCGCTGCTTATTTGAGCTGCTGTAGTGACTGGCCGCCATCTTGGATGGGTCTCCATTCACCCCCAGTGCTTTTGTTTCTACTGTGGAAGGTGCTTACCCAACTAAAAAACACATTTTATTATGCTTTTTCACAAAATCAGACATGTGGCATGGTATGATAGTTAAAATATAAATATAATTAAATAAAATAATAAAAAAAATAAAATCCCAACAGGTAGGCTAGAAAAGTCCCAGAAAAGTCCCACGTGATTTGTTTTCAATAGTGCGCCTGTTGTTGCAACCGTAGTCTGTAGAAAAAACAGACATAATTGGTCACCCTGCTGTGATTCCAGTTGGGTTTGGAGAGTGAGGGACCCATCCAATATGGAGGCGACGCTGTTACACTCTCCAGCGCCCAATATGCTGTCTATTCATGTCTATGGGCGAGGCTGTCATTTTACACCATGAGCCCCTCTAACTTAGCCCAGAAATGGAGACAAAGCCTAGCAGTAGCAAAACGATAGCCACGCTCCATTGTAGCCTAAGCAGGTCTACATTAGCCTGAACAGTTTTGTGTCTTGTCAATCACAGCACTCTACATTTGTTGGGGTGGGCTACGAAGCACCAGAGCAACGGGAAAAAAACAACAAAGATGCCGTCGGCTCAGGAACAGCGCTCGTTTGCTACGGCTTTGGCATCAACGTTGAACGATGTAGACTTGGAGCTTTTCTTTGGAACATGAGCAGATACAGGTACCTAAATCATTTATTTAGAAAAAGGATATATTTGCTTCATCTTTAATGGTGTATGGCGGACTGCCCTGTTGACTGATTTCTGTAGTGGTGAGTTTGTCATGTTGTTACCATACCATACCATTTTATTCATTCAGCGCATTTAAACAGCATAAGAGCTGAACAAAGCGCCTTACAAACAGTCAGAAACAAGCACAATAAAAAATTGCAATAACATGAGACCAAATAAAACAATAAAAGGAAACAGACAATCACAACAATTCAATAAAATAAGGTCAAATCAACCGTAAGACTAGTAAAAGCAATAAAAACTAGCACACCAAAATCAGAATAGCCCTGACGATAAAACCAACAACTCAAAACCGTAAAACCAAGCATAAAGGAGGTCATTGTCCAAAGGCCAAATCATAAAAGTGAGTCTTCAGTCTAGACTTAAAGACCGAGACCGTTGAGGACTCTCGTACGGTGAGAGGGAGAGCATTCCAAAAGTGAGGAGGGGCATACACAAAAGCCCGCTCTCCTCTTGCCTTATAATTCATTTTGGGAGTGCAGAGCAGTAAGCAGTCAGCTGATCTCAGGGAACGCACCGGCACATAGGGTGTAAGTAGCTCCGACAGGTAGGGTGGTGCTAGGCCATTTAATGCCTTGAAGGCGAATAATAGAATCTTGAAACGAACTCTGAAAGTCACAGGCAGCCAGTGTAGACGTGCCAAAACCGGGGTAATGTGACTGCGCCTATTCGTGTTGGTTAGAAACCTAGCTGCAGCATTTTGCACAGTCTGCAGCCGGTTCAACGCCGAAACAGGAGCACTAATGAATAGTGAGTTTGCATAGTCCAGGAGTATGGAGCTACGATTGGGACTTTATTACATGTAACTTGTAACAAGTTTTGTAACTTGTAACATGTTTCATGACACGTAACTCTGGATTTGTAGCTTGTAACTTTAGTTTTGTAACGTGTAATTCTCAATTTGTACATGTATTTCTTGTTTTGTAACATCAAACTTTCGTGTTGTACATGAAACTTTTGTTTTGTAACTTAAATCTAACTTTAGTTTCCTAACATGTAATTCTCAGTTTGTACATGTATTTCTCATTTTGTAACACCAAACTTTCATTTTGCACTTGAAACTTTTGTTTTGTAACTTACATCTAACTTTAGTTTTGTAACATGTATTTCTCGTTTTGTAACATCAAACTTTCATTTTGTACATGTATTTCTCATTTTGTAACATCAAACTTTCATTCTGAACCTTTAAACTCTCGTTTTGTATCTTGCAGACTTCAAAAATAAAATCATTGTACATGTTTGAAATCAAAAGTCTCAAAACACACATCTCATTCTACAGTTACAAACCTCAAGTCTACAGTGTTACAAATCATTTTGTCCCAATTGTAGCTTGGGTGGGAAAAACTTGGGAGGAACCAATGAGAGCACGAGTCTTAGCTACCAATCATGTTTCTCGAATTCCTGTCCAATCATTGGGAGAGGAGGGCAGGGATCTGTAAACCTCACAACCAAACTTGCTTACATCCGCACTCTTTGCCTGTAGGTGGCGGTAATGTCTATTGTCTAGCCTTCTCAACGGCAGCCTCTAGGTCCTGTTAGCAACCGAGACGGCAGCTAAAAGGAAAAGAGCTAAGCTAGCAAAAATCGAGCAGGGATGTTTAAGGAGCTACATCAGCTTCACCTCCGTCACCAGCGTTTGTTATTTAGGCTGAGAGATAACCATTTCCAGGTGAAGTCATTTAGTTTAGTTTACAAGCTTTCAGGACTTACATTTTGATGTTTTGAGCAACAGAAAGGTCGGTGGTTAAATGTACACATTACTATAGAGTATTAACATGTAAATAATTAATATTAACAAAATACATTTTAAATGTTGACTACAGTAGGACTTTTTCTAATGGTAATTGGATCTTAGAACTTCTTAATGAGCATTAGGTGGGTGTAAAAGTATCAAAAACGAACTTAAGTTAATAAAATAACATTGAAATGTTTTCAATGTGCATTTGTTTATTTAATTTAAGGCCAATAATGCTTAGATCTCTTCTAAAAATGTAAATTTGTGGATTTTTTAAAGAATTTTCCCTGCTTTCTCTTTATTCCTTGCTTTACTTTAAACAGAACCAATGTACTGCAGGATAAGTGTGTGTTTTAAATTTAATAATAAAAGTTTTTTCTCTATTACAGGTCAGCATGCACCATTTTGCACAACATCCGCCTCAGTGCTGGTGACTTGTGGCCCAAGAGAATGAGGAAGACGTGAGATGAGAGAGGCTTGTATGGAGGCAGTCAGCTGTGCTCTGTCCTGGAGGAGCTTCCACCAACCCACGACTACTGTTAACAGTAGGAACCTCTATTTTAAAAAACACACGGCCATTTTATTTGTTATTGTTATACTAGTGAATCCAGAAATCTCCTTATTGCATATTTCTGAAAATGGCTTAGAAATGCGACAGCTGTCAACTGAGCCAGCCCAGCAATCCCTGTAGATGGATGATGAAGTGGACAGTGAGAGGAAGCATCTCAAAGTACTCGCTGCAGACCGTCCTGTATGATGTTCCACCCTTGGACCAGAAAGGTTCAGTCACAGGTCTCTGCTCCATCATTCCATCCAAGTCTGGGGTCCTTCTGCAGCAGATCCAGCTACACAGACTTCCTGCTCACTCAGTTTAAATAAATGATCCGGGAAAAGTCACTCAGCTTAATCCTGCTTGAACTGTACATAACTGTTCCATATTTGTTTAGATCTTTAAATAATTGTCAAGTGTTATAGTCCTGTCCCCTACCATCTTTTCATTTTCTGTTCATGTTATATGTTCAAAAACATGTAAATAATAAAATGAATGATCAAATGAGTTATTAATTAGTATTTGTTTTAATAAATGTAAATACCAAACAACATTAACATGATGATAATAGTGGAAGGCCTCTCTCCCAGGAGGTCAACCAGGATAAATTAGCAGCAGTGAGCCTCTCCTGACCCTGGACACTTGCAGTCCTAAACACAGAGAAAATCAGAGATCACAGCTGACAAAAAGGCAACAAACACATTTTTACATTTATCTACATGAGAAGATAAAATTATACTGTTTCACACATACTTTTTTAGCCATTAGCAGCACGGCTAGGTCAGAGTCCGTAGTTCATGCCGTTCTTTCTAAAAGAGCTCTCCAGCGAGGAAAAGACGGCCCAATAATAACTCTGGTCTTTGCTCTTGCTCTATCACGTTCTTCTTTTCTTTTCCTATATTCCTCTGATAAGAGATTTCTAGCTCTCTTTGGTGAATCTGCCACTGCGACATCGAGTCTACGTTATACAATTATGGCAAGCTAAAGGGATAAAAAAATGCGTGTCCTAAACTCGCATTATGTCCGCCAAAACGATCATTCAAGACGCGCGTTCGGGCGGACATAATGCTCGCTTTTAAAACACGTACGTTTTTGTCCCCTTTGGCGTCAAAACGCGCATTCAGGACGCGCATTTTGACGGACATGACGCGTGTTTAGAATGTGCGCTTTTTTTTATCCCTTTGGCTTGCCATATTCTGCCATAAAACGACACCCAGTCAGTACTTCCGGCGGCTACCCGAAGCTCAAAAACTGGATAGTGCAGTAAACAGACGTGGGACCCCCCAACACTATCACAGGTATGAAAATGAACATAATACATAATAGTATGATGCAAAAACTTTACAATAAAGCATAATTTTAAGGTGTAAAAGTTGTGGAATGTTGCTTTAAGCATAATACATTTGCAGCCAACCACTCTTTCACCTCAGAAACACACTTTAAAACCAAAGCGCCTGCGTCTTGTTCTTTCATGGCCAGGTAAAGCTGACAATCATCAGCATAAATTGGTCATTGCTCCAATAGATCTAACTCCTGTCCAATTTCTTACGGAGACGTTTGAAAGATAATCGTAGATTCCGCCCCATGACTGAGTGGTTTCAATGTCTCGTGGACAGACTATATATTTACATATATGGGATGGCTTGCCATGTTACCTCTGACCACCACGAACATAGGCAAGTCAGATGAAGTGTCTTACCCAAGAACACAACAGCAGAATCTCCTTGAAGGAGCTGGGATTGATGTGACAACCCTCTGATTACTAGACAGCTCGCTCTACCTCCAACACTCGTGACAGAATGGGATGGCTCACCAAATGTTTAGAGTAGGAACAAAACACACATAGCAATCTTGTCATGTAGTGGAAGCAGCATGTTAATCTGAGGTTCCACCTGTAAATTCAGTGTAATGAGCCTACTGAATGTAATTACAATCAATAGATTTGTTCTTTTTTACATTTTGACCCTCTGTTGGGTGATTAATCTAAAATAGAAACACCCCATTGATTGATTCAGAGAACAAAGTGAAACTGCTCATACCATTTCCTGTCTTTAACATCACACCGGTCATGACGTTTTAATAGGTGACTTCAGCCCTTTTATCGTTAACCACAGTTTTTACCACCAAAGAATGTGCTAAATTATTTTTGCAATTCTTAAATTATGTGTTCATTCTGAAAACATAGCTGGCAATCATGTTGGACAATTACTGTGACAAGGTCATAATCATGTGGTGGCCTGCTGTCAGATTCAACCTAAAAGCTTTCACCTTTGATTCTTTTGACTAACTAATTGCCTATAATGTCAATGGAAAGCCTACCTGCAAACTTTGGATTGCTTTGAGTCATTGGTTCTCTGCCATGTTGTAACCTGCGTCTGCTGCAGAGAACATTCACACCAGCACACCTTTCATACTTGACTCCGCTTTATTTCATTTCATCTCACGTAGACATCTCCCCCCATATTGTTTCTGAAGGAACCAGTTCTTGAATGAAAACTCCAGATATATACCGAGATTTTCAGGATTGTTTTTGTGGTATTCAAATATTTTGAAAACTAAAATAAACATCTTGCAGCTCACATACAGGACTAGCTCTTGTGCTGATGACTAACGAGAGGAGATTCGGTTCAGATCAATGGTTCTTTGGATGGCCCGTTGAACCTGGATCAATAACTGCTGGCAGAGTGAGGACTTGTTCTCTGATTCTGTGTTTTTCACTGTCAGACACTTGCTCATAAGATATAGTCACTCTTACAGCTATACGCCCCCGCACCTAACGTGCACACACACACACACACACACACACACACACACACACACACACACACACACACACTTCTCTATCTACCCTTTGCTCTCTATCATTGCTAAATAGACTGATGGTTCCTGGAGCAGCGAGGTTAATTCATCAAGCTTTTTTTGACAGAGACCCAACATGTTATTGTCTGACACTGCTCTGGATTCATGCCATGTGATTCAAATGTGTGTTTAAATGAATAAACATATGTGTATTGCATGAAATGCTGCTCCGTCTATGATATTCCTCTGACAGAACATCAGAGAAAATTCCTGCTTTTGCATTAAAAATGAGAATTTGGGCAAAAAAACAACCCTGCTATTAAATTTACAACATAATTAACAGTTTCCTGTAGCAAATAGAGAGAAAGCAATAATTGCATTTGAGTTGCAGAGTCTTACAGCTAAATCCTAAGCTTGAAAGGCACAGGAAGGAACAAACATCAGCGTTTCACCCTCTAAACAGCAAGGACAGCAGGATGGTTGACTGCTGACAATAAACAGCTGACACTACACTGCCATGCGCTGAATTACCCCCACTGTTTTGTCTTGTGAGGTAAATCTTTCAAAGAAATACCTGCTCTGCTGCATAATCATAGCTTCTGCAAAAGCGAGGGAGGTCAGGCTTAATAATAGCAGGCCACACTGCCTTCGTACTTCTCAAGAGGAGCTTTAGAATTTACCTTTGAGCTATTAGGATGATGCAGAGTCTGTGGACACCTGGTGAGAACAGCGTCATCAGCATTCTGTTGTTTCACTGTCTCTTCACTTTAACACAGAACAACCTCGCTAAAGTCAATGGCAGTCCTCGATAAAATGGATCGTGGCTTAGAAATCTAGCATGGCTTAGTTTGCAAGTTAAAGACAACGATTGTGCTTTCAGCTTTTCTTTTGTTTATCTTATGTAGGTTTAGCGTTTATTTAGTGTCACATTTTATTTGTATGATAAATGATAAATGACATGCACTTATATAGCGCCTTTCAGAGATAGAGGACTCCAAAGTGCTTTACACTACAGTGAATGATTCATCCATTCACACACTGATGGTGATGAGCTACATTGCAGCCACAGCTGCCCTGGGGCACACTGACAGAGGTGTTGCCAGGCCACTGCTGTAAATAAGAAATTTGTTCTTAATCTGTTTTTGCCTGGTTATGTAAAGCTTAAAAGATGATTTAGCATTGTATCATGCAACAATGGCAGAGCAGTGTTCAATGAAATTCATCTATCCATTCATCCATTTTCCTCCGCTTATACGGGGTCAGGTCACAGAAGCATCAGTCTAAGATGAGAGGCCCAAACTTCCCTCTCCCCAGCCACTTGGGCCAGCTCCTCCAGGGGGATTCCAAGGCGTTTCCTGGCCAGCCGAGGAAACATAGTCCCTCCAGCGTGTCCTGGGTCTCCCATTAGGTCTCCTCCCGTTTGGACGTGCCTGAATAACCTCACCAGGGAGGCGTCCAGGAGGCATCCTAACCAGTTGCCTGAGCCACCTCAACTGGCTCCTCTCAATGTGGAGGAGCAGCGGATCTACTCTGAGCCCCTCCTGGATGACCGAGCTTCTCACCCTATCTCTAAGGTAGATTCCAGCCACCCTGCGGAGAAAACTAATTTCAGACATTTCAGACGCAGCACCAATCTGCCAATCAATCTCACGCTCCATCTTTCCCTCACTCGTGAACAAGACCCCGAGATACTTAGACTCCTCCACTTGGGGCAGGACCTCGTCCCTGACCTGGAGAAGACATTCTACCTTTTCTCTGATTTAGAGGAGCTGATTTCTGGTTGAAATACAAAATGCCACAATTTTTTCAGTTAATTTTAGAGGGTCAGAAAGCACAAATTTTTGGCAATCTATCAACAAAATGACTAAATTGCAAAATTATAATCCAGGAAAACCAAAATATCTTGAAAACAATCTAGTTAAGGCAAATGTCTGGTTTATGTAGTAATGGTGGCCCAAAATGCAATGCCACATGCAGTCTTTGGTCATTCATAGAGGCACATTTATGGAAACTAAAACATTAACTTCAGTGTGCAGCAGTAGCACAGCACCTGCTTTATCCATGTCTGAAGGTTGTTGAAACTTGAAGGTCAACTTCACTGAAAAATCATTTTTAATTATTATTTCTGATTATAATCGATCACTTTGAGTTTAACATGCAGGCTGAACATGAAAATAGTCTCCTACACCTATCTCCTGCATTAGCTTCTGATAGAAAACAGACGGTGAAACGATTTGTAAATCCTGACAGATCTACGTCACACTGTCACTTATCATTCATGGACTCACCCATCTTGACTCACGACGGGGAAGGCTGTTGTTGGTTTAGCGTCCAGGAAACAACAGAGAACGTCTCGACTAGTAGAAGCTAACTGCTAGCATTAGCAACTCCACCACACTCCTCCAGGCTTGTGTTATTTGTGGAGATAAAACATCAACGTTGCAAAGAGTCGTTTTGCTGTTAACCAATCAGAGACTAAATGTCCAAACATCAGGAAATAAGACTCCAAATCCTGTGTTCCACTTTCTCTTCTGGTAGAGAACAACTTATAAGGTATTCATTCCTACTAGAGACCACTGCAAATGCATTAAAATATGAATAAAGTTGACCTTTAATTCAACCCTCTTTATACAAGCAGCAAACGAAAAGCATCATATTTCTACATAAGTAAAGATGCTAAAAAAATTACTGCTAGAGGAGGACAGAAATAAAAGAAGATGCCATATAAGTTACTGTTACCAATGCAGCACAAGTTAGAAAAATAGCAGTAAACTCCCATGAGCCTTCAATAGTCAGACTTGTTCCTCACTGCTGCAACTGTTGGTTACCAGTGGAGGACACAAAATTATGACATAATGCACAAGTTTTAGGTTGGACTCACAATAATTCGATTATTACAACCTTTGCTTTGAACCAGAGGCGTGGCTATGGCTGGGCTTCAAATGGCTTCCTTATAATAATAAACACCATAAATTAACCAACATATGTAAATTTTTTTTTACCTAATTTCTTCCAGTTCTCTTCTGTTCCAAACCAGATCTTGACCTACACTAATAAAAAAAAGTGCCTTTAATGTCCTTGTCTGAAACTCTGTTGCACTTCACAAATTCCATCCACAAAATCCTCGTTATCACGACCCGTGGCGAGTGTCTCTGAGCTCTGAGCCCATGTTGTTTCTATACCTGCCCTCTCCCCCATGAATGCACTCTCTGCAACCTGAACCGCAGACTCGCCCAGTTTTGTATTCCTGAAGACTACACTCTGACACAATCTCCAACCAAGAGAGTTATTGATTCAAACCGTACTATATTGATCTTTCACCTCTTTTTGGCGTGAAAAAGTACTTTCTGTCCTGTGATTCTTTAGTTCCATTCATAGGATCTTATTCCCAATTGAGGCCCTGTCTTTCATCTGGTCTCAGTCAAGTGTCAATTCATCAGTTTGTGTTCATATGAGATTTCTGCTACCTGTTGAGCTCCCCTATCAGATGACATTCGGCTCACCCACACTGGTGGTAGGTCACATTTGAAAATCTGTCAACTACCTCCTACAGATCACAGACCTTTATTTGACTTTTAAGACCCTTTCCAAAAGGACCGAACATGATTTATGACCTTTAATAGCTTCGGAGTCTCCCTCTTGTAGCATTAGCTGTGAAACTGAAAATACTTGAGTTGTAGAGAAAAGTCTAATCAGCTCCTAAAACTTTATACTTGTTTGATGTTTCATCCAAATCTCCACCAGAAACGACTCAAATATCAATCAGACACGTATGAGTGAAACCAAACAGTAATCATGCAGGAGCGGGCTTTAAATTAATAAAAACATATTGTTCTGTATAGCCAGTCTGCTGGTATTGATGTGCAAATCATCCCTTACAAACTTCCGAACACAAAAGAAAGTGGGGGACAAACATGAAATAGTCTAATATTCTCCTATTCCCTCATAGAGGAGCAGAATACAGAGAGACAAAACTTCAAAAGACAGTCGCTCCCTGCTGAGCCCATCTCTTGACTCTTTGATTGTTAGCTATTCTCTCCGTGTACTGTACTAGGTGTTGTAGAGGCTATAAAAAAAATTATGGCCTCATGTTTAATTCATGGTGTCTCCACTTTCATAAGATAAGGAGGTGTCATTGTTGCACAATCACAAAATTAGCAGCTTGTGCGTGCATCATTCACCTTCAGCTTCAGAAGGCTTTCTCATAGCTCCAGTTGCAGCTGTCTTAGGGGAGCTTTGGTAAAAGAGGATAAATTTCATTCAGTCTGATCACGATTTATTTAACACGTCGAAGGCAACTCCTCTTGTTATCTAAATCTGGTTTTGCACGTCCACATCAACAAAACATACATGCACGAATCCGAGGAACGTGCTGTTCTCCTCCAGTAAACAGATTTGCGGTGTGTGGGAGTTCAAGGTAACGGGCTCCCTGGAATGACTTGCACAGCGTTTGGCGGCGCTGTACCAGGGTCTGATCGCTTGTGCTGATATATCTGCTCTGACATTTACGACGGCCTCGCTGTATTCCCTAATTATTGAACAATTTCAGCATAAAATTTGATTTAGCGCTTAAAATGAAGCTGCCTGAAGTCATTTGGCTTTGCTCGAGACTTATTTCCTCTGGTGGGTTTATTCATTTGTTTTGTCTGTATTTTCTTCTTTTGTCAACCTTCCTCACCATACTCCAGATATGTTCTCTGCACTGGAGCCTCTCAGCCAGGAGGGCAGTTTAATGACAGGCCAACATTGCCCCCTGTTGGTTGCATGAGAGAACAGCGTTTCATTCACACTGATTCAGCCATGACATTACTAATGTTACAGTGAATTATACCCATTTCACCTCGGATAGACTCAGCAGAAGATTGCAATTTGAAGCCCACAGACGTAGCGTGTGTGATTGCAGGAGAGCAGCGCCTTATTGATTGCTCTCATTGTGATGAAAAGCTGCTGTGTGATGGTTGAGTCTGCAACATAAAACGCCTCAGCTGTATGTTAATCACATGCAGCTGGAACAAACATTTAAAACTCTATACATCTTATTGTGTATTTATGATTTGGTTATAAAATAGATGTTAAATTTATCGTTTTATTGAATATAAACAACACAAGTATGAATCTGGGCAGGAAAATGTAACATTTGCATCCATAAATGTAAAGAATAAATATTTAGGGACTTTTTCTGTTAGCATATGTGTGTTTAAGTAATGTTTTTAATATATATTAATGTAGATATTTTATTTTTCTGCGAGATCAGACAGATTAGTCAAACCAATTTTAAAAAATCACCATTTTGAATGTTACTTTTGCACATGTGTAGGATTTATATTCACCCATTAAAGCCTGATGCATAAAATAATAGTCAGAAATTGATTTTTTTTATCTGAACTTTTATTGTTTAGTTATAATCACACCATTTTTTGTATTTCCCACTAAGAGGAAGAAGGTGCTGTATGAGATAATGAACTGTGTCTATTATTCTCTAAACATTAAACCAGATCCCAGAAGTTCAAGCTAGAGCAAATGACGGACCATCCACAAAGTGGGTGGTTCCAGTACAGGCTTAAGCCCCGCCCCCTCCATGTAAACAATTTGGACATTTCGCTAACCTAAAAAATAAAAATAAACCTCAAATGTTGACTTCTGTTGATTCACATAGTTCTCGCTTTGCTGTAGTCTGTTCAAACATTCATTTGTCTCAAATGTTTACCTGTCATTAGTTGTTGGATGACTTCAGGGTTAGGAGTTCGCCCTGTGACCCGAGGGTTGTCAGCTCCAACCCGAGCTCTGTCCGTGTCGTTGTGTCTTTGGGCAAGACACTTAACCTCTTTCCCTGCTGGTGTTGGTCAGAGGGGCCGGTGGAGCCTCGCTTCTGTCAGTGTTCCTCCAGAGTGATGTGGGTGATGTAGCTCATCATATGTAAAGCACTTTGGAGTCCTCTGACTCAGAGAGGTGCTGTACAAGTGCAGGCTGTTTACCATTTGATGGCAAAAATAAATGACTAAAACCACTATGATTGTGTGTGGTGGACTTTCAGTTCCACCTTTCTATTACACACACTCTGGCCCAAAAAAAGAAACATAAGTGGGATCTTGTGGTTTCATTTTTCAATAACAGAAGGTGGAGACATTTTACCAAAGAGACTAGATACAATTTCTTTCTTTTTTCATTTTCTTTTATTTTTTCCTGTTAATGATATAGACTTCTTTTAAATGGGTGAATGATGTATGATTTGTGCAATTATTCCATTTCTTTAAACTTTGCTTTGACTGATTTTCTGTTCTTTACATATTTCAACTGTACCCGTCTAATCCCATAGGTTTAATTTATTCTAATAAAGGAAGAAGAAACGATCTTTCATATAGCGAGGCGCTTCACAAAAACAAAAAATAAAATTAAAAAAATGATTAAAAATATCAAAAAAGGGAAAAGTAAAAATTGTGATTATA
The DNA here is from genome assembly GCA_006937985.1 of Aphyosemion australe. Taxonomy (NCBI): domain Eukaryota; kingdom Metazoa; phylum Chordata; class Actinopteri; order Cyprinodontiformes; family Nothobranchiidae; genus Aphyosemion; species Aphyosemion australe. The sequence continues at coordinate 1,615,300 of SSNS01000069.1, read as the reverse complement.
AAAGGATGTGAAAAAAGGAAAATGAATAAAGGAAAGGGTAATATGGGATCATGGGGAAGGCAGAAAAAGGACAAATGGTGTCTTGTTTCCTTCCATTAAGCCTTGGTCAATGAATTCCAGTTAACAGTTCATTTTATGAGCGATGCTTCTGTCCACACCAAAGCCACTTGTCTCGTGGGTCAGCCAGTGATGATGGTGTTGCTGTTATGTTTATATATTTCTACCTTTTTCTTTCTCTTGTTATGGACAAAATTCTGTCTGGCACTTTTACAAAAAAAAAGCTCCAATAGTCAAGCTAATGCTTTTGCAACGTTTTTTTCCCTCCTTCACTCACGTTGATGGCATTTCCAGAGGATATGAAATGGAAAGTAAAATTAAATTTCCAAATGTAGTGCTGAGCATAAATGCTGACTGACTGCACCAAAGCTCTTTCTCACAGACCCTTTCCATTTATCCGTATTAAAATAAACAGCAGAACGCATACAGTCGGCAAGGCAGTATGTCTTTAGAATAACAATATCAAATATGCTCTCGTTGAATGCAAAAGTCACAGACATTTTGTAGTCTTTAGCCAACACAGGTATGTAGCATTTTATGTCCCGAACAAAAAGGTTCCTGTCTGCAATCAGCTTTGTGTATCTATCTGACACGAAAGCCATTTCTTCCAGCCATGGTGGTGTGTTCTCCCTGCAATTTATTTATAGTGTTTGTAAATCCTCATGTTGTATTCATAGGTGCTATTTGGAGCCAACTCTAACCCCGTGTGGCCAAAACGCGAGCCAGAAGCAAGTCAGGTGTTGGATTTGATCCATAATCTAAGTTCACTTGTCTTTAATCCAGGAAGATAAATCGGTTCAAAAGCAGAGAAAACAAATACAGAGAAATACCGAGTTTGCTGTAATTGTGTTTTGTGTCCATCGAATTAGTTGGAGGGCATGAATTTTACAGCAGCTACAGCGTGAGAGGGTCGTGTCAGCTCCTGGAGATTTAGGTCGTGGGCACTTCTGATAAGCCGAGAGCCTCGAACGGGATATCAGGATGCAACGTTAATGAGTTCGATCCAGTTGTTTTCTGATAATCTCTGCACCCTTACAAATTTTGTTTTCACCTATTTGAAGCCAATTTCAAAGCATGGACAAAGAGGTCTACTTATGTGAGCTGATCTGGACTTAAAAAGCTCATTTAAAATCTGTTTATTATGGGATGTCTAAAAAATTACACAATTTTTGATAATAAAGGCAGCAGTGAGAGACATAAAACCATCTCACTACTATATTAGTCCCTCCGGTGGTAAAAATACAAGAAATGTAACAATTATTATTCTAACTTATGCATTTTCTATTAGTTTTGCAGCTTAAATCAGTTTAAAGTTATGAAACCAACTTCTGCTTTGAACTGCAAAAGCAGATCATGAAACAAAGACAGCATGGGGTTGTAAATCCAAAATAAGATTTAACTTCTCTTCCCCGAGCAACTTTCTGCAGTGGAGTGTAATAAAGCTTAAATGCTGTAATAAAGCACGCCTGATAGGTGACAAATATAGTGCGCTGCTCCTAATGCTGGTGACAGATTGAGCGAACAGGAGAGAAAGCTGAAAGTAATAGCAGGGAGCGAGGCCAGAGTAATGAGCGCAGGGCCATTCTTCTGACCTTGCTGGAGAATCCCACCTACCCGGTCCATCACGGACAAGACTAATGGACGGATCAGCCAGTGGGCCAAGATGTGGATGGTAAACAGGGGTGACAGCTGACCTGCCGGCACACTGTGTGCATAATGGAGGAGGATTTGACCATGGTGCCGGGTCATCCAGAGGTAATTTTTTAAAACTTTTGGACCCTGTCAAAAAGCCACAGTCATGCCAATTAGATGATGCATGGTCTTGAATGACAACAGGAAGCAGCTGCAACATACAGCTCATCTGTAACAAGCAAGAAGGACCAGAGAAGGTAAACCTGGAGTCTTTAGTTGTCTTCATTGGAATAGGAAGATTTAGCCGAAACATACAAAATACCAAGATCATGCCTAGATCTGCTGAATGAAAGCTTTACCAAGAAATAGCCAAACAAGATAAAAAAAGACAAAGTTGTTATTATTTAAAAGGATGTGAGATATTTATAAAATCAAGATGCAGGACCAAAGTGTTGGAGCGATGTGTTTCTGTGTATGGAGCCGGTTTATGGAACAACCTGGAGTCCGAAATGAAAGAAGCAAAATCAAATATAGTGTTTAAAAAGACTTAAAACACTATGATGAGAAAATAAAAGCAATAATGTTGAGTTATTTTTGTCATTTGTTTGTTCCAGTTTGGCACTACAATGAATATATGTATGTAATGTAATATGTAATATATGTTACAAAAACAGTAAATGAAGTATCTGTTTGTAAATCATCGGCATGTTGGTCGGCAGCTGTCTTTTAGTTACATTTTATTAGTTAAACACATCTGATTTATTATTGATTTAACTACCCTGCTGAAAAAACCAGCATAGACCAGCATAGGTGGTAGCAGCATATGTTGTGTTTTGGTGCTGGTTTAGCTGGTCAACCAGCATCTGGTCCAGTATGGCATGCAGGTAACCAGCTATGCTCTATGCTGGTTTTTTCAGTAGGGTAGTGATGTGAGTGGGGAAGATTATATATATATAAGATTTTCTTCCATATTCTCATTTTCATTCAGGTATTTGTACATTATGTTGTGTGTGTTTGTTCATCGTGTTAATACTTAAGAAAACAGAAATAAATAAATGAGAAATAAATAAAGAATAAAATAAATAATAAACAAAATCATGTATGCTTATTACTTATACACGTGAAACTCAAAAAAATGAGAATATGGTGCAAAAGTCCATTTATTTCAGTAATTCATCTTAGACTGAGAGACCATCTAAAGGTTCAGGAACCCATATCAGGTGTTCTGGATTCATCAGCTGATTAGAGTGTGACACTTTGAGTCTAGAATATTGAACCTTTTCACAACATTCTAATTGTCTGATGTTATGAATGTGGGGTTTTCATCAGCTGTAAGCCATAATCATCACAATTATAACAAATAAAGGCTGAAATATGTGGCTTTGCATGGAACAAGTCTATCTCATACATTAGTTTTTACCTTTTAGGTTGAAATAAATGAACGTTTGCACGATAATCAAACTTTTCGCATTTCACCTGTAACTCCACCAAATGTGCACTTATAAAATGATTTAAAGGTAATTTGACCAAAAATAAAAATGCATTACTTTTATGCAAAATATCTCAGTAACACAAATTAATTAAAATTTTTAAAACACGTGAAGCAGTTGTGTGAAAAAGTAAATTAAGGGGTTCTATTCATGTTGTTCAGGTGGCAAATTTAGAATAAAATAGTTTCTAAAAATTAATTAGAATCATCTCTGGGAAGAACATTTCAGCCTTTCTTCCTCCTGTAGAAAAAAGTCAAACACCTCTAAGTGCTGCAGCAAATGAGACATCTTGTGCGTTATTGCAGAGTAAATTGCAAATTTGCATGTCCTCTATGGAGGACAAAAACAATAAAGCTTTTTTTTTTTTTTTTTGGAGGGGTGAACAAATTGCTGACACTGCTGCTCGAAAAACCCAGCTCACTGTTCCTGAGTGGTTCAAACAGGAAGAGGGGGAAATCTGCAGATTAAACTGAAACACTGATGATTAAATCCCAGCACACTTTATCTTTTTTTTGCATATTTCATAAAATGTACTCACGCTGAATGGAAGCCATGAGATTGGATGTGCTCTAACCCCCACGTGTGTTGCATCACATGACAAATTAGCTGAGCAGATTACAAGTTTTTTGTGCTTTGAACTAAAAGGACTTATCAGTACCTCGCTGTATGCGTTTACTGGAATGTACGCTCAGCAGCCGCTAAACCAATTTGTTAGATATTATTTGCCGTGTGATTATGTGTGTTTTGCTGGTGTGTGGTTGCCTGTTTGTCCTCCAGGTGTAACCCAGTTTCTAATTGAGGGGCTTGCTGTTTACACCTGCATAACTGGGGCAGTCTTCAGCAAACTTAAGCTAATCAATTAGCAAAAGATAGCAAAGAAAGGCGGTGCCAGTAGAGCTCTCAGCATTTTACACTCTAATCACCTGATGCAGAGGAAGTCAAGATCGAATGATTTAAATGAATCTTTGGATTTCACAATAAAACTTAAAAAGATAGCTGGTTATGAAGGTTTTTCAATAATTATCAGCTGATTATATGCAACATAAAGTAGATTCATTTACTCTAGGAAGATAAAATCATCTAATTTATGATTTTCTGTCTTTTCCTCTACTGCCACCCTGTGGATTTTCCTAATATTTTGTAATTTTTTGTTTTCTTTAGTGGCTTAAAGGGTCTCACAGATCACCACGGTGCACAGAAGATGATTCCTAATGATTTTGGTGAACCTGCCCTGACATTTCCTCTTACCAGCATGAACTTGACATTTGTGCATTTGTGTCAAACAACTACCGGGGTGCTGTGATTAATATGCATTAACAAATGGCAGACCTTTTTTTTTTTAAGGCGGCATCACTAATGAGAAGTTGAAGGTTGGGTTCAGTCATGATTACTTATTATATTTATGTACATAATCACAGAGCTCATGCAGACTGCCAAGTCCCACCCACATTAGAGGAAAATGTATCCCACACTCACAACATTCATGCTATTCCTGTGACAGCACTGGGATCTGAACCTTGCTTGCAACAAATGCACAGGTCATTAAACCGTTAGCATGCACGCCCACTTATTGATGCACATTTACAGACCTGATATTTATACCCAGGCTTCCAAAGCTGGCTTTTTCACTTATCCGCTAAAATATTTAGATTATTTCAAATTATGTATATATTTCTTAAAAATGGATAAGAGAGCAGAAAGTTGTATTTTCCTCTTGCTAAATTTAATTATCTCATCAGTTCTATAAAGTAGGAAACCTATTTAGGACTTTTTTTGGACCGTCTGGAGCTTGGTTCGGGCTCTGGCTTTTAACCAGGAGTGCATTATTAACACCTCACCCAAGGAAACACTGTGGAACACATTTGCTGTCATCAGACAACAGCCGACCAGACGTGCTGATGGGATCGAGGACAGAAAAGGTCAGGTTCTTTGCTCATTATGCCACCGAAATCTGTTTAACCATCTCCGTCTACTTGCAGTGGACAGTAGGTTGTTGTCTGTCAAATTCAATTTTAAGCGAGTAAGACGCTGCCGCGGCATTCAGGTCGAAGCAATTTCCTGAGCAATAAATCTCAAATAACCAACCGCAGACCGTTTAAAAGCTTTCCATCAGCTAATAACAATGCAGTTTGCCTTTCCAGACCCTTGTTTAAGGTGCTACTTGCAGCTATCCGCCACCTCACTAGCACATCAACATCAATCATTTCTGGCTGATGCCCTGTTACTGTTTGCCCATTAAAAACAGACAGCAGTCGATGAAATCTATCAACAGAAGAGGTCATGTCTGCGAAACTGTGGCGTATGCCTCTGTGGGCCCACACAAGACCTCTCCACAGTGTCAGCACTTTTCCACGCAGGGCTGCAAGGCTTGTCAGTGCTGCCCTTTAGGCTAATCTTTGTAGTCAAGTTTTCTATCAGGAAATCATTATGACAGACTAACTGAAATGTCACATGAACACCGAAAAGAAAGGAGGAAATTGCCATGATGCTAATTTATGTAGTGGCGGCAGGGACCTAGACAGGCGTTCTGTGATGCTAGCTCTTTAAAATATAGATTTATCACCAGCATGCAGAACTTAGACCTTGTTTTCAATGTAAACCTACACTCACAGTGAAGTGTAAAACCAGTATAACGTCTTTGTTTTGGGTCAATTTGCATTAAGGATTATTTTATGGTATAATTACTTACTAGTATTTGAATATTTAATTTAAATGTACTTAATTTTTAGACCCGGTGAGAAAATAGTTTTGCTGTTGTTGCTTATTCTTCATTGAAAGTGTAATGCTTAAAGATATACTGAAGATCTCTGTGAAAAAATTATGGGCCCTTCTTATCTGTTATAGTTAGGACATTTGAACAGCTTCAGTTTAGAGAAACAGAGACTAGGGCCATTTCTCAATACTCAAGGACGCTAGTGCGTTCTTACTTGACAAGTATGTTCTTGGCTAGTACACCAGAAAGTCCATTTTACCAAGGACGGGAGGACGAAGATGGCATTTGGAACAAGCTCCTTTACTCCTTTGCGTCACGGCACCAAGCGCTGCTTGCTGCTACGATTAAAAAAACGACCTGACATAAAAATAAAAGTCTAGTTTGTTCCTTAAAGGAACTAGAGGCAGGAAAAAAGAAACAATGCTCACGAGCGACGCGCCCGGCTCTGCGAGTAACTGCAGCCCAGCACGGGAGCGTGCACAGACGGCTATGTTACACAAACACAAAAATACCATTACCTGACCCTCTTCACACGCTCTCACGCCACACCTCCTATATCTCACGCTGAAAAGACAACTCCCCGCCGCTCTCACGGACAATATTGCGGCGAAGCAATCCACGCTGCAGCCCTGATCACAGCTAATGCTACTACTGTAGCATGATCACAGCTAATGCTACTGCACGCTAGCTCTCTCTGAGTCATCGGTGAGGTCAGATCATTGTCATCATCTCTAAACACAACCTATAATGTTTCTTACCTGCTCACTAGGAAATGAGCCATGGCAGCATCCTTTTTGAGTCCCAGATATAGTTGAAGCAGCCTCCATTCGTCAATCACGTATCCGATATAGATTCGGGTCCCTGCCTGTCTTTTACCATATTTGGTCTTTGACTCACGAGATGCCGCTGAATAAACTTCCTTTGTGCCACGCTTGGTCGTTTGCTGGTTGCAGTAGAATCCATTCCCACAGTTCTTCTTTAGGAGTTTGGCGGTTGGCAAGCAACTTACGGTGCAATAGCTCCACCTACCGATCTGCAGTGTCGAACACATTTTCTTTCTGTTTTGAAGCTGTCGTGAACGCGCAAGCAGTGTCAATTGACGCCACATCCGTAGGGCAGCGCGGGAAATTCGTGACCGAACTGCAGCGCATTTTGCAGCAAACAGCCTGTTCAAGAAAATGGAACAATACATGGGTGGCCTCATTCTTTTAGGTTTATAATGCTTCATCACCCATTAGCTTTGAAAAAATGAACATACATGTTTAATTTTTTACAGATTTTTTAAAGATCCTGCCTCTAGTTCCTTTAAATAACAAAATAACAATGAAAACATATTATTTGTATTATATTTGGTCCACTTTTGATCAGAACTGATAAAATACCAGCATTTTCCGCTGTCAAATGAAGAAAAAAGTTGTTTTTTCATCAAAACAAAGCAACGATGCTTTTATTTTGATAGTGGGTTAGCTATTTAGCATTTTTGAGGGATTGTGAAGAATTTGAAAGAAAAAAAAACAAATACACAGCAAATTTTACAGGTTATACCCAATTATTTACAATAACAGACAACTTTATATTGATTTATTTGTATTTCTGATGTAAAACACAACAGTTATGAGCTTTCTCCTCTGCCGTTCGGAGTATAACGGTTAGCGGCGCAATGCATTATGGGAAACTTTGCTGTCCTAAGTCCGCAGAAGGATGCATCAATGCATCCTCGATACAATGGGCGGAGCAAGAACATATCTGGGAACTTTGAGCGAACTTGCTTATATGTACTTAGAATTGGAACAGTACTTGGACCATCGTTGATGACGTTTCACAAGGACGGGAGTACAGACAAGTTCGCGTATTGAGAAATAGCCTAGGTCAGATTGATATGCCCAAGTTAAGCCATAGAGATTATTACTGGCACTTTAAAAATGAAAGACAGAGAAAAAAAATGTACATTTTCTAAACCCACAGTGAATCGCGACAGATGGCTCAGCCAGGTTCTGATGGAGGTTTCTTCCTGTTAAAGGGGAGTTTTCCTCTCCACTGTCGCTACATGCTTGCTTAGTATGAAGAATTGCTGTAAAGTCACTGACACAAGAAACTTTAAAATAATTGGCATAATGAACTGATATGTAGCTTCAATTTACTTTGTATAGTGCCTTGAGATGTCTGTTGTGATTTGGCACTATATAAACACATTGAATTGAAACTGAATTAAACTGCTGTAATATCTTGACCAAGGGGTATTTACATATAATATAAAGCTGCAGCAGAAATTAGTGACTGATCTGCATCAATTCTGATCAGAATTTTTATTTGTTTGTTTGTCTGTTTGTTTATTTATCCAGGTAAAAATCCCATTAAAATCAAGATCTCATTTGCAAGGAAGACTTGGCCAAGAGGGCAGTAACACACATCAAAACAGCACAACAAACATTTAAACAGCAAATGCAGAAGTAGATTGCAAATGGTTGTAAACAGTTCAACTTTTGAGAGTGCATAATTGTAAAACAAGACATTTGAAAGCTGTGAGAGTTTTGAGATTCAGCATGACTGAAACCCACACTGTAATTGGCCCCACTGTGAGTCATTGTCAGTTCATCTCTCTGGTTAAAATGAAACTCTTTCTCCAAAACTGTTTCTCATAACCACAGAAAAGGGCCAGGTACTACAGTAAAGATGTTAATTGTTCATAAATTTTACACAAAATGAAGATCTCACTAAAGAATGTAAAAAGGGTCGGCCAGAGCACGTGGTCATTGCAGGGTCTGGCAGTGTTGGCTTTTAAAAAGTGCCACTGCTTAGCTCCCATTAGTGGAATTCATTTTAGCTGTGCCGGCTGAATCCAAAGGGAGGGGGGAAGAGCAACTTTCTAGGTGCGATGCTGTCCAGGGTCCTGAATCAGAAGAGAGCGGGAGCGGGAGCTGTCCAAAGAGCTGCACTGAAAGGGGCGAAGTGCAGCAGAAACCGGAGCTAGCCGCGGTTCTGAACTCTGAACCCCGGGACAGACAGGCGGCGGCAGTAACAGTGCCTCTGAACAACATTGTAACATAGTTTATAAATTTATTGTGGAAATAAAAAAAAAATTACCAAAAATATTAATGAAGTGCTTCTCCAGCAAAAACACGGCTTGGTCCAAAACCACTGAACCACCGCACTTCCACATGTACCTGGGTCCTCCACTCATTACGCGCTCGTGCATTTAGCAGCAGAACACTGGTGTGAGAGGCTCTCCGCTCAATAGCATCAGAGAAGGAGAAACAGCCGGCTGCTACCACTTCAACTTTAGGACAAACTACCAGAGTCCCAAAAAGAAAAAACATCATTTGAAGTTGCAGAAAACCAAAGACATTTGGACGTAGAGAACTGTGACGGTGTTTAGCGCTCTCTTGTTTCCTGTGGCAACATGCGTTCCCATATGAGGGGGCGTGGCATAGGGACGATAGCTGATGGGAGGGGTGAGTTCTGTAACTGTGTTTATGTTTAAAGGAAGCTGGTTTTGCTGATTTTCTATAGAAGCTTTAAGGTAATGAAACACCAAGGAATAATCTTCTGACGTTACGTTCATTCATTGTTATATCTAGAATTAGTCACTTTAGATAAAAGTGTCTGCTAAAAAAAAACAAACATTCAATTTTTAAATTATGGCAAACAATTATTTTTCCATAATTGCAAAAATAATAAATTATGGTGATTATGATATAGGTTCAAATAAGTAAACCAGCAATCAAGGCTTTTTGTGCTTTTATTACACGCTTGATTAATTAGTTTACTAGTAAATGTTTTATTCTTTAGCAAGTGGTAATTGGGGTCGCATGTTTCTTTGACATGTGTTTTGTGAGTCAGAGGCTAAACGGTTTGGCAACCATTGCTGTAGATAAACAAGGCCTTAAAGCCAGGGATAAGAACCTCACAGCTTCACCACTGGTTTCCTTCTTGGGTTTATTTCATTCCTGTAAAACAACAACAAAAAAACATTGAATAAATGTAATAGTCATAAAATCATGCTCTTTTCATGTCATACAGGTGTGTGTTTTGTGGTCACCATCATGTTAAAATCAAAATTGAGTGCTTGTGCTGTACAGACGTGTAATTCTATAAAGAAGGAATTAAAAAAGTTGGAGCTCAGCTTATGTTTTGCATTGACTTTGATGTGTCTTTTGGCTTCACGCTGATTTAACTTGAAACAAATCGCCCGAGTTTTCAAAATAAAACACACATGATCTCATTTATCAACGTGTCTTAGCTTACAGTTGCAAACTCTATCTATTCTTGAGCATTAGTGCTTCTCATTTGGAAAAAATCACATCAAATGGGATTGACAAGATGTCAGCAGAAAAAATAGGACACAGGAAAAAAACACATGTTCTTGTCTCTCCAGCATCAGTTTAAGTTGTGACAGCTGCAATGCTGATACAGATTTTCGCATGTCAACAGCAGATTACTGGAGAATGATAACAGAGTACAATGTAGCTGTTGTGGTTATTTTTACACAGCTAAAACACTTGAGTTAATGAGGTCTCCACATTGCTTAGGGGAGGAAAACAGGCTTAGCTGTGAGAATTTCTTGCTACTCTTTACATTATTCTGTTTTCACCCAAAACAGCACATTTAGGCATAAATTAATCAAACCAGCAATTCAACAACAATAACAAAACACTCAGATAAAATATATGTATTATGTACAACGATGATCAAAAGAAATCTATGAATCTGCAAAAAAAAATTAAAATGCTTCATAAAAAATAATTGAAAACGTCCAGAAACACTGATGCTTCGATAACACCACAAGCAAACCAAGGTGCACAGTCATAGTGAGGATGGTGACAGCGAGACGTTTCAAAATGTTACTGAGGCATGTCACAGAAACACATTAATACTTCACAACAGAGCAGGAGAAGTGCAGTTTTCACTGTTAACAGACACACTGACAGAATACTTTACATAGGAGACAAACGCACAGCTGAGTGACAAGTGAAGGAAAATGCACAGAAAAAAATCACAAGTGATGGAAAGCAAACTGCTGAATTATGTGGGACTTCTGGATATTAGACTGCAGCCTAAATAGGAGATATTGGGTGATTTATGAGCTGGTACATTAAGGTAGATGATAAACTCACATTTGAAAGCAGGATAGCTGCAGGTTGGAAAAACAATATCAGAGTAGATAACAATGTAGCTATAAGGGGAGGTATACTAATCATGCAGCAGCTAATGAAAAATAATTAGCTTGTGTTTTTTTCTTTGTCTTTATCACTATAGAAACCAGACTTAATTACATTTTTAAATGTTAGACTGGTCAGAGAGTTGATAAAGAACATCTGGAGTGTCTGGTCCCATGGCGGTATAGATCCTCTGGGTCTAGTCGATGGTCTCTGTAGACTGGATTTGTTTCCCACAACAGATCCATGTGATTTTTACCAGTTTAGAGTCTGGGTAAATGGACAGCTCATTAAGCTCTAAGTAGGAGGCAAATGTCAAAGTTGCATTCATGTGAGTGACGTGATGAATGTTTTTATAACACAAGATTGGGTTGAAACAAGATGTACTCGCTTAATATGTCAGTGCTCATAATGTTATGGCTGATCAGTGTAGGCTTGTTACCAACAATACTGGGCAGCAGATTGATTTATGGGATGCACTTTGAAGTCAACAGCCTTGAATATCACTTTGCATAAAAAGAACGTCGGCATCAAATAGTTATTTACGTGAAGGGGTTTCTGAAGCTTTTATTAATCATCCATTTAGACACGCTTAATCCACTGCTTATCCAACTCATCCAGCCACCAGTTCGTCCTTCCATCCATTTTTCACAATTTATCAAAGTTCACCACAAAGTAGAACAGATGCAACAGAGAAACCCGGACCTTTCTCTCCCAAATGACACTCTCCACCTCCTTGGATGATCACAAGGTGTACCAAGGGAAATCCCTTTAGTGAGTTCTTGGTATTCCTTGGGGTGTTTCAGAAGTGGGACGTGTCCGGAAAACTTCCAGAGAAGCTATCCTAATAGGATGACTGAACCACCTCAACTTCCTTCTTTCAGGGCAAATGAGAAGCTGCCCTATGATGAGGTACCCCTAGATCAGTGGTTCCCAACCTTTTTTCCTTGAGGAGCCCCTTGCCTGTCTCCAACACAAATCCACACAGCCTGCTGGTGGTGGTCGGAAGGACCAGTGGCGCAAGTGCACGGCAGCCTCGCCTCTGTCAGTGTGCCCCAGGGCAGCTGTAGCTACGATGTAGCTCATCATCACCAGGGTGTGCATGTGTGTGTGAATGACTGATTGTGTTGTAAAGCACCTTGGGGGGTTCTAGGACTCTGGAAGGTGCTATATCAAATACAGGCCATTTACCATGTTAGTATCTAGGATATAATTTTTTTGGGTCATTATTTAAATCTAATGGCAATCGGAACATAGATGGTCCACTAATTCAAATACGTCTCACACTCCATCAAACCAGCACTTGTGAACAGAACATCTAAATTCTTGAACTTCTCTTTTTGACAGCCTCACTTCTAACCCAGAAGATTAGCCATCATCACACACTGGTGAAATTACATCTCCGCATTTGACCCATCCCCATAGTGGGGAGCGGTGAGCTGCAGCCACGCTCGGGAACTATTTGGTAGTTTAACCCCCAATCCAACCCCTTAATGCGGAGTGTCAAGCAGGAAGGCATTGGGTCAAATTTTCAAAGTCTTTGGTATGACCCGACTGTGGATTTGAACCCATGACCTCCCAGTCTCAGGGCAAACACACATACCACCTCTTTTCCAGTTGAGACCCATCTCCTCAGATTTGGAAGAGCTGACCATCATTCCCACCTCCAACACAAGCACATCATCTGCAAAAAGCAGAAATGAACTGAGGAACATCTCATTGAACTACTGACCTTTTGAAAAAAACTGCAGCTTTGAAAATGAACTTGCATGGCTGAGTTTTAGAGGAACCCAATAAAGTTTGCTACAATTTTCCTCACAGCCTTTTTTGTTCGGCTCTTTTTCTCTTGATTGCCACTTGTCCATTTGTGGTGACAGCTGAGCTGTTAGGAAAAAGCACAGATTTACAGTGTTTTGCTTTTTTCTATGAAAATTGTGTCCTACTCATGGACGGCACACGGATTCCAGGAACAGTGGGCTTGCGCTGCCTTTTGTAGTAATAAAAGCTATTCCCGCTCACCCGGTACCATGTGAACATTCACCTGATTACTCATGACTGGAATTGTGGATTTCTGATAGACCTTGAGATTGAGTGTTTGCATGGCAGGGGGTGGTGGTGGTGTGTTCAATAAATCAAAAAGAAAAGTGCACACAAAGAGAATGCGTTTGAATATTTTAGCGCCATGTAGAGAGAGAAATAAGTGAGAATATGCCTCGTCTTCATATTAGTTCTGTAAGCAGTAATCTAAGAAGAGAAAAGTGACAAATGATGAATTTCCATAAATAATACGGCATGTAAAGAGATTTGGCATGATTTATTTGATGTGCTGATGGATCAAGCTGCCATGCGAGTCTAAGAAATAAATGAAGAGGACATGAATAGCTGAGAAAAAAAGGAAAGTTAAGGATATCACAGAGCTGGGATTAAATTTGAAAAAGTCATTTTTTTGTAAATTAGGACAATTAATGTATGAACTTGCAAACATGTGGTAACTTTAAGCTTTGCAGCATAGTGGAAGTAAAAATCAGCCACACCTTGAGGATAAAGTTTATTCTGTTGTGTCGTGGAATGACATCCAGGAATGATTTACCTAACACACCATGGACAACCTACCATGAAGCAGAACATCTCTCTTACCTGCCAAGGGGGGGGAAAATGCTGCAATACCAGGAAAACATGGCCGTGTGTTCTAAAGACAGGGCAATCCAGAACATTACACACAGCATTAAGGAAATCAGACCAAAAGGAAATACTAAAAATATCAAGGGTAGGTTGAGTCTGTGTTGTTGTTGCCAAGGCTGAACAAACACAGGAAATAATAATCTGAGGTATTAAGAGTTAATCATTTTAGGTTGGATCAAACCCACATCTGTTAAGATCTTGTTAGCGTGCAAACCACATAACCTCCTCAGCAGAGAAAATCACTTTGTTCTTTTCTTCCTTCAAAATTAAAAAAAGAGAGAAAGATTTAAAAATGCTGCTGTATTTGGATTCTCTGTTATCAAAGGGGACAAATGTTTATTCAAATAGGAATTTAAAGCTTATTCAAATTTAAACAAGGGTTGAAGGCATCTTTGATGATTTATTTGCATTTTTATTTCAGTTGATGCTTTTTGTTTTATTGTGGAATTCATATAATTAATCTTAATTTTATACAGATTATGGAAGAGGATTAGGGCCACTGAATAGAAAAAAAAAGAGAAAAAGATGTTTACATCAATCTCAAAAATCTGACTTTAATCACACATTTCTCACTTTAATCTCAGAATATGATCTTAACAGAGTTCTGACTTTATTCACATATTTCTGACTTTATTCACAGAATTTTGACTTTATTCACAGAATTTTGACTTCAATCTCAGAATTCTGACTTTAATTGCAGATTTCTGACTTTATTCACAGATTTCTGACTTTAATCTCAGAATTCTGACTTTATTCACATATTTCTGACTTTATTCACAGAATTTTGACTTCAATCTCAGAATTCTGACTTTAATTGCAGATTTCTGACTTTATTCACAGATTTCTGACTTTAATCTCAGAATTCTGACTTTATTCACATATTTCTGACTTTATTCACAGAATTTTGACTTCAATCTCAGAATTCTGACTTTAATTGCAGATTTCTGACTTTATTCACAGATTTCTGACTTTAATCTCAGAATTCTGACTTTATTCACATATTTCTGACTTTATTCACAGAATTTTGACTTCAATCTCAGAATTCTGACTTTAATTGCAGATTTCTGACTTTATTCACAGATTTCTGACTTTAATCTCAGAATTCTGACTTTATTCACATATTTCTGACTTTATTCACAGAATTTTGACTTTAATCTCAGAATTCTGACTTTAATCTCAGAATTCTGATCTCAATCACATAATTCTGACTTTAATCTCAGAAATCTGATATCAATCACATAATTCTGACTTTAATCTCAGAATTCTGACTTTAATCTCAGAATTCTGACTTTAATCTCAGAACTCTGACTTCTGCTCTAAAATTCTGATTTTTTTTGTTTCTTTTAGTGGCCCTAATCCTTTTCCTTAATACAGTAAACTGGATTTAAAGACTTCATTTGACATTTGGAAGGGCAGAAAAAAAATCAATAAATAAGACAATAAGTGCAGTTAGAACGATTTATTTCATCATTTATAAAATATTTAAAACAAAAGTTCAATAATATGCAAATATCTTTCATTCCTCAAACAAAAATATTAATCATAAATGTTCTTTGAAAGCTGATTTACTCCGCTGACTTATGTCTAAAATAAGAAGTGAAAAGCTCCAGCTGATATCCTCCTCTCAAACGGCACGTGCTTATCTGAGTAGTGGTGTGTGTGTGTGTGTTTTCTCCCTGCTGCACGCGCAGACATGGATGAAAGATGACATTCTCACTACACCTGTGCTGCCGCCTCCTGGACGGACGCGACTCCTTTGCAGCGACTGTACTATAAGTGAACGGACAGCTTATGAGCCCCACTCAAAGCGAGAGATCCACACACCAGGAGCGGGATGGCGAGGATTGCAGCGCGGCACATCCGCGTCCTTCTCGTGGCTCTCTCCTTGACAGGGTCTATGACACTCCGGCCGAGCAAAGGGGCCACGTCGCCGGATGAGGACCGGGACAAAGAGAGCGACGCGGAGACCCCGTGCGAGGTGAAAACCGTCACCGTCTCTACCCTGCCGGTACTCCGGGAGAACGAGTTCAGCTTCACCGGCGGAGCCTCGGGGAACGTAGCCGGAGGAGGGAGCGCTCCCGCCGCCGCTGCTGCTGCCGCTGCTGGAGGAGAAGGTGGTGCTGGTGGAGGAGGAACTGGAGGAGGAACTGGTGGAGGAGGAGGAGCAGCAGGAGGGGGCGAATCCCGACTTTTGTTATTCGTTAGAACAGACCTACCTGGGCGAATTTCTGTAATGGATGATCTTGACAACACAGCTCTTCCCTACTTCACACTCGGTAAGAACTGCTGTGGTTCTATCCTGTGTTTGCCCTCCATGATGAAGCCTTTCTGCATATTTAAAAGCATTAAACCCTGCACAGTTCCTAACATCAGCCTAAAATCTGGTACTTGAGTAGTTCTAGCTCTTAAATGAAGAAAACCCAGTATGAAATGCACCCAATATTCCAGGTATAATTATGTCAGCTCTTCTCTCCCCTACTTAAACTGGAAAGTGCTGCTTCTGGAAGCACAACAAATTGTGTCACTCATGATGAAGTGACTCTCCACAATCCCTCTTTCCGTCTGACTTTCCTGTTTTGTGGTTCAACATGATTATGAGTTTAAAATTCAAGCATGCCCTTCGCCTGGTGCCCCAATCAAGCGGTGCAATTTAGTCCTGCAAACATGCATGAAATTAGGGATTTATTCTGAGTTGAGCTCATAATTTTCCAGCACACATGCATGCATCACTGGTGGTGCGACTCAAACTGCGTAAAGTTTACATAGCCGTCAAGGGAAACCCCCTCTCATGAGATTTTTATTTTATTTTTGTGTGTGTAACTTCTTTGCACATCCCTAAATAATAACCGAGTGAATCAGCACAGTCCAAACGCCGGTCTTTGACAGGTCATCTGGAGTTCTCTGTGAAAGCCAGTGGCTCTGAAATGGTCTGGGGAGTAGCATCACTGATTGGATAATCACAGAGGACATGATAGCAGGGAAGTATGTCTGCCTTTTTCTCTCTGACAAAACACATTTGCTTTGCAAGAGGAGCAGATTTCACATAAAGGGAACTTGCTTACCCTGCTTTTGATATTTTTCATGGATGGTAAAAAAAAACCCATCCTCCTGCTTTTCCCTTTACCAGTGAAAAGAGGTTGCTTTTTATGGCCGTGCACTGGTACATTTACAGAGTGTGCAGAGCCTGTTAAATGCTTTTAGCTACTCAAGATGAAGTGAAACACAACAGTTGCACAATGTTATACAATTAACAGTCATTCCAGATGGACCCTATTGGCACAGGCTGATAGAAACCTGGACAAAACAAAGGGAAATTCAAACAGCACTCTGAGGGGGTCAGGGATACGGGTTCTGAGAATTCATGAGAACGTCTCGTTACTGCAGCTTTCGGACAGTGGGCTTGCCATGATGCCTTTTTTCCTAGCTCAGTGCTCTCACTTTCATTCCCTGTATGAAGATTGTCGACTGAACTGGCTTCGCGAAGCAAAAGGCTGGCAGGCA
The DNA here is from genome assembly GCA_006937985.1 of Aphyosemion australe. Classification (NCBI taxonomy): domain Eukaryota; kingdom Metazoa; phylum Chordata; class Actinopteri; order Cyprinodontiformes; family Nothobranchiidae; genus Aphyosemion; species Aphyosemion australe. The sequence continues at coordinate 1,598,069 of SSNS01000069.1, read as the reverse complement.
GGCAGGCTGAGGGCTGGAGCATTAAGCTAGTAAATCACTTTCTATTCTCATTAAGGACAGCCGTTGACTGGTGAGAAAGGCCTCTCTGTCCTCCCAGTCAGCCAGCTAGCAAATTTGCTGCTTCACCCTTTTGGTGGATGATTGCCTGCCATGGAGAATGAGAAAGAGCTTTAATGGGCTTTAATAGTTTCATGTGAGTTACGTTTTTTAGACGCACTGTAAAAAATAGACAAAACACTTAAAAATGTGGGCAGATTTTATTTTAATGTAACAAGATTTTCACTTTGCACAAAGAGCTCTCATATTTTATTTGTTCTTGAAAAGATGATGATATTAATGCGTTGTCAAGTAGATCCTTTAGCTGTGTATGGTTGCATATCCACACAGTTAACAGTTAGGGATGCTCCGATCCGGGATCGGAAATCAGGCCAGATCACTTGATTTTAAAAGGATCGGAATGGGGTGGAAAAGATCCGATTTCACCATTTAAAACAACAAACATGACTTTTAAAATTCATCACGAGATAGAGATTTTCAAATGGAATAACAATGGCTTAGTTGTAATTGCAACAAGTTTCTCTACATCAATATTCTTTGTTTCTTGGATGAAAACAACACCGTAGCGTCACACAATTTAAGGCAGGCAGGGATTCAGACACCCACATGCAGCTGTTAGCCAGCAGGCTAACGTAGAGCTAATCCCAGCACACATAGGTGGGACCCATATGGGATCTATATGGGCAAGCCATATGGGTCACAACAGGTTTCCACGGTGGCCCCATGGGGGTTTGCCCAGAAAGATTTTTGCCCACATAGGTTTGGGCCCTACATGGGTTTTCAAAGGGTTTGACTCAAACACCGGCAAACCCCTGTGGGGCCACCATGGAAACCGTGGACAAACCCTGTTGGGACCCACACGGCTTGCCCATTACAGATCCCATATGGGGCCCACCTATGTGTGCTGGCTGGGATGTGTCTTTTCAGGGAGCTAAAATGTCTTCAGTTTGGTGGTATTTTTAACCAGACAGCAAAGGGAGTGTAACAGACACTCATAATGATTTGCAACCTGGATTAACGTGGTGGAAAAGGTAGAGCTGCGTTCAACACTACGAATTTGATACACTGCCTTCAAAACAAACTACGTTCTCGTTCGCCTTTTCCCTTCCGACAACACTTAAAGCGAATCACCAGTCTCCATTAAGTCCCAGTTTGTTTACAGTGGCAACTCGGACAAAAACACGGAGCCAGCCGATAGAGAAAATATACACAAATAAACAAAGAGAAATTGCAGATGGACAGCAAAATGTTGGGGTTCCTCAGTCTCCTACTGCACCCGAGCTGCCCACAGTAGCTACAGGTGTTGTGCAGGGAAAAGTTGGCCCTTCCGGCCGTGGCGCCACATGCCTGCCCCATGCCTGTCTGTCACGGGAACATGCACCGCTCAATACATCTATACAGTATATTGAGGGATTAAACAACTTAAAATATTAGCATTGCTGCTACTTTTAAATATATTCAGAATATTAACATGTTTTTTAAACATTGTACTTCCTAAACTAGTGAAAGTAAAACTTAAAGGACAACTTGGATGTGTTTTCCTTTGTTCTTCTTATTTTATTGCTTTGCTGGAAAGTATTGGACTGGGACTCGGTATTGGCAGATACTCAAAAACAAATGACTCGGACTTGGATCAGGAGCAAAAAAACGTGATCAAAACATTTCTTGTGTCCTGCTAGTGTTTTAAAGTAAAATCCCAAACCTTTAATTTTTGCTTTCTTATTACTCAGCACAGTAATGTCATCTTGAGAGCTTTTTTCTTGATGAACATATTAGTGTGTGTGTGTGTTTGCTCATCAGAATTAAAACGTTGTAGTGGACCGTCGAGAAATATATTGTTTTTGATTTGACAGGAATAGAGAGTCATCTCATTTACACTAGTATTTATGCAAGTAAAACTGAATTTGTATCTTCAATATTCTGCTTTATTTTTCTCTAAAGTAGCTGGCATGGGCATGGTCATCTTTTATTTATTAAAAATAAAATAAAAAATGTATATCAACTAAGCAATATTTGGAATTCTAGATTCTTTTTTTTAATTGGATTATGCAATAAACTCAGACACCCTCATTTCAATACCAGGATCTGGTTTGATACTGTGTCTATATACTTGTACTTGAACTCATAAAAGGGCTCTAGCACCATGGAACTGATACCACTTTGCAGAGCATGATGCTCAGCTTGCAAGTGAATTGCCACAGGAGACAACAACATTTTGCTTGAGTGAAGTACACGCAGGATAAATCCGATGGACACAACCAAAGTGTTAACGCATTTTATTTAACAGCATTTTTGCAGACAGCCATGAAAGAACCCAATCAGGAGAGCTACTGATGTTTTCAACATGAGACAGCATTAATGGCTGCTTCAGACTAGCATGCAGAAGATTAAAAGTCCAATTGTTTGTTCTAATTAGCTGGAGAAAAGTTTGATCCAGAAGCAGAAAGCTACATGCTGGAGGTATAGGAAGCTGTTATTTTGTGACATAGAGCATACATTGAAATGGTATCTAGCTGCAAATATGCTTTTACCATTATTTTGAAGTTTCCAAAAAGCCAGTAAAGTATTTTTGACAAAACAAAACAACGAAAACTTTAAAAGGAAACTGTTAAAACTGCTTTACCAAATTTGCAAAACAAGCTAGTTTTTAAACACAAACACAGAACTCTCACCCCTCCTGTCAGCTATCATCCCTGGGCCACATCTGCCTGATACCAGAACCCGCATTGCCAGAGTAAACGAGAGAGAGCGCTAAACACCTGTCGCAGTTTTCTAGGTTCAAACGTCTTTTGTTGTCCGCAACTTCAAATGGTGTTTTTCTTTTTGGGACTTTGATAGTTTGTCGTAAAGTTGAAGTGGTAGCAGCCGGCTGTTTCTCCTTCTCTGATATTATTGAGCAGAGGACCTCTCACACCAGTGGTGTTCTGCTGAAAAATGTGCGTGCGTGTAATGAGTGGAGGACCCAGGGAAGTGCAGAAGTCTGGTGGTCAGGTGAGAGAGACAAGCGGATTGTCCAATCATTGGTTTTGGACTGAGCCATTTTATTGGATGAGGTTTTTGGACAAATGCGAGGGAACCAATCCATTATATATTTTTTTGTTTTTTAAAATCTCCACAATATACTGTATTTATAGCTATACTATATTAGATTGCTGTTAGGAACGAAAAAAAAAAGTTTTAAGCTAGCTTATTTTGCTGATTTGCCATTGTAGCTTTAAGTTTGATAGTTTGAGCTCAACCTAGACAAGGTGTTGAAAGTTTATGAGTAAAAGAAAAGGTTATGTTTTCTTTTTGACTGATCCAGAAAGATAAACATTCTCAAACCTTTTCAAACATTATTATACTTGACGCACTCTTCAAGAATATTTTTTCTTACTTGGTTAGCATTTACTAAAAACGCAACATTTGACGCGTCAACTTTTGGTCAACAGCTTTTTGGTAGCTTGACTTTTACACTTTTTGGATTTCCACATCCATCAGTCACAGTTGACTGCTCGCATTGTAGTTTGTATTGACTATTATGATTAGAGGCAGAGTGGGTTGTCTAGTAATCAGATAGGTTGCTGGTTCGATCCTGGCTCCAGGCAGAGAATGCTGCCCTTGTGTGCCTGGGCATGACACTTAACCCACATTGCCTGCTAGTGGTGGTCGGAGGGACCAATGGCGCTTGTGCTCGGAAGCCTCGCATCTGTCAGTGCGCCCCAGGGCAGCTGTGGCTACATTGTAGCTCATCTTCACCAGTGTGTGAATGCGTGTGTGAATGGATGAATGATACTCTGTAGTGTAAAGCACTTTGGAGTCCTCTGACTCTGAAAGGAGCTATACAAGTGCGGGTCATTTATCATTATCACAAGTGAATATTATTAGTTCTTTTTGTCATTAAAGTACAAAATTGTGCTTAAAATAAAGCCAGAATACATCTGCTTAGATGCAAAGTGTTGTAGTTACATTGAATTCAAAACATATAGAAAAACCTTTGCCTACTTCCTGGATATTTAGGACAAAATGCCAAGAGTCAGAATATTTGTCAGACGGCTCAAGTTCATACATTACCTTATCCATGACTTCCCTGATCACTCCGCTAACTCCCAAAATGTCAATCAAACTAATCTAATCTCCATCCACAGATCTTTTAGGACTGATATCTTCTTGATTATAGAATTATGATGATGAGGACTGAAATTAGCTAATGACACCATAATGACCCAATGGAAAAAGAAAAAGAATGATTGACTTTGTATTTCATGAGACAAAGTCGACACATTTTGAATGGATGTCTATTTGAGCAAGGCATATTTCTCTACATATTGTAATGCATATTGTAATCTACACAGTAATGGCCAAGTGCCCATTAGGAAGTCTGCGCTCATTAGTGCTGGCTTCACTTTAGACATTGGATGACAGCATCCATCTTTATGATTACAGTCTCACTGTCAAAGAGCCCTTTAGTGGATTACTCAACGAAACATTTGACTTTAACCCCAAAGGCTACTTTTTTTCTATATTCCAATCAAATCAGCTACTTCGAAGTATAACCCATAAAAGCTTGACAAAGTCTGAATTATTATAATCATAATAATGATGGACTACTACATTTTTAATTTATGGTTTCAGGCAAAAAATCAGTCACCATATTCAAAATCAACTCATTATTTGAGCATTTTACTCAGTAGTTACAACGTGTCTTTCAAAAGTGTTAATGCATTCGGGAATTTCTGTATGCAGGATTCTTTAAAGTGGATATCTTATCTTTAACCAATAATTCCTCAGTAGGGTCACGAGGAGCTGGTGCCAATCTGCACTAGTCTTAGGTGAGAGTGAGAGGACACCATGGACGGCTGTGAGTCCATCACAGGGACGTAAACAACCTGCACCTATAGGGAGAATTTAGAGTCTCCAGTCAACCTAACATGCTAGTTTGTGGTGTGTGGGAAGAAACTGGAGTACCAGGAAAAACCACACACCGGCATGGGGAGAACATGCAAACTCCACACAAGCTACGTTTACATGGGCACAAGTAATCGGAATGAACGCCCTATCGGATCAAAAATTTGTCATGTAAGCATTGCAATTGGAATATTCTGATCCGATACGGCCTGATCCGAATGAAATTTCATTCCGATTGAGAGAGGTGGTTTTGTCCGATCGTCAATCCAATTGACGTCCATGTACACAGCCATTCGAATTGTTGGGGTAAAATAATGCCCACTGCGCATGTGTGCAACTTCAGCGTGACCTCTTTTCGCCTCTGCGCATGCTCAGGACAGATCGAAAACATGGCGGGCGGTAAACAGAAGTGGTCTGTTGTCGACGTTATTTTATACTGGAAACACTACGTGAGCTCAATATTATTGAACATCTCAATGACTCAACGGCTAAAATGCCGAGTTATACACTCAAGTGCATCTAAAGATGCAGGAAGCGGGAATTAACCGATGCTAGAGAATAAGCAAATAAAATGTAAGGGAAAAGACGTGCAGACAAGATGGCGTTTGTTTACAATTTTTCTTCCGAGAAAGACTACTCTGCGCATGCTCAACCTATGGTGCGTGCATCGCGGCATGATCGCATCATTCCAGTTAGTGTCCATGTAAACAGAGATTTGGAATTTCCGATCAACCAAGATTTGAATCGGATACGGGGAATTTGGTGCATGTTTACGTAGCTACAGAAAGGCCACACCAAGGATTTGAACCTTCTCACTGCTAGGCAATAGTGCTACCATCTGCACCACCATGCAGCCCTAAAGCGGATATATTTAGACTTTTTCTTTTGTCACCTAAAAGGAAATAAAATTGGAAAAGATCGAGTGGTTTCATACCCAGTTCATTGCTTTGAAGAATCCTATTATTGTAACCAAAGTAACAACTGTTTTAAATCTCAATCCACACCTTTTATTGTATTATGCTAGATTGTATTTATGTTATTCATGTCTTACCAGAGGCGAGCCATAGCTACTCTATCTTTTATGTAGAGAAAGACGTCGCTTACATTATCACATCTCTTGAAGCAGCTGCATTTTTCTCGTCTGGAACAAAGATGATTTATTTATTTTCCTATCTGTTGCTAGATGCTTTAATGACCATAATTTTGTCCCGTTTCTATTATGCTGTCAGATGTCCGATTGTTTTGTCAGACCAGCATCAGAGGTTATTGGGAAAGGGGGGAAAGGACCACGAGCTCCCTTTCCCTCTCTTCGCCTGCCTGCTCAGCTTTGATTTATTACCAAGGTGCCACAGAGAATAGATGACTACAAAGGGCAGTGTGAAGGAAGTGCACAGGGCCGATTTCCCTCCCCCTTTCTGCTTTTGTTTTCTTTGTCCTTTTCTTAAATGTTAGCAAGCAATGGTAGGTATGTATTTATCAAATAACCAAATGGCTCGAATGCTGTGAAATGTTTTTGCAGCAGATTCATTGAAAGGTGTGCTTCACTGATGCTTTTTTTTTTTTTGCTGTCTATTCCTAAATTTGTTCTGACTTAAAAAAACAGGTTTAATGCATTTTTAATGCAGTTTTATAAAAGTTGCATTCAATAAACGGGTTTGTAATTCAAGTTTGCAGCCTAACCCAATTACAAATTGAACCGAGCTCATTCCATCTTGCTATACTTTGTCACACTGGATAATTTTCTTTTCTCATTTTAAGTGATGTTATGGGACTGGGTGAAAATCAATACCTTTTGGCAACATGTTTGACTCTATAAACACCTCATTAAAAGTTCACCTTTCAGAAAACCTTCTGGCACTTAATGCAAGATCGAAAGCATTCAGATGTCTTGCTGTTCTTTATCACCTCTGGCCATTGTATTGACAAAATCTTTACTTTCTATTTTCTTGCATTTTTTTTTGTCTTTTCCAGGCATCTTATTAAACTCTGGTGTGTTAAGCAGTGTTTTCCCTCTCACCGCCTCCCCGCTGTATTCTCGGTGAACAAAAGTTACAGCAAAGCCAGCTTGCTTAGTGATGGGAGATTAAAAGCTACTGTGGCAAAGCTAAAAGCTAATACAGGGATCTAAGAAATCTGTTTCCTGTGGTGTGGAACATTTACACACTGTGCTAGAGCTCTGTCTCTACAGTATGCCAGGGTTCACTTTTGCATTGCATGATGAACATTAGAGATGGGACAAAGGTCAACTGGTGAAAAGGAAATAGTCTTTTTATTGCGGTTTAGCTGAGATTGGGAATGCAAGAAATTTAAAAGTCATAAAAGATGTTATTGAAGATGTAAGAGTAGTAGCATAGTAACCACACATAGTAACAAGGACTATTTGTTTGGCTATGATTTCACCAATGTAAACCAAAAGGAGGCTGCCATTTAAAAATGCAGTTATTTATCTTGTATTTTGGCTTAATTTTCCAATTTTAATAGGTAACTGACTTAACTTGTAAACGTTTTCTGATTGTGTGTTTTTTATAACCTATCATGGGCGATGGTGGCAGAGGAGTTAAAGATATTGGCCAGAGGCAAATTTCCTTTGAATCACATGTGTAAAAATGTATTAAAACCTCAAGTCAGTTTCTTTTTGGGATTTTCATGGCTGTATTTTTAAGAAAATCCAGTGTTTTTAAACTGAGCGGGAAAAAACAGAGGAAGGCTTCCGGTCTGAGGTAAGCCAGCGATGACGTTTCACAAGGAGATCCCAGAAAACTATAGTGTAAAACAGTGAGCAGATCGGTATTTCTGCATTAGCTTTATAGCACACAACAATGTTTTATCAGTCAGATGTAGCTTCTGAAGCCTCTGCTAGTCGGTCAGATTGTTTTTTCTGGATTACGACGAGGAGAACGAATATCGGAGCGCAGGAAGAGTTCAACCAGAGTTTGACTCCTAATGCAGCAAGCTGGATAACCGAAGGTGCACACATGTTTGATACTGATAAACTAAGAAGACTCGTGAGCTGATATGGACACCGCTGGCGAAACTATTCTGGAGGAGGAGGATGAACGTCTTCAGAACTAAAATCGGTACAGTTTATTTACTTTTATTGAATATTTAATGTGTTCGAAGCTGCACTGGGACCTCTCAGCCAATGAGATAGCTTTATCATTCTGTCCCAATATAATTAAATATTCTACAGAAAAATAAAACAATGTGATCCCAGTTTTACCGCTGCGTGTATATAGTAATATTACATCGGGAAAAAATTAACTGATAGCTTACCAGAATAACTTTTCCTGACGCTGCGGCCGCAGCTGTTGCTCGTTAAGTCGGTGCGGGACCTCGTTAACTCTGATCGTTGTTGTTTTGGCTGTAATCATGGATGGCACGAAGGTTCTACTGGTCTCAGGATGATCTGTTGTTAAAATACTTAGATCATCTTTTAAGATCCAACCTCTGTGTGTGTCGTAGCTTTCCCAAATGACCTATTTTTTCCTTACCAGAGCTAACACTGTTAGCTGTGCGGCTACCGTCATGCTAACGGGACTTAAGGAGTCCAAAAGGACCGGTAGCGGTTCCAGATGGATTTATAGTTGGAATATTTAGATTATTATTATTTTAGATCAAACCTCTGAGTGAGCAGCCCTGACCAGCCCCTGCCTGCAGTCTGTGCAGCTGTGTTGTAATGGTCACGCAGGTCTGACTGAAGCTAGCCTTGTGCTTACAGCTCGCTAAGATTCTCCTCACAAACAGTAAATTACTTTAATGTTGCTACGTTAGTTAGAAAAATGCGTGTAGGAATCTGACATATGGCTCTGACTTATTGCTGCAGCTGTAAACGTAATTATTTGTAAGCATTGAGAGCACAAAGTAGAGCAAAACACGTAAGTAAGTAACGTAGTAAGTAGCAGGAGCTGTGCCTTCTTACACGTATTTGAGTGACGTGTGCAGAACCAGCGCTTTTCAGTGTTTAGAGGAGAGAATTTTGATTTTCTATAATGATTAATGACAAAACTGCTTAACAAAATGGAAAACTGAACCCAGTTTATTTTTTTATAGATGCTAAAGTGTAGTTAAACTGATATTTTACAATTTTCATGCTGAGTCTGGCCAACGCCTTTAAGTGCCCTGTAGTTGTAGTTGGTGGTGGTTAGAGGGACTGGTGGCGCCAGTGTTTGGCTGCCTCGCTTCTGTCATTGTGCCCCAGGGCATCTGTGGCTACAGTGTGACACTGTAGTTGTTTTTATTTGCTTGTATTGTCTTTATAGATTTTTTAAAATTGTACTGTGTTCGTACATACAAGGTTGGATCCCGTAGGTCACTGCCAGGTTGGGTTCAGTTAGAACTTTTGTTATTTTGGAGCGAGACGCTGAAGCTGCTTCCTGCTTCCTTCCACCAATCAACGTGCCTCTCAGTCCTGCGCACGTCAGACACAGCCGAAATATCGCGTGTGATCTTGCGAGAAAATATGCCCTTTACAAAAAAGGATCAGAAAAGCACATTTTAAATGTATTTTTCCAATACAATTTATTTTAATGGTCTAAAAGACTATAATAGGACGTAGATATCCACGGTATTATAGGTGATGACTCCTTTAACATTTGCAAGTTTGATCTGCTCCAAGTTTGATGTTTTCATTGATAAGTGATACGACTAAACCATGGTAGTCAACACAGCACGTACAATTAGACTTTTACTGACAAAATACTTCAGCAACCTTTTACATTGAAAGGGACAACCATCATGTTTTTTGTGGATTTTGTTTTTCAGTGAGAAACAGTGTTATGATCAATTTTGGAAACAACAAGGTGTCTTGAAGAGGCGCAGAGACTCCTGACACTCTGACTGAAGTCCTTTGCTGGATCTGTATTCTGTAATTACTCCACCAGAGTCTCCAGTCTTGTTTTCCGCCACTGGTGGCCAGCTTTGATCTCAAGATAATCATTTGATCATTACCGTCGCTGAGAGGCACGCTGTGGTTGCCTTTGACAGAGAAAACAAAGAACGTTATGTAAATACCTTTAATGAATGCGTCGGCTTTTTCTTCTGTTTATTTGTCTTATTTATGCTAAGGAACAACAAGCACATTCATCCTTATTCTTCTCCCAGAAAAATATGTTGACAAATGGCTGTAAGGCATCCTCACTCTTCTCTAACTTCTTGGTTAAGTCCATCCATCCATCCACTCGTTATCACCATACCATAAGCCTTTTATTGGAGCATTCTATCTATGCTATTTGACTTCCATCCTAATATGTATTTCTGTAAGTCTACAACAACTTATCTTCATAAAACTAGTCTAGTTGGAAAAAGTGCACCTCACAAGAGGCCATGCCACAAGCTGATCCCCAAAGATTCATAGACTTTCTATTTGTATACTGTAAAGAGGCTTTTTAGTCTGTACAATGAATGCATAATGTGACACTGATTTATAAAAGCAATTCCATTTAGTTGGTCTTTTTGCTCCGTGGGCTTCTCTGGTGTGTCTCAGCCACATAATAGAAGGCCCCATGTGACAACAACTGTGTAATGTATTTGCCCTCTTTGTAAAATATATTTTATAATGCGAGCCAGACATTGGAGACACAGGGACTTTGGGAAAAATCCATCAATTTACTCAGAATATCTTTAAAACCGAGCATGAAAGGCAGACCGGTTAAATATTTGACTGTTTTAAAGTGCAAAGTTTCAATTTGCTGACTCTAGCAAACATTTATATAAGGAGCCTGTGTGTGTTAGAAAAGGGCTCCAAATGTAGGCAATGCAGAGGATTGTCCAGTCGGTTTCATATTGGGCCAATGCAGATTTGCCCAAAGAGGATATATATATTAGTAACAATTGGTACTTTATTTAGGCCATTGTGTTTCCTCTATCAGTGCATTAAACCTAAATGAGTCTCACTTGTTCTGCTTACTCTGAGACGATGTGCAACTTCTGTTTTTTTACTGGTGATCCAGATAGGCCGTGTAAAGAGAGATGTGTTTTACACAAACGGGCTCTAGATGACGATCCCAACTCTAGTTTTGGCCCTTGTACTTGATTACTACAGTTGTCTATATATGTTGGCCACATAAAGCCCAAGTTGGCAGGACATTTTCACTGACAGTCAATTTCTGTCAGCTGTTGAACATAATTTCTTCATTCTGTTCTTTTCTAACATGCAGTGTCTGGAAGAAAACAATAATGGATTTGCATATAAGAAAAATGCATGTAAATTTTGTAATGCTAAAGTGACAGCAGTGTTAGGGCTGGAATATACTTGCTGTTTAGCGACGCATGCGCGTGTTTAAAATGTCTGCCACGGGTAGCTTGTGTTGATTTGAAGCGTCGTTTGTGCGCGTCCCCCGAAATTAACGTGACGCGACCTGATGCGCCCAAATGCTGTAATATACAAGCAACCAGTAGGTGGAGTTGACAAAACGAGCGAGACTCACTCACCATGGTGACTCTGTCTCTGGTTTAGAGGTATTTTATACTATCTATGATACCGCTGCTGTCTTTTTTTCTGCCATAATCTCAAAATTAACCAGTTACTGATTTATTTTATTGATGCCATGTTTGTTTTGGTTGTCCCAGCTCTCTATCCGGTCAGAGTACTCTCGTTTGCCCCCTAGTGGAACACTCCAGAACTACACTCGCTGCAGTTCCGTGTAGCAGCAAGTATATGAACAAAGACACAGCCTGCTGCCTGTGCCAATGCGAGGTTAAACAGCACATTCAGCCTAGAAATCTAGACAAACCATAGCAGTAGCAAAAGATTTAGAATCAGAAGGGTTTTATTGCCATATGTGCAAGAAATCACAACATTAGGAAATTGCTGCGGTACTTGGTGCAAAAAGAAAGATAAAAAATAAGAGATAAGCAAATATAGGAAGTAATAATATACTCATGATAAAATAATTATTATAAAAAGTGGCAATAATTAGAGAAGCAGCTACTACATACACAGTGCAGGTACTAATCAGAGTGGATCAGCTTAGGTACAAACACAACACCGGGTCATGTGACAGGGACCAAGCGACTGGAGTGGGCAGCCCTAGGATTGACATTCATGAGTCCAACAGCAGAGGGGAAGAAACTGTTCTTGTGGCGAGAGGTTCTGGTCCGAATGGATCTGAACCTCCTGCCAGATGGGAGCGGGTCAAAGAGACAGTGTCCATGATGACACGGGTCAGCTGTGAGCCGACCTGCACGCCTCAATGTCCTGGAGGTGTACAGGTCCTGTATGGAGGGGAGTTTGCAGCCAATGACCTTCTCAGCAGAGCGTACAACACGCTGCAGCCTCTTCTTGTCCCTGGTGGTGACTCCAGCGTACCACACAGTGTTTGAGGAGGTGAGGATGGACTCGATGACTGCGGTGTAGAATTGCCTCGTCGACTGTGCTGGCAGGTTGAATTTCTTCAGCTGCAGGTCGGTCTAGCCACGCGCCATCAAAGCCTCAGCTGGTCTACCATTGGCCTGTACAATTTTTGGACGGGCCAATCACAGTGCTCGGAATGGCACTCGTTTTAATACGGCGTCCTTTATTTAGAAAAAGGATGTATTTGCTTCTTATTCTTCTTTGCCAGTGCATGGCGGACTCCCCTGTTGACTGATTTGCATAGCGATGAATGTGTTTCATAGACAACTGTAGATTCCACCCCATGCCAGAACTCTGTGTATGAGTCATGGCCAGACTATATTTACATTTATAGGGTGGTCTACCAGGTTATTATTCAGATGATCCTTTGTGAAATTTTAGGGATTGGAGCAGTTTTAAAATGGCAGAAAGACATTAGGGTCTTTGAATTAGTCATTTGCTGACCATACAGTTGACCATAAACTCTACTCTTCCATTTATGGTCATTCAAGAGTCAACTCACAATTAGTAAAAATGGAAGTATTTATAACTTTCTGAAGTTTCTTTGCTTCAACACTCCTTGATCTTATCAAACCAGTAATTAATAAGCTTGTGAAGAACTAAAGGGCATAAGAAACAGGTTTTTCAACCACAGACCTATTTCTTGGTAGACATTTTGACATTGTATTAATGAGGGCTGAATTCCATTGATGGGAAGTTGTTGTAAGCATTCAGTACTCAGCTGGTATGCAGCTCTTGTTAATACACCTACACATATTGTGTTCTTTCTGGTCCATCAAATAGGCTTGTTGAATCAGGTGTGTTGGAGCTGGGAAACAACTAAAACATTCAGGACCAAGGATCAGGGTTGGACACCACTGCTCTAGCATATTTCACTATTAGGCACAAAAAATAGTTCACAGTTGTTAGGTTTAAAATGACTGCTTACCACAAATGCATTCAGTCTAAGGAAATAAAAGAAAAGGGCGTGAGGATAAGACTGTTGTTTTGTGCCAGTGAGTGAATCAATGAATCAGTCATTTCAGCTTTGTACATGGAACTGATGTTGTCTGCTCCCACTTGGATTTCTGCACGGGAATTGCAGCATTGCTTAGAAGTGTGAAGTTCATTCACACGAGAACGCTATCAGGGTACACAAAAGCTGGTTGAATTTCCCCTGTCTGGGCAGCGCTTCTCCTCGTGTGTCACTTCTGACTTATCTTACAAGAGCCGAAATGGAAATGCAGCATACCTGCCGGCTGATACTCAGCCAGACGTTTGCAGACTGCTCTGTGACAACACACTGTGACATACGGCCAAAGCTACTTTTGGCAAGTTCTAGTGCTTTTCACATATTATGCAGTCCTCTACAAAGTGTCAGTGTATTTCCTGCAGACAGGTGATAAATAATTCATTTGAGGTAATCAATGGATTAGTTGGTCATTTAGTCTCACTTAATGCAAATGTTGAATTTGGCTGCTCGGAAGCTTTAAATTCTTAACAATATTCAGGTTTAACCACAACATCTGCATAGTTTAACATTTTATTGAACAATGTTGAACCAAATACATAAATTGGTTGGAGCAAAGCAGGAGATTCAGGGATAAATTCATGGATTACAAGAAATGCAGTCCATCAACGTGCATGTTAGGTAACGGATGATTCTGAATTGACTAAGATGTGTGTGTGTGAGTGGTTGTGTGTTTATGCGTTGGCCTTTTGATGAACTTGTGCTGTGCCCAGAGTGCACCTATAGGCTCCAACCCCCACGGAAACCCTGATTCAGTATACAGCGGGTGCACAAAATAAGTGAGTTTTTATATCAGAGCTGAGAAGTATTAAATTGTCCCAGCTAACCTAGTTAATGGGGTTTTTGAAATCTCATAAAAGCCTTACTTTAAAAACATGGCGAGCAGGGTGTGTGCTTCAGAAAGGAGCGTGATTCATTGTTCATATAAGCTGGTCTCAATGATATTTAAGACCCATGGAATTCAATTCCCACCAGAATTTGTTCTGCACCTTGGGAACATCCAATCAGCTTTACACACCACACTACATCCCCACGGGTCCTACAAAAGATTTTAAACCTTTTATCTAAGCTGGTGTGTTTGTACCTATTTGCATTCCCTCCGAGCTATACAGTCAGTGAGATTTCCTCTCAGATAAAGTGTGCCCATTAATCTCTCCTCAACCGACGTGTTAGCTCCTGCAGGTTTTATTTTTTTTGTGCTCTGTCATCCACATCAGTCTGAGTCCCAGGTGGAAGTGACTTTATCTGCTCAGGGATACTTGATTTAGAATATGTACTCTGTCCGGTTTATTGAATTAAAACAACTAAAATATTCACCAAGGGAGGACAATCTAAATATGTCCTCAGATTTATTGTGTAATATTAGATATTCAGGATTCAAAACAGTTTTTTTGGTAAGCTTTTGTATTAAGATGAGGAACAATCTGTTTATGTGATAAGGTGCATTGTGTTCAGATGCCATACTTTTTATTTACCCTTGCAGAATATGCCTCCTGTTGTCGTTAATCTTTTCTTCTTTAACAGCAGCAGTCGTACTGAACAGAGGTGCTTTCAATGCACTTGTGATAAGCCTTGGGGGGAAAAACAGGGGTTTGCCCTCACACATTGTAGGTTTATGCAGACTCATTGGTATGCACGGCTTGATATTCTTTTGCCTCACTTCTGTTGCAGAGGACACTGTATGCATTTTTCCTGTCACTTTGTTTGGCTGTGGATTAGCTGTGATCTAACAGTATTTACCCTCAGATATGTGACGGAGCTCGTCTGAGGTCACTGTAGGTGAAGCGTTCTGACTGGAGAAAAGTACCAGTATGCACATCTTAAATTACTGCACTTATTTTGTGTTGGTTTGTAGGAATTCTCTCAATTCTTATAGGAATGTTTAGCATAAAGGTTTAGAGACATGTTTGAAGTTATACAAATTAAATTGATTGAAGCTAAAGATGGCAGAAGCCGTAGATAAAAGCTAACAACTGTTAGTTTTTTAGAGTTCTTCTCCTTCCATCTGTTTCACACTCGCATGTCTGGTCTGTTGCTAATGTTAACTCTTTAAATAATTTAATTGCATAAATTAAATTACATAATTTAATCATTTCTCATCATCTAACCTTGACTGAAAACTAACTTCTGTTTTTTGCGATTCTGAGTTTGGCAGAAAAGTGTGTGCAGATTTAAAAGATAATGATTTTTTTTTCGCCCACGGAATTTTCAGAATGCTTGATGATAAGACATTTAAAAAATGCACACTTACAGTCATAATTCCTGATAGATTTTATTGTAGTAGTGCTGCAACTTTTGTTCTGCTGCTGATTCATTTTTTAAAAACTGAGTTACGTTTAGAGCTAATCACTATTTTAGGACCTCTTTAAACTTTCAGTTCTTTCATTTTCTGTAATTAACAAATGTAGCAATCTTTAAACCTTTCCGTGCAACAGTTTAAGTCTTTAGATAATTGAAATATTTACACTTCTGTAATTTTTCTGGATATTTTCAGCTGGCTCGTTCAGTCCTCGTTTTTCATAAGGCATGTTTTGCAGAAATTCAACATTTTTAGTATGAGTGTGAAATAGTCTAAACTTATTTTGCCATCCGATCCCACTTCTGATCATCCAATGTCCTAGCCTGGCAAGCCATCCTATATATGTGAATATATAGTCTGGCCACGAACCATTGACGGCTCTCAGTCGTGAGGCGGGATCTACGGTTGTCTTTCAAAATGTCAGCACGCAATTGGATAGCGCTAGGACCAATCAGAGTGACGAACAACATGACGTAATCACGACGACGGAAAAGCGGGAGGCTTTAATAGCGTCTAGCTTCAATGATTTCTGTCGTTTTTGTATGAAAAACACGCGAATATCAGGTTTACTGGGACATTGCACTACTTTGTTTGATAAAAATAAGAAGCCGCTAAGTATATCAGACAGACTTACGCACGTTGGAGTCTGAATAATCCAATGTTGATGACAAAACCGTTTCAAACGAACGTGTTTTCCGAGTTGCCGCCATGTTGCTTGGGTTCGCGGCGTTCGCGGCCGCAGCGCTGACGTCATCGGCTACTCCCGCTCTGTGATTGGCCCATGATATAGAGCGCTGTGATTGGCCCAACCAAAACTATAGCGAGTTGTGATTGGATAGACACAGCAGTGGTTTGGGCTGCGAGGGTTCCAATGAAGCGTGCCTAGACCAAACTCTGCAAAGCAAGAATTGGTCTAGTTCACTAGGCTACCAATGTCCCTAAAGGAAGCAGCAAACACTGTTCCTGCATATTTTTGAAGAGTATTGAAAAGTTTGTAATTTATTTTTTAAGTTTGGAAATGTACAAAAGATGCAGAATGGAAAAGAATCATTTGAGTCGTCAAACTCCTTTTCATAATCTAGTTTCTACACACTAAAAACCACAATTTCTACAACAGATGTTACTCTTAACAACACAAACTTGTAGTTATGTCTGATTTAGAGAGGTTAAATAGATGCTACATATGTGCGGATGGTGTATACTGTTGCTATCAAAATGTTAGCTAGGCCCTAACTAACATTTTGTATTACGGTAAATTTTAACGGAATTTGACAAAACACATCAACATCTTGTTTTGTTAAAAATTATGAAAAAGACAATAAAATTACCAGAAAAATGTTCAAAGATAATTTTCAAAGCCATTGTTCCCTGCAAATAATGTTGTTTTTAACTTTATTTGGAAATGGCATAAAATAAAAGTCAAAACAAATATTCCCTGTATTTTTAGAGAAAGAACTGAAAATCTTTCCAGACATGAAAAAAAAATCAAAAATTTTATAATATATTTGTGAGTTTTAAATTTAAAAAGTGTGGAATTTGTTTTAACTTTATTTGGAGAGTGCAGCATATTAAATTACTGAATATATTTCCTCTGATTTTCCAAAATTTACAGAAAATATTTGTACCTAGACATGAAAAGTTGCCCAGTTTTTTTGTTTGTTTTATCTGAATTTTTTAGTCTGGAAAAGTTCAGATTTTTTTAAATATATAATTAGGACAGGATTGTTGTTAAACTGAACCTTGACCTGTGTATTATACCAACTATAACCAAATAAATATGTCACTACCTTGGTTGACTGTACTTCTGCATGAATAAAATCACAAATCTAAAATGTAAATTTTACTTGCAAAAATTTCATTCCCCTTTACGTTTCTACTCTCCAAAATGCTGAAAAATCCTTTTTTATAATGTTTCTCATTCACAACACACAAGTCAAAAATGAGAAACACAATTCTAACAACAAATGAACAGAAATGTGTGTCAGTGTGTGGGTAAACCCCTTAAAACTGTAATTGCAGTGGTCTAACAGCCATTCTGGGACGGCATTAGTAGCAAAATCATACTAACCAATTGTTCTTAATTATAAATCATGTGTTAATGTCACTGAAACCTAAATAGATTAATGTTACCAACTAGACCATATTGAGTCCCGTTTACAAAAATAATAACATATAACTGTCAGATATATAAAAAAACAGATAAAATAAAGACCTTTTGGAAACAAAGAAAAGCCATCCCATACTGGTTTAAATATGGTGTGCTTTCTATCCATTAGTCCAATAGTGTGATCACTGTTCTGTAATATGACCACAATCAGGACAAATGCACTATTAACTCTGTAATGAGACAGCTTAACAAACAAAATTAATGGGATCTCTCCGGTTATCAGCACTTAGGCTTGTAGCTGTGCAGCATCAGTGTCAGAATACTGTTTCTCAGCTGAAGCGAACACACGCACATATGCAAGTTGATTTCTGTTGCCCTCTCGCTCCAGGCAACATTGCATCAGATAAGCTTAGAAACTCTCATTTCTGTGTCTGTTAATATTTTTAATACTTGAATCAAATCTGTGGCTTCATGGAAGAGAAAATGTGAACAGGTGCAACAGAAAAATTACCTGGTGCTTTTAGTACATTGACAAGTACACTTTTCATCTCTTTTGTATTTACATTGAGGGTTGCCTCTCATCCAGGTCATGGTAATCCAAAGGGGGGTTCGAATGAAGGCAACTGGACTTTTTTGGTTTCTTCAAGACATCACGCTTCTCATCCGAGGAGCTTTTTCAATTCTGGCTGGAATATGGGAGGGTCAAGCTTATAAACTGTAGCTGTCTATTGTTGCTTAACGAGCAGAAACTACCTATGAATACCCCTCCTCCCTACAATGATGAGCCGTTAGCCTCTATTGTGTGGGAATCATTGTATTGATTAGATTCAGGAGGGTGTGACCGAGACTGAAACTGTTTGGGAATTAGATTTAGAGCTGCATTATAAGTAGGGCTGCTCGATTATGGCAAAAATGATAATCACGATTATTTTGACTGAAATTGAAATCTCGATTATTTAAGACAATTTTTAATTTACGTTGATTTTATTTATTTATTTATCTATATATTTCTTTATTTATTTAGTTAGTTAGTTAGTTAGTCAGTCATAAAATTGCACAGGGCACAATCAAATCAGAGGAAAAGTAAAATAAATGAAAAAAGAAATAAACAAGATAATCACAAAACAGTTCCTGATTCCTCATGTAAAAGATCCAATACACTTACTCATAGTTAATAACCAAAAGGGTCTAGGCTAAAGTTTAACTTATTTAAGCCTACCCAAAACAGACCCAATTTGATCAAACAAATATTGCAAAATACTGACAAAAAGAGCTACACAGTGCAAACATTCGTAATATAAAATAAATATAAACATATAAACTTCTATGTTGTAGTGAACTTCCACAACCTGCTGCATAATAATTTAGCCCTGTCCAGCAGAGCCATAGGGGAGTGTGTACAGCAGCACGATGCAACTTGCAACAGAGATGAACTGATGATTATTTATCAGCGTGAGAACCTGGAGGTGTGACGTGAGAGCGCATAAAGACAGTACAATGCGTGTAAATACACTTCAGATGCAGCTCGCTGTGTCTTGAATTTATTTAGCTTGTAAAACAACATTTTTCTAGCGAATGAGATCCACCGAGAAAGGTTTATGATTGATCAGTCGACGTAAAGCCTAATTTATAATTTTCTATCTGCGTCGGTACGGAGACACGCAACGCCATTTTGCGTCGGCGCAAGGGCTCTCCGACAGGCTCGCAGAGGCTGACGGAGACTTGCCCTCTTTAACTATCCGTCGAAAGTGACGGAGACCGCAAGCTGTTCGGTCCGGAGTGCAGCTGAGGGTTTTGCTAATCTGTAGGGAACATCGGCGACAAAGTTATACAGAAAGTAGCTAAGAGTTATCAGAAGTGTTGCTAAGATGCTTTTAGGAAATAAAAGTCAAGAAGAGGGTCTGAAAAGTTGTTAGAAATAGTGACAAAGTTGCTAAGTTGGCAACGCTGTGTGGGAGGTGCGCTTGATTTGCAGCTCGGCGTAGCGCGGGAGTAAACCGCAAGGGGGAGGAGCAAATAATCGACTTGTATTGTTTTTATAATCGTTCAAAACCCATATCGTAATTGGGATTAAAATTCGATTAATTGAGCAGCCCTAATTATAAGTGCTGGAAAGGTGAAACTTGAGTCCTCCTTCCCTATTTAATGTAGGTTTTTCATGTTTGACATGATCCTTCACTCCTCTCTGAAACCATCTATCTTCTCTGTCCAGAACGTGGACTTTGTCATCTTCTAAAATGTGTCCCTTGTCCTTCAGGTGCAAGTGGACTGCAGAGTCTCCTGTGTTGTGCCATGCGCTTGTATAGTTGTTTAGTTTCCCCTATGTAAAGGTCTGGACAGTCATCACTACATTGGACTGCATAGACGATGCCACTGAGCTTCTGTTTGGGTGTCTTGTAGGGCTGGGTAAAAAAAATGTATTTAATTGATTTTGGATCGATTTCATATAAATTTTGGGCCTAAGATCGATTTTTCCCCCTTGAACCAGACTGACCTGGGACCGGATCTGCAGGCAATTCCGGTTCCAAAAACATGCTTAATGTGTACCGAATATACACAAACTGCACATCTACTTACCGGGAAGAAGCTCGTCTAAATGTTAGAAATGTAATTTTCTACCTCAGCAACACCCAATTCCAACAATAAGCCACTAAATGAAATGAATGTAAAAAGACGCTAAATGCACACATCAAGAGAAACACGCAGTAGCAACAATGAATAATGAAGACCAGTCTGAATTGAATTGAATCAAATTGTGATTAATCGATTCAGAGCCTTACGAATCGAAATTCAATCGATTTATGAAATTGGCCACAATACCCAGCACTTGGATGGACCAATTTCTGTCCTCCAAAGGAGTCCAGTTACCTTCATTCAGAACCCCCGTTGCATAAGGTAGATCATTTCTCCACTTTTATCTATAGGAATACCAACAGAATAAGCAAGTTCAGGTCAAAGAGAGGTCTGATGTTCACAATGTGTTTATTCTGTTGAATTCTTATCCTCCTCTGGGTTGTGCATAATGAGGAGTGCATTGAGGGTTTGCTTTAAAATGATTGATTCCTTTATGTTGCAGCTGATTAGGCTGTAATAACTTTTGCCTCACCTCCTCACATTGATGCACTCCTTTGCTTACCGAATGTTCCATCCTCAGATCAGCGTGTTTACGACCCCAAATTAACCCAGATATACATCACTATGATGGCTACAATTATTTTGAGTTCTGACACATTACTGTAGTCTAGACGATCATTTTTTTTCCAAAGCTCCTCTCATGAATGCGTATTTCGTTATTTAGCTAGAACAAGTGGATTCCCATCTGAATATTTCATTCTGGTGCTTTTTAGGGAGATTTTGGGAAAGTAGACTTGCCAGGTCAAATCTACTCGCATCTATAAATCACTTTCAACTTGGCACAAGATTAAACTACATTGTCACAATAATGAATGGACACACTCAGTGGCTTCCTTAGTCTTATAATTAGCTATTGTAAGGCTACAGACATGACACGTAGTTTAAAAGAAACATTCTTTTCAAGTTTTCTTACCCTGTAGGTTTCCTGTTGAGAGTGTGTCGTCAAAACCGAAAGTGATCACTTCATTTAACCATCTTCAAAAAAACAATCTTATCTGTGTTCAGGGGAAGCCGCCCTAACAAGAAATCCCAGAATGAACTCTCTAGCCCCAGACACTTCTTTCAAGCTTATCCAGTGGGATCCACATGCATTTATCAGGTCAGCCTTGAACTATAACCCCTCATCCCCAGGGTCTCCTCCCAGGAGGACATGCCTGAAACACCTCCTCTGGTTGGCGTATTTTTGGCATCCTAACCATATGCCCAAATCACCTCAGCTGTTGCTTCTTGATGTTGAAGAACAGCAACAGCACGCCGAGTTTCTCCCAGATGTACACCTGTATTGTACAATCTTGTTTGTTCGATCACTATCCAAAGATCATGACCCTAGGTCATGGTTGGAACGTAGAACCATCAGTAAATTAATATATTTCCTTAGCTTTGGCTTAGCTTCCTCTTCATCACAATAGACCGTTTTATTGTCTTCATCACTGCAGATGCTGTCACGATCAGCCTGTTTATGTGCTGGTCCCTCCGTGTCTAGGGGGTAAGAAAGTTGTTCCAAGATAGATTTAAATTTGAACAGCATCCTCTTCTCACTCACCTTCTTGATGGAGTTCAGGGAGCAGTCTGGATTCCTGAACAGTGTTTTCTGTCTTTTTCTGTTGCTTTCTGAGCTCCAGCAACCCCGACAGACTAAACTGCATGTAGAACAGCTGAGACTACCACAGTGTCATAAAAAGTCCGTAACTGTGTCCTGCACGGCCCTAAAAGACTTAGAAATGACTTTGGCCCTTCTAATGCAGGACATCAGTGTTTTTCAACCAGTCCAGATTATTGCGTGTGTGAACACCAGGTGTTTACTGTCCTCTACAGCCTCAATGTCCAAACTCTGAATGTTCACCGGTGATAACAGAATCTATTTTTGTCCAGAGTCAGTCACCATCTCCTTTGTTTCACTGCTGTTTATCTGGAGGTGTTTTTTTTATCCCACACCAGTCAAGAAAGTTGGCGATGACCTCCATGTACGCCAGGTCATTCCTCATTGTTAAAGCCAAGCACAGCATACAAATTTAAACTGCTGCTGATACGTGGTTGACCTCCAGCTGAAGCTTCTGCTGTCTGAGGATTATATTTTATTATTATCATTAATTATTTTACCTCCTCTTATTCATGGTTGTTTTGTTTAACACAACTGAACTTCACTTCACTTGTAATGATTTTAAATGTTCTCTGAGAAACAGTGGTGACAGTGGTGGTAGTGTCTTAGGTAAATTAAACATGATACCTCCCAATCAATGTATAGTAAACCCACTTAACTGGTTGTTTCATCCTCTTAAACCTGTAGGAAAGTTATATATGTAGATTATCCATTCACCACAGCTGTTTTACATATCCTGTGAGCAGTTTCTATGCTCTTATGAATTTATTTAGCATAAAATAATAAAGAATGACATTACAAAATAAATGGTGGATGACTTATTTATATAGCGCTTTCTAGAGACCTACAAGCCCCCAAAAGCACTTTACAACTACAGTCATTCACCCAAAAAACTAACCTGTCTGACGGTCTAAACCCAGCTCACGTTCACTATTAGTGGGTCAACAATCCAACGCTTGGTGAATTCTGCTTCACAATGATAGGAAGAGCCGACATCGAAGGATCAAAAAGCGTCGTCGCTATTAATGCTTGGCCGCCACTAGCCAGCGTTGTGGCGCCCATTCACCCAGGTCTTTAGCCTGGTGCGTTGCACAACCAGTAGGCTTTTATCACTGGACCTCAGGAACCTGCTGGGGGTGTAGGGACTGAGAAGATCACCAATGTATGATGGTGCTTGTCCATGTAAGGCCCTAAAAACCAGAACCAGGATCTTGAAATGATTGATTGGCTAACAGCAACACAACTCTACCACTGTCTCTGTTTGCTTTGCAACATTGATGTTTTATCTCCACAAATAACACAAGCCTGCAGGAGTTCTGCTGTGTGGCGGAGTTGCTAATGCTAACGGTTAGCTTCTACTAGTCGAGACGTTCTCTGCTATTTCCTGGACGCTAAACCAACAACAGCCTTCCCGTCGTGAGTCAAGATGGGTGAGTCCATGAATGTTAAGTGACAGTGTGACGTAGATCTGTCAGCCTTTTCAAATTGTTTCATTGTCTATTTTCTATCAGATGCTAATGCAGGAAATAGGGGTAGGAGACTATTTTCACATTCAGCCTGCATCTTAAACTCCGAGGGACTGATCATTTTCAAAAATAATAAGTAAAAAATTGTTTCTCAGTGAACCTAAAATCCATAATCAAGATCAAAATTGGACTGACAAGCAAAATGTTTAAAACTTTATACAGTCTCTAAGTTTAGTTTCTACTTCTGAAAATTATTAGACCAGTCATGCTGGGATATACTTCTTAAAAATCAATAAAAATTGTTTTGAGCAATTTTCACTGCCAGGACAACTCTATATGTTCATTTCACTTTGGCATCTGTATCCACAACTTGTTGAATGCTGTCAGATGATTTATTATTATTAAACTTGTTGGACAACCTGATGATGAATTTATTCCTTAGTGCTTTCACTATTTCATGCACTGATCTACTCAAATTTGCCAAACTCACAAAGATGATGAAGTAGTCCGATGACTGCCAGGATGTAGCCTCTCATCAGTCATATTAATTACATTTATATGTCATTATTACCGTCTTCTAATAGATGAAAGCTCCTAGCAGCCGTGCTCTCTTGTCCTTAACTTAATGGCATCTGAGCCTTTTTTCGCTCCTCCAAAGCAAACTGCAGCCTGAGTGCTATGTTGTCTGGTGTCTCCATAAAGAAATGTTGACTGAATTTGATTTGTCATGAATTTGAACAAGCATTGTGTTTCTAACCTATTGATCCAATGACTGTTGAAGGTTGCGTAGCTTAAGAAGTCAACATCTAATATACAGAGATCAGAACGAACATATTTCTAAGGGTATTGATTTCATTTTATTCACTCCAGTGATGCCTCACAGACATAACGGAGAATATTCCTCCTTGTTAAGCCTTTTTCTGCTTTACTGTGCCAAAAATGAAAATACCCCAAATAACACGCGTAACGCAGGTTTTAAAAATGTTATTAAATAACCTTGCATTCTTCAGGGGTAAACAAACAAAAAAAAGATAAAAGTGTGTCATTTTATTACTTTCAATGCATGTATATGAAGAAAAGGCAAATTCATGCCTACATTGTGGTCTTTTTGATCAGCAGGCACTGTTTTAATATATTATCAGATCATATCTCAATACCAATAATGTGTTTTGGACTCTTGTATGATAATAGGATAAACATTTGCAAATATTCTGAAATAGCAAACATTTATGTTCATATTTTCTTCAGACACAAGAGTTCAAAGTTAGTTTATCTCATCACAATCGTGCTATGTTATTGCAACGCGTTTGGCTTGAAAACAACATTTTTCCCAACCAGCTTGTTAAAATTGGCAGAAAATCTTTGATGCATTCTCAAGAGTAACTTATAAACTACAAATACAATCATGTTTATTTGTGAATATTTTATATATTTATGTGAATCAAAGGGTTTTTACAAAGTTCTGTTGCAGTTGGAAATCCCCTTTATGTGACAGGACTGACAGCGTGCCAGAGGAGCTTGTATTTACTGTCTTGTAGTCTCAGGGTTGAACTTTCAGGGTTGACAGGCTGATAGTACATCACCTTTCTTAGACTTAATTTAAATCAGTTTTATGATTTAATTTTCAATGTGTCACCTTTACCATCTGTTAGTCAAAATTCTATTAGTAGCAGATTCATGTGCTGCTGCTTAAAACATTTTTATTCAGTGTGTTTAGTTTTCTTTGGTAAAATATAAACAAATAGGTTTCAAATTGTAACACCATGACATATGCTATATTACACTATCTTATGTCAAACTGCGCTTGTTCCTTTTGTGATTGAAAGAATATAATCTATTATTGACTGTAGATTTCATAAACCTTCCAAATGACTCACTGTGTGATGAGCAACTCTGGTGCATTGGATTTCTTTTATGTTTTTCAGTTTTAATTATACTAAAGAACTGAAAAGCAGGTCATCCTTATCGTCCAAATAATCATTTTTACTTGTCAGGTTATTGATATTTTTGTCATGATTTTTGGATCTATTCAGTATTATTCTATGGTGCATTAAAAATGTTTTATGAAAAGTTTTAAATTAGTTTGCAGAATGACAGTTGAAAATCTCAAACTTTACAACCCAATGCTTGTTGGAAAGGCTTTCAATGCAAGTGGAAAAGGAAAAGTGTTTTCTTCCTACAGCAGTAAAAGTTAAGTGAGCCAGTGCAAGTCAGATATCTACACTGTTCAGTTGCTTATCAAAGGTCTCGTTCTCTGAGAAACGGTGTAATACTTCTTTGTGAAATAAGATCGGTCACTCAGAGTTGCACATGCATGGTGCACATGAACATTTTCCTAAACTTCTATTGCCTGCATTGGCTGCAGCCAGGAAATAGATGGGAAAATGACCAAGTCAGAAAAGGCTAGTCTCTTCTACATCACAGGGAAAATTAATATGCATGGCCGTGCCCACCTTGGTTAGCAACCACCCACAGGAAGGCTGTATTGATTTCGTGGCCAGGAGAGAGCATAGCGCACCTCGGCTAGTAGAAGCTAATCGTTAGCAACTCCACAACATGGCAGAACACGTTTAGGCTTGTTTTACTTGTGGCGATAACAGATCAACATTGCATTTTTTACCCAACAAAGAAGAATGAATGAAGGCAGCGGAAGAGTCACGTTGCAATTTGCCAATCAGTGGTGAGATGTTTGCATGTCATTAATATTGGTTAAGACTCGTAATCCTGTCATTCTCCACCGACCCACACATCAGTGAGGAAGGAGATTTAAGTAACTTTGAATGTGGCATGGTTAGTGTTAGAAGAGCTGGTCATTTTAGAAACAGCTTTATCTACTGGGATTGCAACCATCTCTAGGGTTTACAGAGAATGGTCCAAAACAGAGAAAAAAAAATCCAATCAGCATTTTGTGAATATTCCTTTTTTTATTGATGGTCAGAGGAGAGTGAACAGACAGATAATATCAAGGCAACAGGATAACCTCATTACAACCAAGGTCTGCAGATTACCATCTCTGAATACACATCATGTCAGACCTTAAGGCAGATGGGCTTGAGAAAACGTTGCCTAGTCAGATGAGTCTTGATTTCAGCTGCAAATTTCTGTCAGAATTTGGTGTAAAATACATGAAAGCATTGATCCATCCTGCCTTGTATCAACAGATGAGGCTGCTGCTGGTGAGACAGTGTGAGGGATACTTTCCTATCCCCTTTGGAACTCTTAGTACCACTGAGCCTGGTTTAAACATCACAATCTACCTGAGTATCATAGCTGACCACGGTCATCCTTTTATGGCCACAGTGGACCCATCTTCTGATGCCTCTTTTCAGCAGGATAATGCACAAGGTCACACAGTTAAAATCATTTCAAACTGGTTTCTTGAACATGACGATGAGTTCTCTGGACTCCACAGCATATGGTTCAGAATCTCTGAGAAATGTTTCCAACGGCATTTTGAATCAATGGCATGAAGAACGAAGGCAGCTCAGAAGACTAAAGTGAATCAAGGACATCTGCTCTAGGTGTTTTTGCAGCTTTGGTTTAACTTTTTAAAGTTAACTGATGAATAACTCACTCCATCATGTAGATAGGCTCTTTCTATTGTTTTTCTTTGTACTCTATTATAAATATAGAAATAATATTTTGTATAGGTATTTATTGTACTACTGTATGTTATCTTGTCTTCTGTGTTTTCGGTCACCTTTATTGAAGTTTAATTTCAAATTTTTTTTGCAAAAAAAGTTATGATTTTATTTACCGTAAATCCTCTAATATTGGCCTGTATTCCATTACCGGCCGGGTCTCCTATATTAGCCGGTCTCGCTGTCAGCGGGGGTAAATACAGGCCGGTCTCTAATAGTGGCCGGGGCTACTATTAGAAACAGCGTGGGTGTGTTTTTTGTTTTTGTTTTTTTCGGAGATCGACGGTAAAGTGAGCCCTCACTCGATTTTTCGAGGCGCACGTATACCAGGTTTTACGGTAACAGCGGACTAGTGGATCATAATCTCCGGCTGCAGGATGAGCAGAAACAGAACGAAAAATGCTAGTTTGCAGTGATCACTTCATCACAGGTAGGGTGACCAAACGTCCTCTTTTCCCCGGGCATGTCCACTTTTCACCCTCTGTCCGGGGCGTCCGGGGCGGTTTCCTATATTGATGAAAATGTCCGGGTTTTCATCCAGGATCCGGGTTTGAATTACGGGAAGCTGGAAGCCCTCAACTTACACACCCAGGGAAGCCCGAAAAAGATCCTGTTTTATATTACATGGACTCTCAGCGCATTGTGGGGTTTTTTTTTGTGCAGAGATGACAGATGATGCTGATTGCTGAAGCTGCGTCCTGCACCAAAAAATATAATTAACACGCGATCGTTCATGTCCGTTCATATAATCTTCTGTCTTACTTCTGTCTTTTAATCGTATCTTTTATGTGATTCCACCTCACCTGCGCGGCCGCGCAGCGCAGCGCACACTCCACTATTTTTCAGCCAGTAGATTCATTTGACCCGTTTAGTTCAAAAGTAACTCGAGGTGAAAGAGGAGGAAGCAGGAAACAGTTTATTCTGGTGGATTGAGGAGAAGCAGGAAGATCAGAGCCAGACAGGACAGGAAAATATTCAAATAAAAAACAAGAAAACAAAACAAAGTTCTTGAAAATGAAAATGTTGGTAGATTTATTCCACTACATCTTTTGACCTTCATAAAGCAATAATTCATAAGCATGTAATATTTATATATTTGATACAATTCAGATCAACTTCTAAATTTCCAGGGCCGTATCAGGGCATTTTGGGGGCCAAGGCAAACAGACCCCCCACCCCCTCCCCGTCACTGGGCGCCCCCAGAATCCTCTGTGTAATTCAAACCCTGCCCAAAAGTATTAATTATAGTGTTTGCAAAAACACCTCGGTTTACATATAAATTGTTTTATACAGCCATTTTGTTGGCAGAATCTGATATTCATTTTAGCTCTAAGCCAGGTGTTCTGACAGAACACCGGGAAAAAATGGGTCCCAACATGGTTTGTGTGGCATTGCCATAGTGTGACATCATCGGTAGGCACAGATCCCCACAAAATCTTGTTTTTATTCATTCTACTGGTAGTTAATTTTGCTCAAATTGAAATATAGGCCTGCCTCTAATTCTGGCCTCCTTCCAATAAAGGCCTGAACCAGGATGCGCTTGAGTAAATAAAGGCCCGGGCCTGTATTAGAGGATTTACGGTAACAATATTCACTTACATTCACATAAAAATTAAAAGGAAAAAGTGTTATTTCACATCTCTAACTTTTACTTTATCATTGTTTTTTAATTTGAAGTTAAAGCAGAATTATGTATGATTTTTCAGAAATCAGTAAAAGTGATTGTCTTATCATGTAGTGTGATTTAATGTAAGCGATACGTCTTTTTTTTTCTGCTAAGCCCGCCCCCTGCCCCGTAAAATCCATGCAATAAGAAACTGAGCGGCAACTAGAACTAACCAATAGCGTTAGACTACCACTTACGTTCTTCAAATTTAAGGAAGTACCTCGGCTGATGCAGCGTTGATGAACTTTTCATGGACAATTAAGTCTTTAAAATATAAATATATGAAAACACAACATGACATGAGAATAATACTTGTAAAACAACGTGTTTTAGCTCTGTTTGTCGCTACAGACGCACATTCATAAACAAGGAACGTGCAGTCGCCATCTTAAATTACCGAGTCGACCGACTCTTGGTGTGATACGCTTGTCAGCCACTAGATGGTGCCATCAGATAAAAGAAATACTCCGGAGAGCTGCTTTAACATGAACATACTTCACTGAGAGAATAGTTTCATACCTTTTATTTTTTTGTGTGTGTTTTAAATAAAAAATAGAGAGAGGGCCCATCTTCACTAGATGATAAATCCCAGATGCTTAAGTTGAAGTACATTCTGTGTGAACATCCATTTTGTAGCCAAACTCAATTTTTTGAGCCTTACTATGTCTCATCTTGTTATATTTGAAGAATTATTGTGGCCATGTGTAATTTAGAATTTTCAGTGCCAGGTTTTGTGTATGTAACTCTTTTTTCCCTTCACCATTTACTACTCAAGGGCTGCTGCATAATTTAGTGGTCTGAGGTAGTGACCTCATCCAAGTTATGACAAGGGGCATTTATTATACTCTTTTTTTCATATCTGCGTGGCCTGTGGGAGCTTACGGCTTGCCTTTACTTTTGAGAGTCGACATTTTCAAAAAAAGATGATTGATGACATGAAACCGAAATCAGTTTCTCCAAACGTCATTTCTTTGTTTGTTTCCTCTTTTGAGATGGAAATTCTTTCCAGAGGAGCAATACTTATGTATATTGTGTCAGTTTTGGTTGTAGTTTACCAGGAGATTTTTCAAGGTTTCTTTTTTTTAAATAAAATAAATGGAAACAGAAAAGAATAAATAGGAAATTTCATGAAATTGAAGGTCGACGGTTACATAATGTTTCAATGTCTATTTTTTAATTTTAATCTGAAGCTCAAGGTTCTTTACTGAGGATGTTTATGCTCACCAATTTTATTGGGAAAAAAGAATATGACTAATTTCATTGAATTTATGACATTGAATTTTCATTCTGTGAAATTATGTATCTGGATTTTTTTAACTTAAGATACAGTAGCAAAATTTTCATCTGTAAAAATTCAACAGCAGAATTTAAGCTTCAAAATTTCAACATCAGAAATTCAACAACAACTGAGGTGACCTCCTGGTGACCCAAGCAAAAGCAATCATCACTCAGTCGAGTCGATACCTCACTGGTGTCACATGATCAGAGAGCGATGCTTGCTGTGGTTTGGTTTGGGTCAACAGGAGGTCACCTCATTTGTTGTTGAATTTCTGATGTTGAATTTTTGCTGATGAAATTTTTACGTTGAAATTCTGTTGTTAAATTTTTATGGATAAAATTTTTTTCTAGTGTATTTTGAGTAAAAAAAAAAATCAAATACATAATTTCACAGAATAGAAATTCAGTGTCATAAATTCAGTGTTTAAAAAAAGTCATATTCTGGTGAGACTGTATTTCTTCTATACAATTTCATTCCAACAGTTACCACCACCCCCCCCCCAAAAAAAAATAATATTGTGTGCTGCAGAGGAAACCATCCAGACAAGGGGAAAGGTTGTTTAATTAGACCTTATTGATTCACATAGCCCATAACACAAATACAGCAAAGTTGGAGAAATAAGAAACCTATTTTAAATATTTAGGAGACCTTAAAGCCATACTATGCAACTTTTTTATATTTTTAAGTAATTTTCTTGAGCCAGTATGTGCTAAAATGACCCTTTACAGGGTTAATGAAACGCCACTCAGACCCCCACCATCCTCTAAGGCCAGAATACCGCACTTGCAACTTCAGAGTGGCGGTCCGGTCCCTGTTGGACATAGAAAAAAAAGGCTGACAGACCTGGTGCTGCAGTCTGTTTCCAGCACGTTTCCTGCATGTTTTAGATCGTGAACGCAGCTGATTTGTTTTAGTGATGAACCACTCCTGTAGACACTAATGAAGGCTGAGGAGACATTTCAGCAGTTAGATTAAGGTGTTAAAAAGACAAACGCACAGCCAGGACATAAGTTTCACTTTTGGTTCTACTAAACGGACACTAGGGGGTGCTACAAGCAAGCCAAAACTCCCAAGTGTGCCTTTACAGGCCTCTTTCAAATGACAGAGTGGTGTCAGGATGAACAGATGCTCTGCTTGAAAGCCTGCATTCACTCACAATCAAAATAACAATAAAGTGGATGTCCTCTCTCGGGCTTCATCATCCTGTGACACCAACCAAAGTCAAAATATGTAATAAAAAATAACCTTTTTTTCCCTCCTGCATTTTAATCTTTTTGTTTTTACAAAATAAGATG
The DNA here is from genome assembly GCA_006937985.1 of Aphyosemion australe. Lineage (NCBI taxonomy): Eukaryota > Metazoa > Chordata > Actinopteri > Cyprinodontiformes > Nothobranchiidae > Aphyosemion > Aphyosemion australe. Next base: position 1,566,778 of record SSNS01000069.1, on the reverse strand, counting down.
AAAGTGATGAAAGATATTGAGTTATTGCGTCTCTCTTATCTTGGTTCTGACAAAACAATCCATTGAACTAAAACTGTGCAGACCATTAACCATAACCAAAGGTAATATTGTTGAGTATTTTAATATAATTTGCTATTAAATCCACTTTTTTTGTCATGATGATGACAATCACAACCGTTTCTGTGTGCTGGCGGTGGGGCATTTGTAATGGGGTCCGTTTGATTGCTAAATATTTATTTTTGACATGCAGTTTGTGATTCATTAGAAACCTTTATAATACTATTGCAAACGTTGATATTACAATATCTCATCTTGTTGTGCGACCATAATCTTGAGTTGCATTTGATGAATCTGTTGGAATATTGATGGATGTCTGAGAATACTTTGAAATAAACCTTTTTGGGCCAATAAACCCAACTTCAAAAAATAAAAATCTCGAAGGGCGTAGGACGCTGATGCACCTCCAGCTTGATATTATAACTTCAAACTCTTTCGGTTGAATCTGATTTGAAGCATGAGCGCCCAAAGAGCAGCTGTGTTTATCATAGACCAGTCTCTCTTTTCTTTCTTTCTTTTACTTAAACAAGAATGTTATAAAATACAGACAGAGCATACTCTACCACAATGCCAAAGAGTCATGCCCTTTCAGGATAAAAGTTTGTGTGTAGGAACAGAATTTTATAACATTTTTTTAAATTTGCTGTTTTGGTGAATCTTTGAGGCAACAGGAAGAAAATCATCCAGCTTTAAATGCAGAAAGATCTTGGAGATGGGGATAAGAGTGCAGAACAGAAGGAGAGGAACGCAGCCAACACCCGATTGCAGCCAAAGGGATGATAATCCAACTGGTCGACATCCGCTTAAGTAGACTTGCTGGCACCTGACGAAATGTTTGAGCATGGCGTGTTTTGAAACCAGTATTTACACACGTCGGTGAATCAAGTAAAAAGTTGATTTCCATTGCAGTGAATGCCTAATCCATATGAACAGTGCTTACGTTTAGAGCTGCAGTACTGTTCCGTGTACTTTTATGTTTGATACTTCATCAGCTCAAACCTTAGTCTTCTCAGATCTGTACTTTGGACGAAGGTAGAAGAACGGTTCCAGGTTTTGCTGCTGATCCTGCATGGCATGAAACAGATACATGTGTATTTGTGGCTTCTCTTGTCTGTAATACTTTCCGTGCATTGCTTGGATCTTAGTGCTGTCTGCTGTCTCGAGGAAACAGAGTTGCTGGCTAATGACATCTGACAGTGGCCGTCTGTTATGGTGATGTGATACAGTCTCATAGCAGCCGAAGCCTGCCTAATAGATGTGGCCCAAGCAGGAATTCATACAAGGAAATAGAAAGCTGGAGATTAGCTACATATTTGAATTAATTATGCATTGTTGTTGAGATGGTTGGTATAGCTACTTGAACAGAAGCTGGTTTAAATTAGTCAGGTAACAGAGATGCCATCTGTATGAGACTATCTTTCCAGCATTTATATTTACATGGCACAGTGGAGCGGATCAATGAGAAGGATCTCTTACTTCCAACTGAGAATTCCAACTGTGTCACTCTCTTTTATCATATTAAGTCAGGATGTATTAGTAGGCAGCATCATTTTTGCAATACAGAAAACGTGGACGGAATTTGGGACTTGGTTGTTAAAAGTGTGTTGCAACGATTTTATAACCAAAAATGTTTCTGTTTTGGGAGAACCTTTATGTAACTGACTGAAATGAGATGACCCAATCAATATGTCAGGAGGTAGAGCGGGGCGGACAGTAATCGGAGGGTTGGCAGTTTGAACCCTTCTCATTCTTATTCATTCTGCCTGTTTTGTCTTTTTGCAACGCACTCGACCTGCCATGCATACGTGTGAAGGTCAAGGGTGGTCAGAGAGGCTGTGCAAAATGGTGACCTTGCCTCTGTAAGACTGCTCCCTCCCTCGCTGCAGCATTTCTGCGTGGAGTTTGCATGTTCTCTCTAAACATGCCGGGTACTCCAGTTTCCAGACAAAGACCAGAAAGCGGGCTCATATTACATCTGTTTTAAAATCACTGCATTGGCTCCCAGTGCGTTTCAGGATTGTTTTAAAATGATTTTAATGTTTTTTAAATGTCTTTATGGTCTTGGGCTTTCCTATCTTACAGAGCTACTTTTAACTTATGAAACTTCGTGGACCTTGAGGTCCTCCGGCACGGGTCTTCTAATAATACCCAGAGTGAGAACACAGACCTGTGGAGAGGCCTCTTTCCAATATTATGGACCCCGTCTGTAGATCAGTCTGCCAGAACACCTGAGGCCCATGTAGAGTGTTGTTGTTTTTTTTATTTCAGGGGAGTTATTGTTTGTTCCTTTTGCACAGCACTTTGAGCTGCTTTTAGTATGAAGAGTACTTTATGAGTAAAATTTTGATTAATTAATTGATTGATTTCCTCTTACAGACCAAAAACATACATGTTGGGTTAATTAGCAACCCTACAATGTCCCTAAATGTGTGACTGGTTGTCTCTGTGTCCTTTTGATGGACTGGTGACCTGTCCAGGGTGTCCTCCGCCTCTTGCCCGTCGACTGCAGGAGATGAGCACCGGCTCCGCGTAACCATATTCAGTAAAAGTGGTTTAGAAAATGAGCTAGTGAGAGGAAGCAAGCTGGCATTGCTTTCAGCTAACTCATCCACATGAAAACACATCAGTGGTAGAGAGAGACGTGACTTTGTAGCTGTGCGTGCTGAATAAGAAAGTTTTCTGTAAAAAATGTTAAAGCAACACCCATTTAGGCAAAGCTTCAATGTTGGAGAAGTAGGAGAGACAGGAAGACCAAGCTTGTCATGTTTGGAAAGTTTAATATAAAATTTCCATCCAATCATTTCCAGAGGAAATGCAGCATTGCAGCAGCAAAAATTCTGACCTCAGATGAAAAGAGACAGTATTTACAAATGAAATGGACATTTTCAGTACACATTAAAATGTCAATCTTGTCAAAACTGGGACACTATCTGAGGGAAGTACATATTGACGATCTCCCCTCTACATTTCATACAAATAAGCGGTTTTACTTGGTGAAAATGTTAATATTATTTCCAATCAGTCATCTCAAAATAGTATTAGCTTCAGACAAATTAGCATTGTGCAAGATTAACAGAAGTTCTCTAAGCATTTCATTAAAGATTTCTAAGCACCTTATCAAAGATTTTTATTGAAATTTGACAATATTCCTGAATTGTATTAATTTATTTTCAGCTAAATCATTAAACACTTAATTCAGAAAACTAAAACATGTAAAAAATAGGGGTGGGAATTTAACGTGTTAATTATGATTAATTAATTAGAAAAAAATAACACATTTAACCCTTTAAGTCCGAGGGTCCCCAAATTGGGGGATGTTGAAGTTTAGCAGCAGAATACATGCCCTAAATATCAAAATAGTCAAGCTGCACCTCTCCAGAAAGCTTTTTTATGTGCTCCAAACACAACTATATCTACAATCAAATGAGTGATCAGAAATCCCTCTTCATGTGTTTTTGCCTTCATTTCTGTCTCTAATGATGCTAAATCAAATCAAATTGCACACACATTCTATCAACCCATTATTATTATTATTATTATTATTAGTATTATTATTATTATTATTATTATTATTATTATTATTTTAAAGACAATACCATTATCAAAATGTACTTAAAATAGTATTGAACTTTTAGGTCTGTCCTATTCTTGCCAGTGATATACATATATATATATTTTTTTCTCATTTTAAAAGCATTTTTTTTTTAGAAATTAAAATATTTGAAATTACAATAATAATGTCAGTGACTGTTGTTTGATTCTCTGTCTCATTATTTTTAATTTAAAAAAATTGCTTTAGGGGCAGATTTTCTTGAATGATTAAAATGTGATTAATCAAGATTAATTAATTACAAAGCCTCTAATTAATTAGATTAATTTTTTAAATCGAGTCCCACCCCTAGTAAAAAATGAAATTTGAGAGAAATAAAGAACATTTCACAAAGCCCAACTACATAGTTTGTTCACACAACTTATGCATCTGTGTTTGTCACATCTCTATCTGTTTTAATCAATTGTAGGTTCAGATTTTGATTCTCACAAATAGACTGTATCGTTTAGGAGAAATTTTTGATACAGAAAATTTTCTCCAGAAAACCTTTGTATTAGAAGCCAAAAATAAAAATTCATTTTTGTGTCTGAGATGCAAAATCTGCAGAGTATTCCTCAGTTATCCATCTCACTCTGTCAGCATGCCCGAAAATATAAAATTGCATTGACTAATTTTCTCTTTAGTGAGCCTTCACAAGTGAATAAACACAGAAACCCACTCCCATGTGCTTATCCATCACGTATGTCTACATCTTCACATCTAAAACGGAGCTGGCTCAGAGATGAATCAATGTACCAGTCAAGTGAAATCAGGTGAGATAGAAATCCACTTACAGACCTTTGATCACAATCGGCAGCGGAGACACCGCATGGAGGCAGGTTTACCTCGGCTTCAAACGCACCGAGCTGACGCACAATGGGGTACTGGTAAGGAAGGGAAAGGAGAAAAGATTTCATCTTAGGCCGTGTGCGCTGCTCTGTGGGAGGTGTCTGCGGTGTGCAGGAAAAAACACATGGGGTCGAATTCAGAGGACTAACGCAGGCTGACGGAGGCTAGCATGTGGTTGAGGTTAGATGAGCGGTGCTTGTGATCTGCTACGAGTGCATAGTGAGGTGATTTGATGCATGTGGTGATTCAAATTTGTTTGCGCAAGTGAAATAAAACAGATTTGTGTTTTGATGTGCTAGTGTTTCTTTGGTAAATGACAACATACTGAATCGCGGTACTCCCTGGTTGGCTCAACTTATAAAAGATAACTTTAAAACTCGTTTTGTACAACTTTGCTCTCAGAAAGAAACACAAGTTCTAAACAATAAAAAGGACATTGTCTTTAAATTGTATTTCACAATGTAGATGAGGGAAATCCTCATGACAGATGCCCTATATCCTGCTAAATATTTGTTTTCCTGGCCTGGAACAACACTGACCTGTTTAACAAGCAGGATACAGCTTTTCTATCTACAAGGTCTGAGATTTCTGTGCCAGACCACTTAGCTACCTTGGCTGGTGAGGTCTGCTGTCTGCTATAATCACAGCAGCATCTGCAGGAGACGGTTGGCCTCAGAAAGTAAGTGATAGCCTGCTGCAACAGCAAGTCTAAGTACAATGATGCACAGAATGATGACGATGATAAGCTGATTGTTTTCGTTGTTTTTGTTTTGCATTGTTTATTCTTTCTATACATTTTCAGCTACTGTCATTACTTTTCAGCATAAAAGAAACTTGACTTAATTTCATAAATTATATTGCTTTGGGTCAGTTGGGCACTTTTGCAACTCAGCCCAAAGAAAACTTGCTTTTAAGCAACACTTTGGATTTTGAATCGGGGTTCTATTGAACAACCTCAGTCTCAGGAGCAGCGCCAGGATTTCTTCCTGCAGTTGCTTTACAGCTGCTTAGTGAGTGTCATGGGCTGCTGTTCTCCATCAGCACAGACTGAAGAGCCAGGGGGGAGTTCAAGAGTTGGAGTTGCTAAGCCGTTGCTTGGCCAAATCTTGCCATTGCTTTAGCAACCCCAAGCTACTGCCTGGTGCCGCCAATGCTCAGTCTGGAGAAATGGAAATTAGCATCGGCCACATTAACAAGCCAAAGGCTAGTCTAAATGGCAACAAGAATGAAGTTGAAAACAACATTGGAAACAAACGCCCCACTCAGTTCACTGCAGCAACTCAGACAAGAACATGGAGCCAGCCTACACTGAAAGACGTGTTGAAAAAACACATAAATACAGAAATTTAAAAAATCCGTAAACAATAATAATAAAAATACTTAAAGGACAACCTGGATGTGTGTCATAGAAATTCTATGTCCTGTACGGCTTCTCTATTTCATTCTGTATCTCACACACACTCACACACTCACACACACACATCATCTGAACACGCCCACTACCTTATCTCCTACTTTAAATAAACGGTGCTGGCAGCCGCTCGGGGCAGACTGTACTCTGTCCTGAGTCTGGTCTGTCACCATTTGCAAAGGGTGAAAATGTGTTCTCCTTTTTTTACTTATTTTAGTGCATAGTGCATTGCTGAAGTATCAAAATCAAATGACTCGGACTCTCAGGCAAAAAAATGTGATCGGAACATTTTTACTAAAAGGCAAAATGAATGCTAACATCTTTCCAATTAGCATAAATGCACTGTAACTCACCAACTGATTATTGTAAGTAGTAGTAAGGTTAATAAAATATCTTTAACTTTATTTACCTTCTTTCTTTCATGAAGTGATCAAGTTCAGGGCGTGTCACATCTTTAGTGGTCCAGGCGGAAACATCCTGCTCAAACCTTTCCTGATCAACACATGTACATTGCATGCTTATTCAATCAAAAGCACATAATTCAATGTAAATAACAGTGCAATGCAAAACTGACATCAATATAAATATTTATGAATAACAGTTTGCTGGATCTAATGTGACATATTTGAGACTATAGATGTTTGTTTTGGTAGCTATCACTTGTTATTAGCTTGCCAATCCTGGGTGGAGCTTTTCAAACTAATTTTTAAACTTGGTGCTGTTCAAATACATTTCCACAGCTGATGAGATAATTGGTCATGATGTTGTGGCAGAAGCACACTTCAAAAGATCTGAACTATTACTTTAATGTGCAATAGCTGTTTCTTCAGCTCATTTCTTATGCATTTAGCAAGCTGTTGTTTTAAATCGGCGGCCTCACAGGACAGCCTGGCTGTGAACATACTTTGTTTGCATCATAAATTTCTAATGCAAATCAGTTGGTTTTCTTTAAACTGCTTTATAGTTGTGCAGTTCTTTCTATAACTCATGTTCTGCAACTTAATGATACAGATTAAATTATGAAAAATGGTGGAAATCAAATAGAAAATTACATTTCTTTGGCCATATTTATTGGCTTTATCAGCATTTATTTATCAGCTGTAATGATGATTAGTTTGTACACACTAACTCATGCCTTGGTAAAATTAATTAGTTTCATAATCATAGTCTGAATAGCCTGTCGGATGCTTTTTTTTGTTGTATTTTTCTCCCACCACCTCATTTGTTGCTTAAACATTTCCTGATGGTTGTGTCTTTCTCCGTGACTTATACCACTGACGCCTCAGTTGTCCTTGGTGGCTTTTCCCTAATCGTCTTTCACTTTTCATTGTCATTGTCAGCCTTGTCAGCATCCAGAGCCGGATATCCACACAGGACTGAGTGACATGTTGGAACTGGGTTCATGTACTGAAGATAAGCCTCTTACGCCAATAAAGTGTTGGATGCCAAGTTGATTCAGATATTCCAATTGTTTTGTCATCAAGAAAGAAAAGTGAAACAAAAGAGAAGAATTAGCAGAGAATAATGTTTATAGAAATTTTTATTATTTTGAAAGAAAGTGGACAGATTGTTTTGGGGCATTGTGAATGAACAGAAACAATCAGCATTTGGATAAATAATCATTCTAATTAAAAAAAGAGATAAAGTGTTATTAATTAACAATATTTAATTACCAGATAGTTATAAGGCGATGAATTGTTTTTAGAAAAGAAAGAAATCCAGGCAAGTTCTATTTTTTTTCTTTATTTGTTTTATCATAAGGTGTGATTATGTTCACAAGATTGAACATTAATTCATTTAAACTAGTCACAGCTGTTCTGTTTAAACCTGAATGGTCACTGGAACACGAGTCAGGCCATCTGAGTACAAGAGGTGACTGAATCAATCACAAGTGGTTTTAATTTCCTGTGAAACTGTTCTATAACAACAAAACAAGCTAATGCCTTCAGAATAATATATAAAAGATTCATATGATAAATGTTTAAAAACTCGAAGCTGCCCTTGCAAATTCAAATTCAAGCGAGCTGAGCGATGTGAAAATATTTGATGGAATGTGTTGGAAAGGACTGAATAAATTGTCCTTTATTCGTACGCTCTTGTAGCACTGTGCATTGTGAAAGACAGTGTGTATCTGTATGGCATATTAAGTGTTCATGGCCTTGCACAGCACTTTGAAATTTTGCCAAAGTACTCCTACTTTGGATCATAAAGCTGATGTTTTTATTCAAATTCTTTGTTGACTTTGGTAGATGGAAGATGTTTTCCTTTAGATGATGTGGTAATACGTTGTCTTTGCAAGATGCTTGGTCATTGCCCTAACTTTTTTTTTTATTATTATTATGCATGACTCCCAACACTCATCATGCATACAGGTGCTTGGAGTTTTTTACAAGGGTATCTGAATGATTGATTTTTATTTATATTTAAACGTGGTGCAGACTCTGGGCCAGTCTTCCAGGAAGATAAAGCTTAGCTTGTAAATTGGAAATTTTTCTTTGTGATGATTCTGCCTGGGCTCATATTGACTTAAGGCAGCATCTTACTGGGCTGTGGCTGTCGGAGACAAATAGTGAATGGCATTTTGTGACATTGTGTGAGTGTTTTTGCTTTGTCAGCAACCACCACTTCTTTGGGTTTAAATTATTAGGGAAAATGAAATACACACATATCTTGAAATATAAAGGTTGGTTTATGCTTGACACATCCGCGAGGTGCGCATGGCTCCGCACGGTCAAATTACATCATTATAGCAACCACGCCCCTCCGCGTGTCCTCCGCACGGCCCAAAGTTTCTGCACCGCGCACCTAGGAAATTTTCTAATCTCGCAGAAAATCATGGCGGACTGGCAAGAGCTCGTAGTGGCGGAGGTTTGTAAATACAAACATCTCTATGATTCGACCCATAAAGTTCACTGTGTTCAAAATATTGTTACTAATTCCTGGAGTGAAATTGCTGTCACACTCGGAAAAAACAAGGAAGCAGTATAAAAATGTAAAGCAACATTGATTTCTACTTCTACTATGGTGTAGTGTTGGATGCATGTTGTCGAGCCCCATGCCGCCCCCTACAGTCTGGGAGAATATTGGCTCACAGCGGAGACAAGCCGTAGAAGGTAGGAAGGAACCATAAACGCTGCAAGTTCCGACACGCATTACATCCGTACGGCTCATTTCCGCGCAGAATGTAGATGTGCCAAGCATAAACCAACCTTAAGTGTAATGCACCACCCTTTGGAACGAGCAAGCTCCATCTCTTCAGGTGTTTGTTTGAAGACCCATTTTTACTTTTGGCTTTCCCCCAACATTAGCTACGTTTACATGCGCCAAATTTCCCCAATTCGATTCAAATCTTGGTTGATCGGAAATCCCAAAACTCTCTTTACATGGACACCAACTGCCTGGAATGATCCGATCATGCCACGATGCACGCACCATAGCTTGCACATGCGCAGACTTATCTTTCTCGGAAGAGAAATTGTAAACCAACGCCATTTTGTCCACGTCTTTTCCCTTGCATTTTATTTGCTTATTCTCTAGCTTCGGTGAAATTCTGCTTCCTGCATCTTTAGATGCACTTCAGATGCACTTGAGTGTATAACTCGGCATTTTTAGCCGTTCGGCCATCGAGACGTTCAGTAATATTGAACTCCTGTAATATTTCCAGTAAAAACAGATCACTTCTGTTTACCGCCCACCATGTTTTTGATCTGTCCTGAGCATGCGCAGAGGCGAAAAGAGGGCACGCTGAAGTTGCACACATGCGCAGTGGGCATTAATTTACCCCAACGATCCGAATGGCTGTGTACATGGACGCCAATCGGATTGACGATCGGACAAAACCACCCCTCTCAATCGGAATTAAATTTCATTCGGATCAGGCCGAATCGGATCAGAATATTCCGATTGACATGTTTACATGACGAATTTTTTATCTGATAGGGCGTTCAATCCGATTACTTGTGCCCATGTAAACGTAGCTAATGTTGACACTAGCTTTTGTATTTTTGCTTTTATTGATTTTTCTTGTGTTTATACATTTATTGTTCTTATGCTATTTTTATCCTCCTTTAACTGTTTATTTATGTCTTTTATCTACTGTCTGTCTATGTTTTTATACTGTTCAGCACCTTGGGCTTCCATTAAGGTTGTAGAAGGCGCTATACCATTACATTTGATTGATTGACCACTGGACTGCTTACACCACAACCTCCGATGGGGTTTTTGAGGTATGATGAGACACTTGAAGGCCACACCGTCAGACAGCTGGCTTTGTGGCCTTTTGTTTTTCACATGAAAGTGGGTCTTAAAAAAGTCATCTTTAATTGTCTTCTCAGGAATAGCTTCAGCACAGACAGCATGGATACATACTGACATCAACCTTCACACTGGGAACATCTCCTTAACGCATAGCAAAGTTATTTTTTAGCCCTGGTACCTAAATCTTGACCTCTGACCTAAATATTTTTTATAGTGTCACCTAATGTCCGTAATGGTACTGGGAATGCTTTTGTTCACCTAATGCCACAGAGTCAGCATCATCGGTCCCTCCTCCGACCACCACCTGCAGGCAAGGAGGGTGAAGTGTTGAAAAGCTGCATGATGGTGCAGTTAATAGCACCGTTCTCTCCCTGCAGGAAATTTGCAGGTTTGAGTCCTGGCTGCAGCCTTTCTGTGCAAAGTTTGCATGTTCCTCTAATGCATTTGAAGGTTTTCTCCAGGTACTCCAGTTTCCTCCCACAGACCTAAGACATGCATGCTAGGTTAATTCCCTGCATTGCTAAATCCATAATTGCAAGGCAATTTGGACAAAAGCCTCTGCTAAATAAATACACATAAAATAATGAAGAATAATTTACAGAAATGAATATTTAAAAACAGTCAATCTGTGAATCATTTCTGTTTTACTTCCTATGGTGAGCAGAAAAATAACCAATGTTTGACCTGAAGCATCTATAGTCACCCTGTAGCTGTGTTATGGGTCAACAAACCAGGTATAGTGAACATGTTGGACACAGCTGGGGCACGAAGCTTTTTAGTCCACCGCTGATTCATCTCTAGTGACACGGGACCCAAGTCAGCTTGCCAATGGCGTTACCTTCATTAATCAGAAGAGACACAGCTGTGTCCACAGGAAATTAATTAGCTTTTTAAAATGAGCGTACGGTTGTCGCATAATTTATGGTGGCGTGTTTGTAGCATAATTCACAGATGTTTGACTATGCCATCGTTTCATGTTTGCCAAAAGATTGGTAATTTTTGTTTAAACTGAGTTACAAAGTGTTTCACAAAAGAGACGAGATACAGACGTAATGATATTTATAAACTGTACATGCATCGATGTTTATCAATCAGATTCTGAGTTTGCTTTTCAGCCTCATAAAGAGGAAAGTTTCACTAATCTTCATTGGCAAGAAAATAGATTTTTTCCAGCAAAGGGAGCGTTTACGGTAATGTCCCTGATATCTGCTGCCAGTGCCAGTCTAAAATACATTATGTGCCCAGTGGTTGAGTGTCCTTGGAGTCATACATCAAGCTGCTGACTAAAAACTGAATCCTGGCACATTTAATCAGTTGTTTCTTCCTTTTTTATTTATTTTTTCTCCTTTTGAATGTTCTTTATTGCTATTTTAATACAGTTTGGTATGGATGTGTGGTCAGTAGAGTATAATGTAGCTTTGCTTTTATATCTTTTTTAACTTTTTCTAGTTGACTCAGCTTACAAAAAAACCCAAAAGTGCTACAGCGTGAAGAAAATGATAAATAACCTGTATTTGTATATCACCTTCTTAGGGTTCTTCAACCAGCCAAGGCGCTTTACAACACAATCAGTCATGCACACACACATTCACATGCTGGTGGTGATGAGCTACAATGTAGCCACAGCTGCCCTGGGGCAAACTGACAGAGGCAAGGCCTGCCGTGCAGGTGCCACCGGTCCCTCCAACCACCACCAGCAGGCAATGCGGGTTAAGTGTCTTGCCCAAGGACACAACAGCAGCATTATCTGGTGGGAGCCGGGATCGAACCTACAACCTTGCGATTACTGGACAACCCGCTCTACCTCCTGAGCTACTGCTGCCCAAAGTGATGCACCATTCTCTATAAAAAATAAACTCACACTTAGGCAATCGTAGAGACGGATGGATGGATTCTAACAACAAAGAACAAGTATCAGTTACATGAATGATCTGTGATTTAGATTTAGGTGAGGCACACTGTGACAGGGCGACGGTCAATCAGGGGTTAGGATTTTGCCCTCCTATAATTAATGTAATTGCTGCTGTCATACCCAAAATTTCTAGCCTGGCAAGCCATCCTATATATGTGAATATATAGTCTGGCCACGAACCATTGACGGCTCTCAGTCGTGAGGCGGGATCTACAGTTGTCTTTCAAAATGTCCAAAAGGACAAAAGGACCAATCAGAGTAACGAACAACGTGACGTAATCACAGCGACGGAAAAGCGAGAGGCAGCAATGGCGTCTAACATCAATGATTTCTGTCGTTTTTGTATAAAAACATGTAAATATCAGGTGGACTGGGACATTGCACTACTTTGTTTGATAAAAATAAGAAGCCGCTAAGTATAGCCAACAGACTTACGCACGTTGAAGTCTAAATAATCTAATGTTGATGACAAAGCCGTTTCAAAAGAATGTGGCTCCAGCGTTGGCGCCATGTTGCTTGGGTTCGCGGCCGCAGCGCTGACGTCATCGGCTAATCCCGCTCTGTGATTGGCCCAAAATATAGAGCGCTGTGATTGGCCCAACCAAAACTATAGCGAGCTGTGATTGGACAGCCACAGGCTGCGAGGATTCCAATGAAGCGTGCCTAGACCAAACTCTGCAAAGCAAGATTTGGTCTAGTTCACTAGGCTACAAAATTTCTCCACTGAGGGACAATAAAATAAATGTTCTGTTCTGTTCTTTCCAGATGTCTGGAAGGACAGTCTGGAGTGCAGGGTCGGTCTTTTCTAATCTGCAGGGAATATTGATGACAAAGTTCTAAAGAAAGTAGGTCCTCAGAAATGTCGCTAGGTTCTTTTTGGGATAAAAGTTGTTAAGGGGGGTCTAAAAGGTCGCTATGATGGTAACATTGTGTGGGAAGTGTGCTTGACTTGCAGCTCAGGACAGCATGAGAGTAAATTGCAAAGGAGTAGCAAATAATCTGAATATTTTGGTTTTATGATCAGTGAAAATCCAGATTGTAATTGAGATTAAAATTCAATTAATCGACCAGCTTATTATTTATTACACAGCATTACTCAGCAAATGGAGGTGTGAGGGTCTTGATCAAGAAATAATAAAATTCAGAGTATGAAATGCCCAAATGCAAATAATGCATTACAGGGTCCTAACAAGATAATGCTGAAAGACCCAGATTTGGAACCTTTACTTAAAAAAATTATATAAATAAATCACACAAGTAATTAATCAAAGGACAGTGGGACTGGCTGCAGAGGTGGTACTCCAGAATCAGCAGCCAAGGGAGAGGCGGATGGGAAGCTGCTTGCAAAGGCTATTTATCATAAAAGTTATACTCTAGGCTACTTAAGTAGCACAAATGTGTCAGAGGTGCAACTAAATGAGCTTTTAAGGTTATAAAAACATTTTATGAGAAACAGAAAATGTTTCTTCCTGTTTGAAATGTAAAGCTGATATGTTAATTTATTTTACTTTATTGATTGAAAGATCAGAGTTTATTTTATTAAAGATGTAGTTCACTTGTTTAAGCAATACATTTGCAGCGGTCTCTAGTAGGAACGAATGTCTTGTAAGTCATACTCTAGGGTAACAAAGCTCTGGTGCACACGTTTCAGGAACTAGAAGTGAGCCACATCAGAGCTGAGCTTCAGAAGGCAGGATTTGGAGTTTTATTACCTGATATCTGGACATCTTGCCTCTGATTGGCTAACAGTAACTCGACTCTACCATTGATTCTGTTTGCTTTGCTATGTTGATCTCCACAAATAACACAAGCCTGAAGGAGTCCTGCTGTGTGGTGGAGTTGCTAATGCTAACGATTAGCTTCTACTAGCCGAGACGTTCTGTGCTGTTTCCTGGACGCTAAACCAATAACAGCCTTCCCCGTCATGAGTCAAGATGGGTGAGTCCATGAATGTTCAGTCACAGTGTGACGTAGATCTGTCAAGTTTTTCAAATCCTAGATTTTCACCATCTATTTTCTATCAGAAGCTAATGCAGGAGATAGGTGTAGAAGACTATTTTCACACTGCAAAACTGATTTCTAACAACGTAAAAAAAGTCCAATTTTTAGACATTTTATTCTATTTTTAGTCTAAAAAGAAAAAATAATTATTCTCTAGAAAATAGCAATAAGGAAAATAATCCTAAATATGATCTAAATGTTCTTGTTTTGAGTAAAACAGCTGCCAATGGGGTAAACTAAATTTGCTTGGGTAGAATTATTAAAACTGGCAAATAAATCAAAATTTGGATTTATTTGCTAGTTTTAAGAATTCTAGCCAAGCACATTTTGTTTAGCCCATTGGCAACTGTTTTCCTCAAAACAAGAACATTTTTTATTAGCATTCAAATATCTCAATGACAGTCAAAACTTTGATCATATTTAAGAATATTTACCTTGTTGTAAGTAATGCCATTTTTCTACAGAATATTTCTTTTTTTCTTTTTAGCCTAAAAATAGGATAAAATGTTTAAAAGTGAGACTTTTTCACTTCCTTAGAAATCAGTTTTTGCAGTGTTCAATGTTGGGCCTGCATGAAAAACTCAGAGTGACCGATTATAACCAGAAATAGTAATTAAAAAAATGGTTTCTCAGTGAACCACACCTCTAAGGGTGTGTCAAAGGGTTGTTTGTGCAAAAAAGTCTTTTCTCAAATCACAAAATTCAAATCCCATCCCGGATTTAAAAAACATAGTTATGAGTATGGTGACATATTATTGAAGGCGTTTTTATTATATTAGCAAAGTATAAAGTACCGCTCAGGACGGATATGCGCGCAGCGAAATTCAAATAATGTCAAAACCTGAAATGTTTGCTTAACATTTAAATCCTTTGCATGCATAAGTTGTTTTTTTACATTTCGGTTTTTTTGTCTTTTTTTACACAAACTTAATAGAAATAGTAAAGCAATTTCTGTTAGAGAAAATGGTTTTTGCAGAACCCGACTTCTAGAAGCAGCCACTAATCTTTGTGTGAATTTTAAGCAGAAAATATTTTTGACAAATTTTTAGACTTTAGTCATCCTAATTACAGTAAAGTGAAATTATTTCTAAAAACGTCTGACTCGTTCACATGAACACTTAAACTGACGTCAGTTGGTCATTTATTTAATATTTCCTAAAACATATTTTCTAGAAATGAACCCATTACTATTTGAAGTGTGTTCGTTTTCCTTCCTTTTTGCCAGAAAACACTCTCCAGTTATTTTACAGACATTAAAAAGCGTCAAAAGCTTTCCAGCATGGGATCATAATTACATGGGCCTTTTGCACATCTAATGAATTCTGGCCAGCCTCATTATCTTCTTAGTGTCCTAAACTGATAAAAAGACACAAAAAGCAAGGCAGAAATCGAATGCATTTGGTTTAAAGAAACAAAATAATTTGGATTGCATTAAAACATAAACCCGTGGCGTTAGTATCTGTTATTTTAGCTGCTTGGCAGAGTGCTGACTTAAGTGTTGTAAATTTACATCTGCTCTGACTGAGGTCTCACTCGGAGAAGCCAAAACAAAGCATTAATAAGTCTTGATGTGTGTATTATCTCACCCGAACCTCCCACTCTGGCACTGCCATGCAAAATCCCATCACTAGACAAGGAACACGTTATTAGACTGAATGACAGAGGTGAGGAAAAAATAAAAAAAAGAATAAGTGTCAATGGAACTGCAGTGCTGTAGAGGGAGCCTATGCACTCAGCAGATAAGGGCACTGTTTATCCTGTTAATGTCTCACTTTAAATATATTAGAAAGAGGAGGGTCCCTGCTTTACTTTGGCTCTCTGCCTCGCTAATCCTGAAGAGCATAAGGGACAAAGTGTTTATAGATCCACACGCTAGACTTTAAGTGCTATTTACTGGTTAAATGATACTAATTTCCTGTAGAAAAAAACTGATCTAATTACACAAATTTTGTGTAAATATTTCTGTCTATTTCAATTGTTTGAAACAAAAGTCACCTTTGGTTGCAATTTGAGCACAAACACACATATGTAAAGTAAATATGCACACACCTAGAGAGAGAGAGAGAGCCACATGAGCAAACACAGTATAATGTAATGAATGCTAATGAGAGGTTATCCAGTTCCCACTGTGGTGCACTGGGGCCAAAAGCAAGCAGCGGTTTGTTTATTCTATTTGCACTGTCACAACAGGTTCCCAGAGGTCTGGTAGTCCCTGTATAAAACAAGAGCTGATCCATAATTCATTTCTTATTTTGCACTTGTTTCATTGTTGGACAATGTGAGGCGAATAGACTGGGAGGAACTGCTGTTATAATTGTACAGTGCATGTTCAGCAGCATTTTACTGTAGTTCATAATAATTATGCAATAAAGTTACATCCCTTTGCATCAGAACTGTAATTTAGCATAAAATAATACTTCATTTCAGAGTCCACCCACTCTGAATGCATTGAGTGGTTGGATTGACAATAATCCCCACTGGCACACACACACACACACACACACACACACACACACACACACACACACACACACACACACACACACATGCACTGGTGTGTATAATGTGTAACTAGATGGTTTTATGGATGATTTTTTTTCAGGATAAAAGGACTGAAAATCACCAGATAACATAAAGATGCTCTAGGGGTTCTATAAGGACTTTCAGTCTCACTATGGAGCCGTTTTCAGGATGTATGTATATGGGAACGTGACATTTACTAACATCGCCAAAGGAGAATGCATTGTGGGTCTTTGATTTTAATTTTATATCAGAGTTTAGACAACAGATTAAGAAAAGAAAAGAAATTACGTCATTGTAGACATAGTCACTTTCGTAACTTTTGAAGCAGTGACACTTTTAATTGTGTCAGTACTGCAAAAATATTCAAAATACTCTGATTTAATTTACACTTTTCTATGCACCCCTTCTATCATTCTGAGTCCCTACTGTGCCCAAGAAGGCAAACTTTAAAGAGGGAATAAAAAAAATAAATACAAAAACTTTAAATGGTTGCTATCATCAACACCAACGCTGCAAGCCCTGCAGGTGGTCTGAGCTTGTTGTTATATTATAAATAGTTTAGGAATATTATTTATGATGTGAAAATTTGTATCTTAGTTAACTTGTTACTTTTCACTTGGTGTTACTGTGGATTTTACAGTGTTACTCTAAAGAACTCTCACTGATTTTATGTTTTTATGTTCATCTTCTAAATTCATCAGGATTGTAGCTAAATTGTGTCTCCAGCGGTCATCGGGTGAGAGAGGAGAGGACACCCTGGACAGGTTGCTAGACCATCACAACCCCACACAGGACACACAACAGCCCTTTTTATAAGACACATCACGCCGGAAAATCGGTGTAATATTACCGCAACGGTGTGCCTTTTGAACGCGCCGTAACTTAAGGAGTACGGCTTTGATCGCAATAAAAAGCAAGTTATGTTCAAGATAAACGGAAGTCCGTGGCAGCGCAGAGACCGCCCCCATACCCCCTTTGTACCGCCATCGCGTAATCTTTTGTAAAAAAAAGACACGATTGCGCCATATTACCGCCACGGTCTGAGCTCTTATAAACGATCTTATACTCCTCAGCGTTGCAGCAAATTTGCGGCATTGTTTTATAAAAGAGGCTAACCGGTCACACACACTCTAGGGAACGCTTAGAATCTCTAATTAACATCAAAATGTATGTTTTGGGTCTGTGGGAGGAAACACACTCATGCATGGGAAAACAAGAATACGGCAAATACGGCAGCCGGGGTTTTAACGTGTGCCCTTTCTGCAAAACAACAGCAGGACCATCTGCACCATCATGAACTTCTGATCTTGTTTAAGGGTCAACAATCAACAAGTAACCTTAAATGAATGTTTTGGGATTGTGGGCGGAAACTGGAGCATGTGGAGAAAACCATGCAACCATGAGGGGACATGCAAATTTAATTCAGTACCTATTAGCTGAGATTTGAACCTATTTTCTGTGAGGTGGCAATGTTACCAGTCTACAAAAAACCTACTTTCCGTTTTCTGCTACCATTGTTCTGTGGTTGTAGGGCAACAGTTTACCAGTGAAGTGCAGAAAGGCAGCACTTCGCTGCAATTCTGCACAGGAACAAACAGGTATAGAAGGTGGATGGATGGAGAGTTAAAATTTATTTATTTTTTTTTTTCCTGAATGTAAAAAATGCTTTTACCTGACCTCTGTAGGGTGAAATAAACAAAGACTGATCTGAGGGGAATAAAGCATTGACATATGTGCCTTCCTTAAGGCAGTCACTACAGCTATGCTGTGCTTATATATTCTCAAGTCATAAGTCACCTCCCTCTTCATGCTGGGTCACAGCGGTGGTGACTGAAATTATGATTGGTTTTCTGTAGGAGGCGGTTTGTGCGGAGTCCAACAGTCGCTGCTGTGATGGAGCATAGTGGGAACTACGGACATTAGCTGCAACCGTGTATGACACCGGAACCTTTTCTTAGCAGGACATTTATCAGAGGAGCCCACCAAAATCCCATTTGTTGGGACAAAATTGGTGATTTATCGAACCCTGTAACATCTTTTGGATTTTGCCTCTGTTGACTAAAGCACCCCCCCAGTGTCTTACATGAAAACATAAAAGGCATTTTATCCTCCGATTATTAAAAAATTAGTCACATTAATTCAGAAGAGGCTCATTAAGTCAATGGCAAAGTATCATCCATGTTTATCCATGAGTGGGGACGGTGTAAAACTTAACGGACAAACGAGTCCCTTTCACGCACAGTGGTTTAATGTCTTACAGAGTCATCAGCTGCAGCATGCCTAAACGTTTCATCTCACAAAATGACAGGTGTAGTAAATTGTGAAGTGTATAAAGTGGTGTTCAGGGCGAGAGGGAAAGTTGGGTGAAGAACGGGTCATCCAGAGAAACAGGTGTTGAGTTAACAGAATAAAATCCCACAGCGCTGATTTAGAGAGGGAGCAATGAGTGGAGAAAACAAATCAAGGCTTTTACCTTTTTCCTCTTGGGTTGATGCTTTGGTTTTTATTCTCAAGGTTGATTATCTTAAATCTTTTTGTGGGGCTTTATCTCTCCTGGCTCTCTAATAGACTATATTCTGGATTTGTGAGCTGTGGCCAAATAGTAGTCCACACAAAACCCATTTGAAAAGCTTAATTACTGTCAAACTTCACTTTTTAAAATAAATAAGTGAACATTTTTACATCACTGTTGAGGGAACTGTGACTAACACACATGAATATCAAATCTGAGACCATGGTTTTGAGTCGGAAAAGGGTAGAATCCCTTCTCCGGGTCAGGGACGAGGTCCTGACCCAAGCGGAGGAGTTCTGGGGGTCTTGTTCAATAATGAGGGAAAGATGGAGCGGGAGATCGATAAGCGGAATGGATTCTGCATCTATAGTGATGCAGGTGTTGTACAGGTCTGTCGTGGTGAAGAGAGAGCTGAGCTGCAAGGCGAAGTTCTCGATTTACCGGTCAATCTACGTTCCAAACCTCACCTATGGTTACAAGCTTTAGTGATGGAAAGAATGAGATCGCGGACACAAGCGGTTGAAATTAGGTTTCTCTGCAGGGTGTCTGGGCTCTCCCTTACCCCTACTTGACACTGGAGGCATCAGCGGTGTGGAACGGCATCGGAACGTCGCTGCTTCAAATAGAATCCATTATAGTCTATTGGGTTGATTTTCAGGCACGTCCTAGAAGCAGCTTGCCACGCCGCTAAAGATAGGAATGGGTTCTATTTTTGCCACAAACTGCTTCTGGGACACGTCAATTTCCGCAGTTAACATAGGGCTAGACAGGAAATCACACACGATTTCAGTGTAAAACACTCGGTAACTGTCAAAATAAAAGTCTGTCACAGAGATGTGATTTCTTATCTATGTAGATTATGTCTATACATGTGACCTAACGGCTTATTTACTCCCAGTACTTACTTTACTACCACTTTTGAGAAGTGCAACGGTGTGTTTTTCATGGCTTTAATCCTGGCAGTGTTATATATGACATCCAACAGTGATATAAAAAGTGGTTGCCTTCTTTTTGGTTTAATGGCGGATGGCGTAAACAAACCGTGACCTTTGAAGTCTCGAGAGATTTTGTGATTTCGCGAGTCTGGCGAGGAGGACGGTGGAGAAGCTGCTCCGTGGCTAAGACTCTCCCGGTGTGGATTTGCGTGCAGCAAAGCACACGAGTAAATCATTCCACTGCCGTTTCGCGTCGCTGATGCCTCCTGCGTGGAGTTGGGGTTTATAGATAGGGTGAGAAGCTTGGTCATCCAGGATGGGGTCGGAGTAGATCCACTGCTCCTCTAAATCGAGAGGAGCCAGTTGAGGTAGTTTAGGATGCCTCCTGGATGCCTCCCTAGCGAGGTTTTCTGGGCACGTCCAACCTGGAGAAGGCCTAAAGAAAGACCCAGGACATGCTGGAGGGACTATGTTTCCCAGCTAGCACCCCAGGAGGAGCTGGAGATGTTTTAGAGCGATAACTTTTAACAGAATTTTCACAGTATAACTTTTGACAATGCATTATTTTTTAAATGCCCACACAAAAAAACTACTCTTTACTTTAAGAATAAATCTATTTTCTTTACAAGATCAAAGAGAATATTTGAATCATAGGTTTAAATGTAATGTCTGGTGGAGAGGACCTGGGGAAATGGCCAATCTCAATACGGAGCCTAAATGCGTCTGCAACTTTTCGTTTATGGTCAAAAGCTGATTTTGTGTGAACCACTCTGTTAAATGAGCAATCTGATTTGATGTAAAAAGTTTATTCTACTATGACATCTACAAGTTGTAAACAGTAATGGGGTGACCACATAACCAAAAACATGATACCAGCAAAGTGTTATTTCATTACATTGAAAATTGTCTGTTTCTCAGAAAACTGTTCGTGTCTATTTTGTGAAGTCGTCTCTAGAGGCTAATTTGTTCAAATTATGGACTAAATTAGCCACATTATCAGCATGAGCATGCACATATATAATCCCTGGTCTGGTGATTGACATGATGATTGTCTTAGCTGGTTGCAAATGTTAATTTTAAAAAAGCATTACCTTGAATTTGGCAAAAAAGAAGAGCAGTGCTCCTGTAGGTGTGAAAATAAATGAGGTGTTACCTCTTTGAGCAGCAACTCTTTGTTTGCAACTTTTGCTCATTAGAGAACCATTTCTGACACACAAAAATGTTTTTTTACACTGTGACTTTGAAATATGTTGTATTGGAAATTGGTAACCTGCCCATGACTCCCAACAACTCCCAAAATATATAAAAGCAGGCAATATTTGCAACAGCGTAGCTACAGAAACAGACATTTTTGTATCATTGTTGTCTGAGCATAAAAAACAAGTTTCTGACCTTTTCTTTTAAAAAAACATCTACATTTTTAAATGCTTATTTACTGGTCTTTGTGTGAATGCCAACTGTTTAATTAGTGCTCATAATAAGACCTGGGGTTGACATTTAATTCAATGGGTGTTAAATTGGAAGAGCAGCCCTTCAGGTCTTTTGGCGTTTCATCCTGTTTGTTTAAAATTTCCACCAGATCCAAATGAGTCATTATGAGTAACAGTATGATTAATATTATGGAAGGATGTGGCTTCGGCTACATTTAATTGCTTATCAAACAAGCTTTATTTTTAGTCTTTTTGTTCTGCTGCTGCAATACGCTTTCTTCTAACGGCTGACAGCAGTGTGAAGTTGAGGTTTGACAACTTGCTATTGTCACAGCAGACAGGGATGTTTTCAGGCAGAATATGATCGTCTAGGAGAAATGCTAATACCCTTGCATACTTTGGATGAGCGTCAGGCTCTTCTGCCGTCTATCTTTCTTGCAATTTCCCCTCACACTCTGACTTCACCTCCCTTTCTTTCTTTTTTTTTCATTTTTGGTTGACATTTGAAATCAGCGATTCCATTTATATATATTTTATGAATAATTGAATGTTATCAGTTGTCATTCACACGGTAGGCAGCTTGAGCAATGAGTTGTGGGCTGCAGTCCACAGGAGACTGGCACGTTCCACCATGAATGTAATGACAGGCAGTGAAGTGCCTTTAGGGTGCCAGCTTTCATCATTGTAAATGTTGATGACACCAACTTGTTGTAAAGCTGACAAACTGTCAGAGAGCTGCCAGGCCTGCACAATCACTGACTCTGTACTGCTGTGATCACCTTTTTACTGATGATTGCCAACCTTTTCAGAACATTTGTTATTATAGAGATAGGATGTAGCCTAGTATATATATACTTAGTCACAGGTGTGTATGTCATACCTCACCAGCCAACATATTCTAGCTCTCAATCCACTGCAGTTACTTGGTTGAAGATGGAGGATCACTGAATATGTCCAAACTGTTGGTGTTGCACTAGTTTATCAAAGTATTGGAATATTTCGTGTTGTGATACTAAATCAATGTTTAAAAGGGTTAGGGTTAACCTGGACACATTTTGAGTGATGTACCCGGAGTCAATTGGCATTTCAGGTCTTACATCAGGCACTCTCACCTGGCTGACCCAGCAGGCCCTGACTTGTGTCCAGGAAGCGCACCTTTTCAGCTTCTTCCATAATGTTCTTCAAGACATTTTGCCTGTGAAGTCCACAGATTATTAGGATTCCAGAGACCTCTTGTAATGACTGGCCTGAGAAGCCCCTGCAACCCACTTTAATGGGCTCACAGCGGGCCTTCCATCCATTCCTCTGACACTCGACCACCAGATCAGCGTGCTTGGCCTTCTTTCATTCCTGTGCTTCCTCCATCTGATCTTCCCAGGGTAGCTCCAGGGTTGCTCCACTAGAATCACCTGCTTACTTCTTTCAGACATCAAGACCAAGCCTGACTGAAGTGTTTTTTTTTTTTTAAAAGATGTATCGCATTGAATTTTGTTGAGAATTTACATGCAAACATTTACTGTATTTATTTTGTGTGCAATTCAAACTCCAACTTCTAGGATGCAGCCGTTAACCACTTTCATTCTGATTGAACAGGCTTAGAGTTAGAACAACAAAATCTCTCAATTGAATTCAGTCTTAAAGGAACTAAAGGCAGGATCTTTAAAAAATCTGTAAAAAATGAAACATGTATGTTCATTTTTTCAAAGCTAATGGGTGATGAAGCGTTATAAACCAAAAAGAATGAGGCCACCCATGTATCGTTCCATTTTCTTGAACAGGCTGTTTGCTGCAAAATGCGCTGCAGTTCGGTCACGAATTTCCCGCGCTGCCCTACGGATGTGGCGTCAATTGACACTGCTTGCGCGTTCACGACAGCTTCAAAACAGAAAGAAAATGTGTTCGACACTGCAGATCGGTAGGTGGCGCTATTGCACCTTAAGTTGCTTGCCAACCGCCAAACTCCAAAAGAAGAACTGTGGGAATGGATTCTACTGCAACCAGCAAACAACCAAGCGTGGCACAAAGGAAGTTTATTCAGCGGCATCTCGTGAGTCAAAAACCAAATATGGTAAAAGACAGGCAGGGACCCGAATCTATATCGGATACGTGATTGACGAATGGAGGCTGCTTCAACTATATCTGGGACTCAAAAAGGATGCTGCCATGGCTCATTTCCTAGTGAGCAGGTAAGAAACATTATAGGTTGTGTTTAGAGGTGATATGACAATGATCTGACCTCACCGATGACTCAGAGAGAGCTAGCGTGCAGTAGCATTAGCTGTGGTCATGCTACAGTAGTAGCATTAGCTGTGATCAGGGCTGCAGCTTGGATTGCTTCGCCGCAATATTGTCCGTGAGAGCGGCGGGGAGTTGCCTTTTCAGCGTGAGATATTGGAGGTGTGGCGTGAGAGCCTGTGAAGAGGGTCAGGTAATGGTATTTTTGTGTTTGTGTAACATAGCCGTCTGTGCACGCTCCCGTGCTGGGCTGCAGTTACTCGCAGAGCCGGGCGCGTCGCTCGTGAGCATCGTTTCTTTTTTCCTGCCTCTAGTTCCTTTAAGTATTGCAAATATTGTCTGGCTTTTAGTATTGCAGATACTAAAATACTGTGCAGAACCCTAAAGCTCCCAGGCCTCTGGTAGAGGACCCGAGCTTGGAAGGATGAGACCACCCGCGGAGGGTTAGATGGAAATTTTATGTATGTATATATATATATGTGTTTATATAAATGTGTGTGCCT
>SSNS01000069.1:1274950-1542541 GCA_006937985.1 Aphyosemion australe | reverse complement strand
GCTCACAAAAATTAAAGGAACACTTTTTTTATTGGGCCTGGCATGAAATCAATTAAACCTGTCTGATAATTTTCTGGTTGATTAAGCAGCTGAGGGCATTGTTAATCACTTTCAGCTGTATTGGTGTTCATGGACTTAACGACAGGTGCACTAAAGTGGCAACAATTACAAAACCCTCAAAACAGGACTGGTTTAACATGTGGAGGTCATTTCAAGTTTCTCCCTCTTGATCTTTTTTGGCTGGTTTTCCACTCGTGCTAGTTTTGGCTTGAGTAATTATCTCTACTGGCAGCATGAGGCGATTCCTTAACCCTACAGAAGTTGCACAGGTTGTCCAACTTCTCCAGGATGGCACATCCACACGTGCTGCAGCAAGAAGGTTTAATGTGTCTCCCAGCACAATCTCCAGAACATGGAGGAGATTTCAGGAGACTGGCGGTTATTCTCGGAGAGCTGGACAGGGCCGTAGAAGGTCCACAACCCATCAGCAGGACCGATACCTGCTCCTTTGTGCAAGGCGGAACAGGCTGAGCACTGCTCGTGCCCTACAGAATGACCTCCAGAGGGCCACTGGTGTGAATGTCTCTACCCAAACAATCAGGAACAGACTTCATGAAGATGGCCTGAGGGCCCGACGTCCTGTAGTGGGCCCTGTGCTGACTGCCCAGCACCGTAGAGCTCGACTGGCATTTGCTCAAGAACACCAGAATTGGCAAGTCCGCCACTGGCGCCCTGTATTTTTTACAGACGAGAGCAGGTTCACCCTGAGCACCTGTGATAGACGTGAAAGAGTCTGGAGAAGACAAGGAGAACGTTATGCTGCCTGCAACGTCGTTCAACATGACAGGTTTGGTGGTGAGTCAGTGATGGTCTGGGGAGGCATATCCATGGAGGGACGCACAGACCTCTACTGCCTAGGAAATGGTGCTCTGACTGCCATAAGGTATCCAGATGAAATCCTTGAACCCTTTGTCAGACCCTACGCTGATGCAGTAGGTCCTGGTTTTCTCCTAATGCACGACAATGCCCGGCCTCATGTGGCAAGAGTATGCAGGCAGTACCTGGAGGATGAAGGAATTGAAACAATTGAATGGCCTTCACGATCGCCTGACTTAAACCCAATAGAACATCTGTGGGACATTATGTTTCGGTCCATTAGGCGGCGCCAGGTTGCTCCTCAGACTGTACAAGAGCTCAGGGATGCCCTCACACAGATCTGGGAGGAAATGCCACAAGACACCATCCGTTGTCTCATTAGGAGCATGCCCCGACGTTGTCAAGCATGCACACAAGCTCGTGGGGGCCACACAAGATACTGAAAAGCATTTTGAGTTGCAGAAATTAAGTTTTTGAAATAATGGACTAGCCTGCCACATCTTCATTTCACTCTGATTTTAGGGTGTCTACACAATTGAGCCCTCTGTAGGCTGAAAACTTTTATTTCCATTAAAATACTTGGCATCCTTTAGTTCCTAAGACATTGCCCTGTCGCTATTTGTATAGATATCCAACTTCATATTGAGATCTGATGTTTCTAATGTGTTTCTTTAAAGTATTCCTTTAATTTTTGTGAGCAGTGTATAAGTATACATATGTATGTATATATATATATATATATATATATATATATATATATATATATATATATATATATATATATATATATATATATATATATATATATGTATATGTATATAATTGTGTGTGTGTGTGCCAATAAACACTCTTTAAAAACACTATCCTAAACATTGTGGAAGGTCTTTCTGGAAATGTTGATGCACGGGCCAACTCCTTCTTCACTCTTACAGATTGAAGTGGATGTCAGTATCGTGGCATCTTGTTGGTGAGTGATGGTAGAATGGAGCAAGAGATGGACTGACGGATCAGGGCTATAGTTATAAACGTGCTGCTCTGGTCTGTCATGAAGAAGGAAGACCTGGGCCAAAAGGCAAAGCTCTTGATTTACTGGACTATCTTCCCATCCTCAGTCGAAAAAAAAAAAAATCAAAAAAAAAAAAATAGATCCTCGATGCAAGTGGCTGAAATGGGCTTCCTCTGTAGGTTTTCTGAGCTAAGCCTTAAAAACAAGGTGAGCAGTGCCGTCATCCGACAAAGCCCTGAGTAGACCCGCTGAT
Source organism: Aphyosemion australe (assembly GCA_006937985.1). Classification (NCBI taxonomy): domain Eukaryota; kingdom Metazoa; phylum Chordata; class Actinopteri; order Cyprinodontiformes; family Nothobranchiidae; genus Aphyosemion; species Aphyosemion australe. Next base: position 1,540,406 of record SSNS01000069.1, on the reverse strand, counting down.
CCTTTGCATTGAAAGAAATCAGGTGCAGGATGCCTGCTGGTCACTTCCCATTTCAGGTTGTAAAAGGCACATCCTACTGTGAGGAAATCCTGGGGCCAAACCCAGACCTTCCTGGAAGGGATTATAAATCTTATCTAGCCTAGGAATGCCTTGGTATCCCCAGGAAGGATTTTGAGAGTGTCGCTGGAGAGACAGAGAGTGCCTGGGTCTGTTCCCTCAGTAACCTAACCTTGGAAGAGCAGAAAAAAAAAAACGGATGGATTATTTTAAAGATAGCTCCAAAAATCAAATTATATGCACATACGGAGTATGATATAGATGGTTTGGTTGATTTTAAATGATTCCTGGCAACTAATTTTCAGACAGATGATAGTATCCTGAAACACACACACACTTGCACGCACACACACACACACACACACACACACACACACACACACACACACACACACACACACACACACACACACACACACACACACACACACACACACACACACACGTAGTAGTCTCACTGGTTTGAAAAAGGAGCCTTGAAGACTGAATAGAAGATGTATTCATGTAATACATTTCGGAGATGGTCCATTGACACTGAATTAGATTTTGACTGTGCTGGCTGGTGCGGTTTCAGAAATATTCTTTTCAGATGAGTTCCAACTGTGAGTCAGAATAAAAAAACGCTAAAACCATTACAGTGTTAGACGTTTTTTTTTTTTTGTTCAGCACAAAGAGCTAATAGTGCTTGTCATTTCAAGTACTGAAACCATTACTGTACAAATGTACATTCATTTTCTATGTGGAATTTCCTTTTGAATCACAAAGAAGCCTTGTGTGTGTCTTCATGAATCAGATGAAATAACCTGACTTGACCTTGCGGTATGTATTTCTTTCAAACCCTCATTGTACTTGTCTCATTACGTGTGGTCAACAGGAACTGAATGAGCTTCACGATGTTCTTCATGTTTACATTTAAGGGTGTCAACAAGCTTATATTTAATGCATTTGACAAGTAAAGGCTTGAATTGCAAGAATTGTGTTGAGTGTGTGTGTGTTTGTATTGCAGCAACAGCGGTGAAGTGAAGTGTGATTCAGGTTTAACAGAAGGGGAAGAGTGAATTGGAATTCTATACTAAGTATGAGGAACTATGAGTAAATATATGACATACTTTTCTGATGAAGCAGACAGTATTTCAACAAATCCTGAGTAGAGGTAAACAAAAGGTTCAGAGCAAGACTTTGTTTCATCTTTTTTTGTACATGTCATGTTCTTTCTCTGTGAAGCAGCGTGAGTTTTGGATTACAGTTTTACCTGCTGCACAGCATTTGTGTTCCAACCACTTTGATGTTGGAGGATCTCATCTCATTGAATATACATCCCTGAGAGATGGGACTAAGCAGAAATGACTCTTGTTCACGGCAGAATATTCAATAATGTGGAAGCTGCAGTGAAGGTAGAATTGCGTGCAACACATCTAGGGCAGTCGTGCACGTTATGGAGAAGAAACTAAAGGCACACAGGGCAGTTTCCTGATCCACCGCCCTACTGGTTGAAAATGGAATTACAACTACTGTAAACAACCCTGCAGCAGCCTGCTGTAGCTAGCGTTAATGAGCTAACACTAACATAAGCCAAGTCCTACTAAATAGATTCCACACTAAAAAGATCCACACTGTTGGGCAAACAATATTATTACTTACAAGCCCAGTAGCAACAAAGCCAGGTCATCAGCTTGGCCGTGCCGATGTTCACTCTGGTTTTAGCTCTTTGCTTCACCTCCAAAGACATTACTCTCTTACTTTTACTTCCAGGCTCCGCCATGATGCCAAGTTTTTGTAAAGTTTTTGCGTCATACTATTATCTATTATGTTCATTTTCATACATGTGATAGTGTTGGGGGGTCCCACGTCTGTTTACTGCACTATACAGTTTTTGAGCTTCGGGTAGCCGCAGGATGTACTGACTAGGTGTCGTTTTACGGCAGAATATGGCAAGCCAAAGGGATAAATAAAGTGCGTGTTCTAAACGCGCGTTATGTCTGCCAAAATGCGCGTCCTGAACTTGCGCTTTGATGCCAAAAGAGGCAAAAACTCGCGTGTTCTAAAAGCGAGCATTATGTCCGCCAAAACGTGCGTCTTGAACGAGCGTTTGGTGGACATAATGCGAGTTTAGAACGCACATTTTTTTTATCCCTTTGGCTTGCCATAATTGTATAACGTAGACTCGCTGTTTAGCAGTGGCAGATTCACCAAAGAAAGCTCGAAATCCCTTATCAGAGGAATCTAGGAAAAGAAAAGAAGAACGTCATAGAACAAGAGCAAAGACCAGAGTTATTATTGGGCCGTCTTTTCCTCACTGGAGAGCTCTTTTAGAAAGAAAGGCATGAACTACGGACTCTAACCTAGCCGTGCTGCTAATGGCTAGGTAAGTAATAAATGATTTCACCAGGGTTATTGTGTTCGGTCGGACATAAAGTTGTTATACAGTCCTGATAAAACTATTTATTCAATGTGTGGAAAAGTTTGTTTTCGTTGTTTTGCCTGACATTAGGAATGTAAACATGACTTTTATGCCCGATAGAGAGATTTAATGTTACTACAGTGACGTTACGCAGCAAGCCTCTAGAGGGTGACAGAGACCATATAACTGCAAAGTTGCGTAATGCTGCTTTAAAGTTTAAAAAAACTGTTTAGTGTTACTTTAAGATCACAGAAAAAATGAAAAAAGTTAAGAAGTAGGGGTGGGTCATATCATAGCATTCACAATACTACCGGTACATTTTTCTTGCTTGGAAAAAAATAATATATCATGATATTCTAATTAGATTATCAAGTCTAGCCCAGCTGTCTGGGTTCTGTTAAACTTTATTGATCTCCAGACAGAAACAAACATCATCCACCACATTTTCTCTCCAGCTCATCTCTCTGATGTTATCTCTCCTCGTCTTTTGTAGTTCTTAAACATCAACTTTAAAACACAGTAACACCTAATTTTGCACATAAAATAACTTGTATTTTGTTCTTCAAAGAAAATGAGTTAAAATCTTACAAAGATATTGCAAAATCACTGCAGATGTTGTGATTTCTGTGGTTTCTGATTTGTTGAATTATTTTTCTTTCACTTTAAAATTATACACTTTTCAGGGTAATAAATAGGGTTAGAATGGAGAAGTAGAATTCAAAAGATAAAAACAGAAAAAACGTAATTTGGGAAAAAAAGAATAAAAAGGGCCGTAGTATTACTGCCAAAGAATGAATTGCAATTTTTTTCTACTTTGTCAGATTTATCGTTATTGTTAGAATAGTCTGAAATATCATGATATGTTTGGGCCATATCGCCCTCCCGTGTAAGGAAGTCAGAAAGATGAGTAAGCCTTTAAGCATTAACCTATGGTTGCCTGGTGTTAAACAAATAGTAAACTGAAGTAGGTTTTAAATAAAGTTTTACCATCTTACCTGTTATTGTAGTTCTTTGAACAGCCTCAGTTTGGAGAAATGGAGAGGAGTTCAGAATATACTGACAAACAGGGCCAAAAACAAAGTGGATTCATGCGACCTTTAAACAACTCCATCCTCAGATAATTCATAGTGGTTACCTCACACAGCTTTCTAAACCTTGGCATCTGTCAGGTGAGTATTTACATAAAATCTTATGGGTAATTTGCTATGGAAGTTAGAAGTGTACCTACCTGTAGCCGTTCAGAGGGAAACATTTCTGTTTGGACTGTCATTTCTGCCAGAAGTAGCATGTTTGTTTTGCAAGATTTTTTTTTTATATTTCATTTGTTAGAGTACGTTTGAGGTCAAAGTTCACCCCGTGAATATATAAACTCCTTTAAAAAGTCTAAAAAAGATATTTCAGTTTGTCCATTCGGGTCGCAGGGTTATTAGCTCCAACTGAGACACCCAAACCGCCATTTCCCCAGCAACCTCAACCAGCTCCACCAGCAGGATCGCCAGGTATTCCCTGGCCAACGTGGAGATACAATGCCTCCACCGTGTCCTGGGTTGACCCGGGGGACCTCCTGGCCTGAAACACCACCCTGGGACATAGCACATTTACATAGAGCCATCTCAAGGTGCTTTACAAAACTAGCATTCCAACTGAACCTACTTATCAGTGTAATGAGTTCAGTTCATTATTCCAGTTAGTTTACAAGTATCTAATGAAACCAAGTAGATTACATCAAGTCACTGACATCAGTCCTTCACACCAAGCAGGCAGCAAGAGCTGAGTGGGTTCCTGACATCCTTTCCTATTTGTAAAATAGTTCCCTTCCTTCCTCCTGTTGTCATAAATTGATTTGTGAATCCAAAGCACATTCACAGTTAGTCAAGGACGAGGTAGTTCACAAAGAAGTGACACACAGACTCTGCAAAGTCAAATTTTCAAGTAAGTCAAGAACACAACAAAAGTTATTTACAAGACAGGAAAAAGTACCTTCATTTATACAGAAGACCCCCCCATACTAGTGTCAAACCAACTAAGCAGTTTTTAATTTGCTAAACGTTTGTGTCAACTGAAAGGCAGAAAATCACTTAACTAACGCACACGGTTTAATGTCAACCCAGTCAGGCTGCAAACATCATCAGCGGAAGGAATAGAAACAACTGAAAGCCCAGGATGGGAACTGGCTTGCTCAGAGTTATCTGAGCTGAACCAGCACACTGGGACCATTATTGGAGAGACAGCACTCTCAGGTGTCCCATCAGCTAAACATTTGGACACAAACCCAGGCCTAATGTCAGCGCTTTTATCTCCCCAGCCATCTTCTTCCTACAATCTGTGGACACTCTGGTTTCTCCCAGCTGGTGCATTTTTATGCTACAATTTTGATCAAAAACGTGTGAATGAAAAAAATGCATCAAAAAAGCCTATTAACATTTCTTTTATTTGTGATTTTTTTTTTATGGATATAACCAGAGCTGGCCCTAGGCATACTCAATATGCACAGGGCCCCCCCAAGAGCACCAAGATAGCATGAGAAAGTTTTTAAATAATTTTTTATAACATAAACTAAATTAAACACAGAGAAAAAATGTATATATTATTTTGTATATCGTCATTTGTGTCATATAATGCCTTTAGGTTTAATTTTGTACTGATTGCACATTTTATACACATTTGTTCCAAATTTTAAGAACAAAAAATACTATATTTAGGTTGTTTACTGTAAATTCAGTGTTTGATGTTACTTTCAAATATTTGAATTGATATACCACAATTATATAACACTCATAGGAAAACCTGCTTAGGGCCCCACAAAGGCTTGGGCCGGCCCTGGATATAACACTGTAAGGGCTATTCCTGTTTGCATTTGCAAAAGTCCAATTAACTGTTCTGGAATGGAAAGTTTGCTGTCTGCTCCTCTGAGTGGGTCTGGATTTGCTTCATTGTGGGTGGTGGGGATGCGTTAAAAGATTCACTCTTATAGGACTAAATAAATAAATAAACCTGAGTGCTTTATACACTACCTTCCTCCGGTTTGCATAGCCGCTCACCACCTGCTGTGTCAAAACTCATTCAGTGTGGTTTTAAGATGCCAGCGGTGTTCTTGATTTTGAAACAAGTGCGTACGTGTCTCTGATTACAGGACACCTCCTGTGAGCTCGAGGGTTGCCGAGTGGCATCTTTACCCCAGGGCCGGGGTTTGTCTTCGATCTTCCTGGGAAAATAAGCCATTATGGCAACATAATGACTAATTAATGAATATATTGAGCCTGCCGGTGCTCGAATGCATCATTATTCAGTGATACTTATTATTTAGCCATGTGTCTATAGTAGCTTGTGTTTGAAGTGCATGCCCACAGAACTGTTGTAGAAAATTGAGGCGTCCTGCACTTGCAGCACACTTTGCTTCTGGGAATTACAGATAATTTTCGGTTCTATGGAGGGATTTTTCTTGTATTGCTTGCAGCTGAGGTATCTAAATAAACAATCCTGGAGTGGTTACTTTAAAGTACGCTTGGATGCAGTCTATAATGCAGTATGCTTTGGGAAGCCCAGCAGTCGAGTGGAATATATTTTGACCTGTACAGGGAAACCTGTAACAGTTTTTCTTTACAGGGTTGGTTTTTTTTTGTTTGGTGGTGCGAGAATCTTTTGGGTTTCTTGAGCCATGTAGGTCTTGAGTTCAGACACATCTTCAAGGTGAAGATGTTGAAATGCCCTCAAATCCACAGTTACCCAACTATAGCCAAAAAGCTCATTTCCAGTGGTAGTCCCCCTTATCATGCTATTGTACACCTTTCAGAGCAAGAATAGGCACAATATATCATAAAATATTTACCATTGGCACTATTGAAATGTCATTTTTATGAAATATAAATTATTTTCCTGAGCCATTCCTTCAATCCAGAAATAAGACGCTTGGATTTGATGAAACCCCACCTTCCCCCATGTGAATTCCACATTAGTACACAGCTGCAGAGCTGGAGACCACAGATTCACACTTGCTGCAGATTCACGCCATCAGAGTTGAAGGGAAGAGGAAGCTGAGACAAGAAAATGCATATGTGAAGCCAAACACTTCTTTGGGGTGTTTTTCATGAAGAAATAACAATACAACATGGTCAAAAGCTCCAACAAATAGATTTAGCATGATATATGACCTTTCAATCTCTTGGCATTAATAAGTAAGAATTTTACAGTGACATAATCAAAAAACCCTAATGTCTCAATCATGTTGCAAGAAAGATTACTTTGAAGCAGATTTCCTTCTCAGCTGGCTGGGTGGTTACCAGGTTTTTCTCCTTTTAAAAAGGCCAAACAGAGAAGTAGACGTTGTTTACAATGGCCGTTCTCAATACTCAAGGACGCTAGTACGTTTTTGTGTACTTGACAAGTGTGTCCTTGGCTAGTACACCAGAAAGTCCATTCTACCGAGTATGGGAGGACAAGGACGGCAGTTGGAACGAGCGTACTCCTTTGCGTCACGTCAACAAGCGCTGCTTGTTGCTACGGTTAAAAAAACCTCCTGACATAAAAATAAAAGTCTAGTTATTTCCTTAAATAACAAAATAACAATGAAACTGATAAAATACCAGCATTTCCTGCTGTTAAATGAAGAAAAAACTGTCTTTTTTCATCAAAACAAAGCAATGATGCTTTTATTTTGATAGTGGGCTAGCTAATTAGCATTTTGAGGGATCGTGAAGAGTCTGAAAGAAAAATAAACAAATACACAGCAAATTTTACAGGTTATACACAATTATTTACAATAACAGACAACTTTATATTTATTTATGTGTATTTCTGATATAAAACACAACAGTTATGAGCTTTCTCCTCTGCCTTTCGGAGTATAACGGTTAGCGGCGCAATGCATCATGGGAAAATTTGCTGTCCCAAGTCCGCAGAAGGACGCATCAATGCATCAATGCATCCTCGATACAATGAGCAAGAACATATCCGGGAACTTTGAGCGAACTTGCCATTATGTGTACTTAGGATTGGAACAGTACTTGGACCATCGTTGATGACGTTTCACAAGGACGTCACGTGAGTACACAAGTACAGACAAGTTCGCATATTGAGAAACGGCCATTCTGTTCTGCCTCCATACTTCCTGGTTCCAGAGCCAATCATATTTTAGTCCACAAGGTTGCCAAGTCTGATCCACAAACATTGCTGCTGTTCTAGAGCAGAGAGAAACTGGACATTTTCGGCATCAGCAGCAGGGAACGGCAGCAGAACGTCACTACTTCAAATAGAATCCATTATAGTCTGTAGAGGTGATTCAAACCAGCCGAGACACACGCGTCTTAGAAGAGGCGCACCGTACTGTACCGCACCGCTAAGACAGGATCAAGTTCTGTTTTTGCCGTGAACTGCTTCTGGGACACGTAAATTTCCACATAGGGCTAGACAGGAAATCACACATAGTTTCAGTGTAAAACATCTGGAAATTTTCAAAATAAAAGTCTATTGCAGCGATGCAATTTCATATCTATGTAGATTGCGTCTATATGTGTGACCTAACGGCTTATTTACTTCCTGCATCGTTCAAGAAGTGCAGCGGTGTGTTTTTCATGGCTTTAATCCTGCCAGTGGAGACGATCAACATTATATATGACATCAAACAGCGATGTCAAAGGTGAGTTCCTTCTTTTTGGTTTAATGGCGGATGGCGTAAACAAACCGTGACCTTTGACGTCTCGAGGGATTTTGTGATCTCGCGAGTCCAAGGAGGAGGATGGTGGAGAAATCGCTCCACGGTTGAGACTCTCTCCCGCTGTGGTTTTGCGCGCACCGCTGATGCCTCCAGTGAGAAGTAGGGGTGAGGATGTGTGAGTGAGTGAGTGAGTGAGTGAGTGAGTGGGTATAGAAATTTGTCTTCAAACCTTTAAGACCAGCCATCTGTGTTTTTCTTTATTATGTGTATTGATGTATTCAAAAGAGTGTCTCTTATACAAAAACCCAGATGGACAGTTGCATCCTTACCAGAGGAGTTGGCTTGTTTATCTACTGCTTGTACAGTTCTTACTGCACCATTCCACTCCGCTTTCTTTTCAGTGCAGAAGTTAGGGCAAACCGTTTCTGGTTTGCTCTTTGAATAAAACGATAAAAGGTTATTCTGTCAACTACAACCCGAGGCGTCACCCTCTTCTGGCATCAGAACGTCGGTAGCTTTGAGGCTCATCCACTGACTTCAAACCCATGAGGTGTGTTCACTTTATAATATAAAGTCAATACTAAGGATGGGAGGATGAACAGCTTGATGAACAGCTTGGCTAACTGAGTATGGATCCTAAGTCTTTTCTGACCTGAACAGAAGGGAGAGCAACATAAACTAAAGTGACAGGACAGAATATTGTTGGCAGCATTTCACAATATTGGTGCAAGGCGACTCTCAGATCAACCTGCCTCAATAAACCTTTTGCCTCAAACGTGTCACTGGCAAGAACTTTGAAAATAATAAACTTTTATTTGTGTTTCTCTCATAGCTTTTTTAAACACATTTGCATTTTAAAGGAGCCGCTTTAGGGAACCAAGAATTAAATTCCGCCACATTTTCTCTGTGATGTACACCATTTAACTGCATTTATTTGCATTGTCCTTGAACGCGTTTCGGGGGCTTTGCTAACACCCTTGCTGGGAGCATACCAGCTTCAGTCAGGCTTACAAAAAACGTGCACACGGTCATGCACGCATAAATATCGTTCCTCCTAATAAATTAATAATAACCCCTGAGGCCACACGTCTACTGTATATCTCACAAATGTCTGGCTGAGTGCCCAATGACAATTCTCAGAGCATAATTGAGAAGGACACACAAACATACCATCCTTTTGTCTTAAAATAGCATGTTTACTGAGTTTCCTCATCTACATAACAATCGTATGAAAGAACACAAAAACCTAAGAAATTATTTTATTCTCCATCCATCCTGCATGGAATTTGCTTTAATTGAAATAAAATGTGTTTTTTTTTGTTTGAAGGAGCAACACTTTGAATTTGGATCAAGTTGTCATCATTAGGCACATTAATAGATTGTTTAAAGCTTTCTCAGATCCACAAGGACAGAAATTGACAGAAGCCTAAAAGAACTTAATAATAGCCAAGCAGTTATGCATTTAAAGATTCAGATATGGGATTTTATCATATCCTGTCGTCAGCAAACATATTTTTAGGTCATTGGTGAGAGGGAGGGTTGTATTTGAGGTTTGTGTATTTTCACTAAATGCTCAAATAATTGTTAAAGCATTAAAAGTTCATTTTGACTAGTAAAATTGTTGGAAATACATGTACATATTTACTTATTTCTAAATATTTTAAAGGCTCTCCAAACATTGTAGAGGTATATTGAACATTCCATAATCTCTTATTTGCCTCTGGTTTTGTATGTAGTCTACTAATGAGCACTCATTTCTTTTGTTCTAAAATGTCTCAGTAAAGGACATATTTCAGAAATTTCCATTATTTGATGTTTTTTTATGTCAGCATAAATGTTTGTCTAATAATATTTCAAGAATTTAAGGTTTTTTTAAAATGGAATTCTGAGAAATAAGTTGAGCAACTGATATATTGCCTGCTGTAACCTTTTAAATTGACTAAGTCAGGAGGAATAGTTTTGTCCAGATTGATGGGCTAACTGCTAGTCTGTCACCAAGACTAATTTGCCTTTCCCAACAGCACTATTCAGCGTGTGTGGTCTGGTCTGGTCACTTTTTTCCAACAACATGCTTCGGTGTTTACCCCTTATTTTTCAGTCCCTGCTTCATTGTGGTTCCTAGCCCGCTGACCCGGACCGGCATCGCAACCTCCTCTGGAGGTTTCTTCCTGCTAAAAGGGAGTTTTCCTCTCCACTCCACTCCGCTTAGTATGAGGATTGTTGAAAAGACACTGATGCTAGTCAGTGACATGATGCAATCTGCTGGGTTCCTTATATAGGAAACTTTTTTACTGATTGGCTTAATGAACTATACTGTATTGGAATGTCTGCAGCCATTCGCTGGTTCAGAGTTTGACAAAAAGGCAGAAAACTGAGCAGAATGTCCAACATCACCACCATTTTTGTGCTGACTTGTGTTTCTGTGCATGCAGGTCACCTCACGCTGGTTACTGATCACCCCGGGCTATTTTTGCCTCAAGTATAGATTAATAATTAATTAAATTGTTTTCCTTGAGAAAATGCATGACAATTTTCAGAAATTTCACTACATTGTGATAATTATTATCAAGATAGGTAGAACTTCCATCAGGATGCCACCTGGGGCCCTTTCTATAATAATACAATACTACAGCAGCAACAAAAAGGTTAATTTTTCCACTGACCACCTCAACAAATCTGAATTCTTTTGAAGGAATGAACTTATTTTAGAAAATCAGCCAGCACATACATATTTATGTACTTATATTTTAGGAGGATTAGAACCATCTAGTCTATGAGTGGGTCCTCCATAAAAGTTTCTAAGAAAATAAAAAGACCAAGATAACATAACAATTTCAATTCAATTCAATTCAATTCAATTCAATTCAGTTTATTTATATAGCGCCAGATCACGACAAGAGTCGTCTCAAGGCACTTCACAAAGTAAACATTCCAATACAGTTCAGTTCATAAGCCAATCAGTAAAAAAGTTTCCTATATAAGGGACCCAGCAGATTGCATCAAGACACTGACTAGTGTCATTGTGTTGGTACAATCCTCATACTAAGCAAGCATTTAGCGACAGTGGGAAGGAAAACTCCCTTTTAACAGGAAGAAACCTCCAGAGGATCCTGGCTCAGTATGAGCAGCCATCCGCTACGGCTCACTGGGGGTTGAGAAGACAGAGCAGGCACAGGCACACCCCGCACCCACACACACACACACACACACACACACACACACACACACACACACCACATATATCAAGTAGTGTTTCTATGGCTACACTGTGATTTCTTAGTAGAAGTTCTATTTAGTAAGAGTAAGAGAAACTTTATTGTCTTTATCTGAGTGAATCTATAATTAATTCAATAGGTGAACTAATAGTAGCACATTCTATGTTAAAGAAAGTAAGATGTAATATCAGGAAAGGGAGAATGTTAGGTGGTTGGCAGCAGTGTGCCAGCCGATGGCCCCCTCCATGAGGCCACCACAGCTCAGCAGAACGCCAGTGTAGCTTCTTCTGGGGAGAAAAACACTTAGAGAGAAAATAAAGTTAACAGCTGAAATAACAGGAAATAATGCAATTAGAGAGTGGTGGTAGAAGAGAGTAGCAGAGTATGGAAAGTGGTCAGTATGTCCTCCAGCAGTCTAAGCCTATAGCAGCATAACTACAGAGATAACTCAGGATAACCTAGCCTTTTAGATGGAGGCATGTGGGAGGCAGGGCCAGGGAGAAGTCTTTAACGACAGTAGTCCCCTCTGTACACTCCACCTCCCTCTGCTCCCCACTCGTCTAAACCTGGGCTAACATCAGAATTTAACCATAAGCCCTATCAAATAGAAAAGTTTTGAGCCTAGTCTTAAAAGTAGACAAGGTGTCTGCCTCACGCACTAATGCTGGGAGCTGGTTCCACAGTAGAGGAGCCTGATAGCTAAAAGATCTGCCTCCCATCCTACTTTTAGATATTCTAGGAACCACCAGTAAACCTGCAGTCTGAGAGCGAAGTGCTCTGTTAGGAACATATGGAACAATCAGATCACTGATGTATGATGGAGCTTGATTATTAAGAGCTTTATATGTGAGAAGGAGGATCTTAAAATCTATTCTGAATTTAACAGGCAGCCAATGTAGGGAAGCTAAAACAGGAGAGATGTGGTCTCTCTTTTTAATTCTCATCAGAACTCTAGCTGCAGCATTTTGGACCAGCTGAAGACTTTTGACTACATTCTGTGGACCTCCTGATAGTAATGAATTGCAGTAATCCAACCTTGAGGTAATGAATGCATGAACCAGTTTTTCAGCATCACTCCTGGAAAGGATGCTTCTAATCTTAGCAATATTCCGAAGGTGGAAAAAGGAAATCCTACAAACCTGTTTAACGTGGGATTTGAATGACATGTCCTGGTCAAAGATTACACCGAGGTTCTTTACTTTGTTCTCGGAGGCTAATTTAATACCGTTTAGATTAGGTGATTGACTAAGCAGTTTCCTTTTCTGAGGTTCTGGTCCAAAGATGATAACTTCAGTCTTGTCTGGATTTAACAGCAGAAAGTTTAGAGTCATCCAGATTTTTATGTCTTCAAGACAAGCCTGTAATCTACCTAACTGATTAGGTTCATCAGGGTTTATGGATAAATATAACTGAGTATCATCAGCATAACAGTGGAAGTTTATCCCATGTTGTCTAATGATTTTACCAATTGGAAGCATATATATAGTGAAAAGAATTGGTCCAAGTACTGAACCCTGTGGTACTCCACAAGTAACTCTAGAGTATGAAGAAGATTTCTCATGTACATGAACAAACTGAAATCTGTCAGATAAATAAGATTTAAACCAGCCTAGCGCTGTTCCTTTGATCCCTACAACATGTTCAAGCCTTTCTAAGAGAATATTGTGATCGACTGTGTCAAAAGCAGCACTGAGGTCCAACAAGACCAGAACAGACACAAGATTCTTATCTGAGGCCGTGAGAATATCATTTGTAACTTTCACTAATAATAATTTCACTAATTTCCATGCAGACATAAAATCAATGGGACAAGAGAGAAAAAAGGAAAAAAAAATTTTTGAGTGTAAAACAGCAAAGATATTGTATTTTTTGAACTGTTAAAACTCACAACATCTAAATGACATGAGTGCATTGATGTTCTGTATTGTATGACTTGGTGTCTTGTGCACTTTCTCTCTCCCTGAACCTCGAGACCTGTGGTTCTGTTGAACACAGCTCATGTTATCCTCCCCCGCTGCCCACGTCCTCTGACCCAAAGTCAGCAGGTTAATAACCAGCTGCACCAAAAACCGTTTGTCATTTGCTACCTGCCATTGATAGATGTCAGCGAATGTCTCTGCCCATGCACCCCCCCCACCCCCAACGCTATATGACAAATGCTGTATCGTGCCTGGCAATCTGAGATTTCCTGAGGCTTCTTTATACTCCTCTAGTCCACATCCACTCCCGCATGGACGACATTAGGTTTTTGTGCTATGATCCACTGCAACCTGATAATCCCCTGATCTTGTCAACTTTGTTTTCTGATGCTCCTAATATGTCTTTCTTTTATTTTATATATTTTCTTATATTCTCAGTTTTCTCTCTCTGTTGTGTTTTTACTTGTTAATTATTGAGTTTGTTTTGTATGGAGGACGGGGGTTATTTCAGATTATTGTAAGGTAGGGTTCTGTGACAGGTTTTATTTTTAACAGCCAGAACATTTTCCGTTTTAAAAAGAACTCAAAGATTCAAGTCAAGTCAAGTCAAGTCAAACTTTATTTATATAGCACCTTTAAATGGCAACATCGTTGCCCCAAAGTGCTGCACAGCAATAAAAAAAATAAAAAAGAATAAAAATCAATTTAAAAGCCAACAGAGCCTTATAAAATATTAAGACCAAAGGCAAATAAGAAAAAAAAAATTAAAAAAAAAAAAAAAAAAAAAAAAAAAAAAAAAAAAAAAAAAAAAAAAAAAAAAAAAAAAAAAAAAAAAAAAAAAAATTAAGATTCTTATCGATGAGTCAAATTTACAGCTGATTAGATCAGGATCTTGAGTACGTTTCATTCATCTAATAATAGAGATGCACTGATTCAGGTTTTGATGGCCGATACCAATTTTTGATTCTTTTTACAGCTCTGACCTGCTGATTTGGATATTTACTGAGTCCACTTATTTAACTGAAATAACCAGATTTACTAGAACAGTGTTAAAACTAAATTCTTATTACCTTGAAAATTATAATTACGGAAGCCAAAAATTCCAAATGAAGATCCATTATTATTGACATCAATTAACATTTATTGTTGGTTAGCTCACGGAGCAGGAAAATAGAAAAATCTAATTTGTTGCTCACATTTTAATTTAAATGTTCAAAATTCTTAAAATCAGCATTTTAAAATAAAACTGCATCATCATAAATGATTTAACCAGCAATTTAGGATTTCAGGTTTTGCAGTTGCAATATTTGTGCATGCAAATTGGTCTTGAATACTAAAAATCTCTCTTAAAAATAAGATAAGTAATGCAATTTATTACCTTTTATTTATTAAAATAATTCTTTTAAACATTTTTAGGCTTTCTTTTATATTCAAATTCATCACAAATATAATTGGAAGCCATTCGCTTCACTCGACATGCCAAAAAGTGCTTTTTGATGTCTTTAATGGATTTTATTTTTTCCCCTACTCTATCCTCCAGAGATGTCGGGTACAGGAGAGGATATTTCTCAGGTCCACTGGAAGCAGCAGTGGTTGGAAAACGGGACCCTGTACTTCCACGTCTCCATGACCGAATTGGAGGTTATGACACAAACAACACAACCCACAGCTCGGGAGCCTGCTCATGTGTTACATGAACACATGCATCTGCTCCACATCTCAGTCATGGTGAGTTTTAAACTGTGGTTGGAGGACATGGGTATGTGAGGCATGCTTCGGTCTGCTGTCGTTCTTGTTTTTTATAGAATATGTATTTAAGTACAACAAAGTGGTGAAACTCACAAGCCTGTGTAAAAAAGGGACTCCCTATAGGTGACTTTAACCTTCATTAATTTTATGAACGGACAGAATTGTTACCCACGAGCCTTTGTTTCATAGAGAATACACAATTTGTTAAGATGTCGTTGCAAGGACGCAAGAGTGTTAAGAGCGTGGCTATTTGCATGATGCTTTTTATTCTGAAGAGTGAAAATTCAGTTTTTTAAAGAGGTGAAAGCACTAATTTGAGTCTCTGTGACGAAAACAATAATCTCACACACTACCCCTCTTTCAGTGTTTAAATTTCTACAGTTGAGGTTAATTAAACATTAATTGGGTTGCTAGCTCTTGTTTTGAATTGTTTTCTTTTTTGCCTGTAGGTTAACCCCTTGTGGACTGTTGTCACATTTTAGCATTAAAGGGACACTTTGCAACTTTTTCATATTTTTAAAATTATGTTCTTGAGCCAGTGTGTGCTAAAATGACCATTTACAGGGTTAATGAAAGGCCACCCAGCCCCTGCCACCCCCTGTGGCCAGAATATTCCACTTGTAACTTCACAGTTGCCGGTCCGGTCTCTTGGGATTTAGAAAAATATATAAATATATAATTACATTATAAACACATCAGATTAGATAGTTGTCATTAGCATTATGCATTCTGGCATTAAGGAGTTAACGTTTTTAAATGTAAACTTTCTTCAACTTTAATTTCACTTGTCATTTAAAGCTAGACCAGCAAGCCATTCTGTGTGTGTGTGTGCACGTGTGTGTGTGTGTGTGTAGTCTGGCCACAATGAATAGACATTGATTGTTGTGGTGAAGAATCTGTGGTTGTCCTTAAAACTCCGAATGCGATTGGACAGCCTTAAGACCAATCACAGCAGCAGACAACGTGATATAATCATCACTACGGAAATCAGTCAGCAGGTCAGTCTGCCACAAACCGTTGAAGGAGAAGAAGCAAAAACATCCTTTTTTGAAATAAGTGACTTAAGTACCTCTAACTCCTCATGTCTCAAAGAAAAGTCCAAATCTAAATCGTCCAATGATGATCCCAAAGCTGTTTCAAACGAGCGCTGTCCGTGAGCCAACACCATGTTTGTAGTTTTTGTCCGTCGCAGCTCTGGTGCTAAGCCCACCCAATATCTTTCTACAAACATAAAACATGATTGGCCAGACCTAAAACTGATTGGTCCAATGGTAGACCTGCTGAGGCTACAATGAAGCGTGGCTAGACCGACATTCAGAGCAAAATCTTTTGCTGCTGCTACGGTTTGTCTAGATTTCTAGGCTAATTTATCGCAGCGTACAAGGAACACTTTTATTCACATACCAGGAAGTTCATTTAGGGCAGCGAGATTACGGGAGTTGTGTCCAGGGCCGAGCTGGTGAGTCAATCCTCAATCTTGAGCCACAGATGAGGTCATGGATCTTGTTGTTGCATTTAATTGAGATTTCATCTGCAAGTGGGGAAAATTTCCATTTGGAAATTGAACTTCAGATCTATTACTTGGAGTGCTTCCTGCAACCCTATGCATGCTTACTGATCCACTGATTTCTTTGAAACGGATAACTGTCTCACAAAATGTCACATTTGATGAGATGTTGCATCATTGGTTATGCATAGGATATCATTTTTGTGACTTCCTCCCTGTCAGAAATGTGTGTTTTTGTGGTCATGGGGCGCTATTGAGTCTTCTTTAATATTCAAGCTATTAGTTTTGTCCTCTCTTGATGTTTTTGACCATTTTTTTCCCAAAACAATCTTTTTTCAACCTACAACTTACTTTTTTCATTCTTTAATCGTTGACACCTTAAGCCAGCTTTTCAACAGCTTTTCTCCAGCTACCATTAGAATTCATATCAAGTATTGGTCTTTAACATTCAAACATCAATCCAAAAACCCGAGAAGTAAAACACGAGATGCTCTAGGGATTACTCAGCCAAGTAGCTCACAGATGGCAGAAAGGATTTTATCCCAGAAAGGTTTTTTAAATTTCCCAAAAGAAATGTGTGTATGATTAGGGTTTATGTGATTACAATGTCTTTAACATGATCAAGGATTTTTTTTTCTGTTTATATTTGATTAGCTGAGTGATAAAATACTGAATCAGGTTCTTCTAAGTAAATTATGTAAATACACTTTTCTACCTCTGGTATAATAGATTATTTTCTAGGATAAAGAGTTGACTTCTCTCTAGGTTCAAACAACCAGCTTTAGGGTAAGATGTTATTGTAAACACATTTTAATTATATTTAAACCAGAATGTAAATTTTTTAAATTTTCTACACTTTTCTGTATAATAAAAAAAAAATCATGATTCCATGTGAGATTAACACTTTTGTTGTTTTTGTATAATTTTATTGCTTGTATTTATGGCACTGTTTTTGTTTTATGGCTGTACGGTACTTTGGCTCTGCCGATTTTAAAGAGCCATGGTATGGTATGGTGAGAACCATCAATTACTATCAGAAAACTCTCAAATGCAGTAATAAAGTTACAGGATGAGTCTGAATAGACACGTAGCCTACAGCACACATTGGGTTGTCAACTGATCAACACTATCAGCATTGATTATTTTGTAACATTATAAATACTTTAATGACATAAAAGTTGGACAGCAAGATTCTGATTTCAGCAAAAATAAATTACATCCAACAATATTTCTGTGACCTAAATAACAATCACATGAAGGTGTAAAAAGATGGAAAAAAATATTCAAAAATAAACAAATCAGGTAATAAATTAAATTGTTCATGCATAATGATTTCAAGAATTTTGCTGCTTTGATTTTGTCTTAGTTTTGCATTAAAGGATACATATCATGACCTTTTTCAATATATAATAGTTTTATGTTCAATACAAAAGATATTTATGAAGTTGACATGAAGCAATTTCAGCAGTTTTATTCTTGACAGTTTCAGTACCTTCCAGAATAAGTTGTTTCAAGGCTCTGTGACTTTAAGAAAATCAAGTTGGAGCTGGCCACGCCCCTCCATCCCCTGCACAGGCTGCTATGAGCTGAGAAGCTCCATTCCGAAAAAACTTGTAGTAGAGCCACTGCTCCTCCAGCAGCAGATCTCTCTTACACATGAAATAGTAAAAATGGTAAATGACCTGTATTTGATATAGCACCTTCCAGGGTTTTTCAACCCCCCAAGGTGCTTCACAAACACAACACAATCATCCACACATACATTTACACCCAGTTGCCCTGGGGCGCACTGACGGAGGCGATGCTGCTGAGCACTGGTGCCACCGGTCCCTCAGATCACCACCAGCAGGCAAGGTGGGTTAAGTGTGTTGCCCACGGACACAGTGACTGCAACAAACATGGCTCAAACCTGCAACCCTCCAGTTACGGGGCGGGCACTTAACTCCTCTGCCACCGTCACCCTAGAGGTGAGGTGATTCTATTTAAATTTCCCCCTTTGTGATGTTCCAAACGAGGACTTTTTGAAATGTCTTGTTAAAAGAATTCCTAAAAACAAAAACACTGACAGAAAGCTAATGGACAGTTTTTTTTTGTTTTTTTTTTTTTGCATTTGGATTATTTATAGAGGCAGTAGAGACCCACATGGCAGCACAAAAGGATGCAAAGGGTGAGTTTTGCATATGTCACCTGTAAGCCCGGGTAAAAATCCATTTGGCTGACTGTGAAAAACAGACCTAAAGCTGCACACATGACTTCTAGAAAGTCATGTCTTTGGTTTATGCATTTTTATTCTCACTACAGATTTTATTTTTCCTTATTTCACAATAAAATTATAGAAAATATAAAATGACACACAAAGACAATAACCTGTTTAATTCTACGTTCTGAAGGAACAAACTGTGAGATAAGCCAGAGGGGGTAAATATATTTTTTTCCAAGGCACTTTACATGACGAGTCCTCAAGTTTTCATTTCCTACATGAGTGAATGCTAACTCAGTCATGGATCAGATCATTTTATTTTGATCTCGGCTTCAAACCTGCAAAGTGTCGTGACAGCGTCTCTTACATTTATGTTGACAGGAAAATGTTCACAGGGAGATTTATAAACATCTTCCCAAGCATTCAGAGCCACCTTTGTGGTGGTTCCCACTGGAGCAGATATCCCTAGTATCTCTTTTTGCCTTTGACACACACACGCAAACACACACGCACACACACACACACGCACGCACGCACACACGCACGCACGCACGCACGCACGCACGCACAGAGTGAGAGAGTCAATCTCACAAAGTGAAAATTATACCACCCTCACTGTTTCAGCCGGTCTATGTAGAGGAAGAGGACGAGGAGAGTGGGAACGTATTGAGGCAGTCAGAGTTGGACAGAAGGTGTGCTGCTTTGGCCTCATGGCCCTGAGGTGTCTCCTGGCTCTTTCACTGAAACATCATTATGTGTGATGCTGTCAGTTCTGGGCCAGACTGGAGTGTGAGGGCTCTATTCTCCCACCATTGAGTTGTCACATTCTCACTCACTCAAATAATTATTTCTTTGACTCGCCGCTATTGGCTGTCCTTTCCCCAAAACTGGTCCTCCACATTGTGTCAGCGGCAGAGAAAAGCCGTCTTTTCAACGCGCCTTAAAATATGTAGCGACTGACATAATAGTGGAATTATCAACACACTGTTTTGACTGTCACTCATATGCTAGGATGTTCTTTATTTTACCACACTAAGCCCTCTGTGTTTTCATGAAAATGTTTCTTTATAAAAGCTTTCATCCGGGAAAGCGGTTCATAGAAAAGGTCCATTTGGTTTTGTGAGGAGAATGTCAGCCTTTAGGAAGCACCGCACGACCCATATTCTTGCATTTTTCTTTTTACAGCACAAAAGTAAAACCTTTGGTGTAAAGTTACATTTTTTCCTTGCACTCTATTTCTTTTATTAGACATTGAAAACTACAGTGGCCCATATGGTTCAATTAAATACATAAGCTGCAAGTGCAAAAGCCACAGCAAAACAAAATAAGCCGCAACACAACACTTTTACGGAATAGTAAATGTTTTGCATTTGCTTTGCAGCTTATTCTGTTGTGTTGATGCTTTTGCATTGCACCTTTTGTTGTGGTGTTGTGGTTTATTTTGATGTGTTGTGGCTTTTATATTTTGTTGAACCACACGAGCCACTGTAGAAAACAGAATATTTATTTTGTATACCTATTCAAATGCCTTTTAGTAATTAGGGATGCACCGATCCGATCTTAATATCTGTATCGGTACAGATATAGAAGAAAATTCTAGATCGGGTATCGGAGACTATGGGCCCGATCCATAAGAATTGATCTATTCAGTATATTTCTATGTGCTGTGAGTGACGACGTCATGCGCTACAGTCCCACGCTGTGCAGAAGCTAATGTTGATTTCAAAATGGAGCGAGCAAAAGGATCTGCAATTTGGAACTTTTGGGCCCCTGAACAAAAGGATGATCTCAGTCTTTTTCATATAGTAACAAATAGTTCATTATGTAATACAGTTTAATACGGTTTTTCCATATCGGTATCAAATCGATATCGACCGATACTAAACTTCTGATATCGATATTGAATGTGAAAGAAGTGGATAGGTGCATCCCTATTAGTAATGTATGTCTGCACCATTTTGGTTTGTGAAAATATATGCTGCATGATGTTCTCCAGTTTAGAAATTTAGCCAATACACCATTGCTTCCGAGTTTTACGGTAATCCCGGCTTCCCGACAGATGTGTCAAGTAATGTCCGCGAAGCGTGATACGCAGCTTGTGGCTGCCGTTATAGTCAATGGATGTGTTTCCACCGGGCACGGAGTGACATGTTTTGTATGCATCCCAGAAGCATAGGGTTGAGTTGCTTTGCTAAATTTCCACTTTGGGTCTATTTTTTACATGCTACACTTCCAGAATGTGTCAAGCTCAGCAGTTTAAATCGGAGCAGACAGGAAATCAAACACAGGAGCAGTGTAAAGCATCCAGCACCTTTCCAAGTAAAAGGCACGTGCAAATTTCCTGTTGCTTAATTCTAGAAAAAATGTTGTTGCCTGCGAACGGAAAATGAACCACAGACCTAGGGCTGGGCAATAAATCGAAAATGTATCGTTATCAAAATTTCTGACTCTAACCAATACCATTTTTCCCATGTCCATAAATTCCATACTAAAACAATGAAAAGGTGTGTGTAGGTTGGCGACGTTCATGTCCCAAAGCTGTACCACCTCGAGTCACATGACAACGTGACTCAACGTAATACGCGTGACAGCCCCATCTAATGGACAACTTTTGTTTTTGCGCAAACATGTAGTTATCGTCCATTTATCGTTATCTAGGTGAACTCCTCAATATACCGTGATATTGATTTTGGGCCATCGCCCAGCCCTACACAGACCATTTGGATACATGCTGCCATTTTTCTCCTTGCTAGCTATCACGTGAACTGATAAAATCACACGTGATCGTGCAATTCTACAGTGATTTTGTGGCCTCACGAGAACAGCTGCATGGAAGGCATTCACTGCTGATTTGCATCTGAAATGCTCGTGGTGTGAAGTTACATGTCGTTGAAGTTGCGAGGAAAACGCGTCTATTATATGTTACATGCTGCTTACACATCTGGTGGAAAGCCCGGGTATGTTTTTTTTTGTACCTCCACCCATATTTTCTGCATTGTGGAATTTTAATAGCCCTACTCATGCAAACGGGCTGCTCTGCTGTGAGTTTTTAATCAGTGCTGCTAAGTTGTAAATTTATACTTGCTCCACACGGCCTTTTCAGTTCACTATAATAACACAGCCTTGGATTTTTCAGGTTATTCTTTTCTTACGATATGCAAAGAGTAATTCAAGCTTGATGAAGAAGCTTTTCATATTGATAAACCATCTTTAGAGATTAGCTTTTTTGAGCTAGTTGAACCTTATTTTCTTTCTAATCATCTGCTGCTGTTTGATTTATTACCTTTTTTGTGTTTTGCAAGACTGAAAAATATTACAGATTTATTTATCTCTAGATGTAATTATAGTTTTTCTAATAAATTTCTTCTTGGATGCTGTGCAAATAATACAAATAATACATGTAATTTCAAAGTTGTTAAAGGAAATCAGAAAAAATAATATTTTAGATGAATAGTTTCACTCTTATTTGTTATAAAATACTAAAGGGTATGATGAGAAAAGACCAGGATGTTTATTTACCTTTTGAGAAAAGCCATTTGACCTACTTACAATGATTTTATCTGTTCCTGATGAATTAAAGAATCTCATGATTACAACAGAAACCTAGAGGTAGAGTCAGGTGGGTGATTCTCAGCTTGTTCTAGTGAACAAGCGGGCAAAAGGTTTGCATTTTGTGCAATCCACTTTAGACAAGAGAAAATACAAGTCAGACACTCAGCAAAACTACTGTTGGGGCTGGAGTTGATTTCAAAATGTGATGCAGAAAAAAGATTTATCATTGCAAACAGTTTATTGCAATAGTGTTTTGGCTTTTTCTCACTTTAAGTTTTTTTATTTTATCCCATAATTCGGTTTATTTTTATTTTTCACATTCTCAGAATACAAACAAGAGCCAATTGGGACTTTTTTTTTTACAGTACAGCTGCAGTATATTCAGCAGTTTCCCTCTCTCTCTCTCTCTCTCTCTCTCTCTCTCTCTCTCTCTCTCTCTCTCTCTCTCTCTCTCTCTCTCTCTCTCTCTCTCTCTCTCTCTCTCTCTCTCTCTCTCTCTGTGTACTACATATTGAGGACGATTGACCTTTTTTCCCTACAATGTGAGGACAGTTTTCAAAGTGAGGACATTTTTTCTGGACCTCACTTTTTTAAATGCTTACCAGTTGATTTTAGAGGTGTGGTGAATTAAGTTTTTGTTGAGGTTAGGGTTAGGGTTGAGGGCTAGGGTATGAGTTAGGCATAATACAGTCTTAAAAATGAATGGAAGTCAATGGATGGTCCTCACTATGATAGAAAGGCAGACGTGTGTGTGTGTGTGTGTGTGTGTGTGTGTGTGTGTGTGTGTGTGCGTGTGTGCGTGTGTGCGTGTGCGCGTGTGCGCGTGTGCGCGTGTGTGTGTGTGTGTGTGCGTGTGTGCGTGTGTGTGTGTGTGATGAAACAAAATATAGAACCTTTGACTTGTCTCACCTTTTTTTCTACAAAGGTGAGAACATCGGAAGTGTGCGTTTGAAATATCAGACCTCTACTTCCTCCTTCACTCCTCTGAACGCACCGTAATGAATCTGTTCATAGCATTTGCGGCACAAGTGATGGATAGAATTTCAATAATTTTTGCAAGCCCTGAGGAAATAAAAAAAGTTATTCGTGAGATTTTTACCATTTAACACCAGGTAGTTCGCTACGAGCAACAAATTAGCATCTTTGGTTTGATCAAACCTCAGGGATGCACCGAGTCAAACCTTTAAACAGAGCTTTTGTCCTACAGCTCAACAAAGATCACACACATAAAAAGCAGCAGTATTTGTTCAATGCTACCTCTACAAAATAAACCAAACATGGTGCTCAAAGCCGTATCCTTTCAGAAAGTTTTTTTCCAGGAAGGAAATTAAACAAGAGACATAATTGCATTTCTGTCTCCTCATCCCTGATATTAATAAAGCATGGTGAAAATTTAAAGAACACTGTGCTGTGAAGAAAGAGCAATCCTTCGTATTGTGTACTGCTGTGCAGGATTTTTCAAGGAAATGGCATGTTTGAGTTCACGGGGAGGACAGGTAGTATTTTACTTAAATGAGATGCAATAAAAGCCGGCAGTTCAGAGCCTTTTCATCTGCCAAGTTGTGGAAAATAATCATCTCTTTCATGAGACCTGGGTGCCTATAGAGGGGTGCATAATGGAAATTAGACAAGTTTCTTGTGTTTTTTGACAGCTGAGACATTATGGTAAACACACCAGTTAATCAGCAGCCAAAACCAAAAAAAAAGGAGTTTTTTGATTTTTCTCACTCCCTATAGCTGATCCTGAGGTCATTTAATATGCTTGAGCACACAGAAAATGAAGGAAGGCCTACTATTCTTATCTCTGGTGTGATAGATGAGCATGGAGATACGGCACACTCTACATGACTCAAATGGCTTCCTTATAATTAAGCAGTCACTGGTAATAGATGGCCACCACACTGATGGGTCACAGAGACATTTGAGGCAAATGTGGTTGCTCTAGAACCAGGAGCTGCAGATATTAGTCTTCCAGCACACCTCGGCTCAAGCAGGCCTAATCCGCCTGTAAGTGAGGACTCTTTCAATTATCACATTTACAGTGTAAGGAAGTAGCATTTTAATAGCCCCAAGGTTTAATTGTTTCAGTCACCTTTTGATTTCTGTAATTTTACTCGTGCACGCTAATGCTGTATGAATACAAAATATCTGGTTATTAAAATTTGCATTAGCTGCTGGCTAGCGAGGCTGAGACAAACCCTCCAGAGCTGAATTACAAGAACAGGAAAAAATGAAGGTGAAATATTCGCTGGAGGAGTTAATTGTTCCTCCATTTAATTAATACATCTACTTTACTGTACATCACCGCAGCTCATAAAGTTGTAAGTCAAGCCCTTGATTTTTTTCTTTCATCTTTTGTAATAATGAATCATCAGGAAGACGTTTTTTTTTTCTTTTGGAGTTAGGAACTAATTTATAGACGTCATACGATGAGTAATTGCTGTATTCATCACCGTTTATTGTTTTGAAGTAGATTCAGACAAATTAAGCACAAGAGAAAACTTCTATTGGCTTTATTTATGAATCACGACTGTGGATAAACTCTGGTTTTCGAAGAATTTCAAGATTCATGTGATTCTTGTAATTTATTTCAGCTAATCTTTACAAATAAACTCAAACATGTTTGGTTGTTTCAGGATCACAGCAGAAAGTATTGTCTTGGTACACACACACAGACATCATCTGCTTTAGCTAAAATTATATCATTTGATCATTATTACTACAAAGCAGTTTTTTCCCAGATTGCTTTCAGTTGCACAGTGAATTACAAGAAAATCAGGATTAAAAAAAAAGAACTGAGCAAACTTCCTGAATCTTTGTATTCTTGTTCACGGACAAACCGTGTAATAATTATTCTTTTGTTTCATATCAGAGCTTAATGTTAAAGTTTTCTTCAACACCCGTCGCCTGCACTTGCTACAGAAAGGAAACAGATGGGAAAACGATCAAGTTTGAAAAAGCCAGTCTCTTCTACGTCACAGGGAAAATTAGCATTCATGGACTCGCCCATTGGCTTGTAACCGTGGAAGGCTGTATTGGTTTTGCAACCAGGAGAGAGCAGATCATGTTTTGGTTAGTAGAAGCTAACCTTTAGCAGTAGTTGCTCAACAACATGAACAGGCTTATTTTTGGAGATAACACTATCAATGTTGCGTTTTTAACCTAAGAAAATCCATCCATCCACCCACCCACCCACTTATCCAGGGACTGGTCACGGGGGCAGCAGCCTAAGCAAGCAGGCCCAGACTTCCCTCTCCCCAGCCACTTGGGCCAGCTCCTCCAGAGGGATTCCAAGATGTTCCCTGGCCAACCGAGAGACACAGTCCCTCCAGTGTGTCCTGGGTCTTCCTTTGGGTCTCCTCTCAGTTGGACGTTCCCAGAAAACCTCACCAGGGAGGCGTCCAGGAGGCATCCTAACCAGATGCCCGAGCCACCTCAACTGGCTCCTCTCGATGTGGAGGAGCAGCGGATCTATTCCGAGCCCCTCCCAGATGACCGAGCTTCTCGCCCTATTTCTAAGGGAGAGTCCAGACACCCTGCAGAGAAAACTAATTTCGGCTGCTTGGATCCACAATCTCATTCTTTCAGTCACTACCCAAAGCTCGTGACCATAGATGAGGGTAGGAACGTAGATCGACCGGTAAATTGAGAGCTTAGCCTTCCGGCTCAGCTCTCTCTTCACCACGACAGACCGGTACAACACCTGCATCACTGCAGACGTAGCACCAATCTGCCTATTGATCTTGCGCTCCATCTTTCCCTCACTCGTGAACAAGATCCCCCCCCAAAAAAAAGAAGCTAGCTCTCGGTACCCAAGAAAACATGTTTTTAAAATATTCTGAGGTTTGTTTACAAAGGCAGTGGAAAGTCAGGTTGCTGTTAGCCAATCAGAGGCGTGGTGTTTGCATATTAGTAATAATCAAAATTCTTTTGTTTTGCACCTTCCGCTCCTCCGACAAAGTTCTAACCCCTGACACAGGAGCATGGGACTGTTTTAAATACTCACACGGCGTTCATTTATACTAGAGGCCACAGCTAATTTATTACAAAGAAAAACAAGTGAATGAGACCTTTAATGTGATTTTCAATTATTTCCCATTGCCATCTGAAGCCCCCAGCAAAATCAGCTATGAGCACATTTATGAACACTGTGTTTTGTTGTATGTTGGTTTGTCTTAAGCCTGATTTATACTTCTCCGTCAGCTCCGCGGGCTAGAGACGCATATGCGTTAATGGAGACATTATTTGTTTATACTTCTTCGTTGGCTGGGGGATGTTGCAAAGCAAACCCCCCTCCTGGACAGCAGAGGGCATAGCGCTTTTCTGGGGTATCCTGCCGCCATTACAGTCACGTATCCGGTTCACGATAGTGTATTTACTACTGTGTTTAAACTGTTTTAATGTGTTTTAGAGACTGTTTAACACGGACGAATTTGTCCCTCATTTTCCACCTCTTCATGCGGTCGGCACCTCTAAACTCACGTTTCCCGTCATTTCTGTCCACGAATAAAACACTTGCTGTGTATCTTGGTACTCCTTCAGTCACGAGTGAATAAACTTTCATATTTTCGAACTTTTTCCGCGAGGCGTTCTTCAATCTGGTCCGTGTCTTCCGCTAAATATCTTCAGCTCTCTTTATTTTTTGAGTCGGCAGTGGCGGTGCTGTTGATGTATTTCAAGGAAGCGGTGTCCTGACCAATCACAGGCTTGCGCTCTCGACGGACAGTTATTTTTGGGAGCATGTCTCCGTCACCCTCTGCGAGCCCTTGCGTCGACGCAAAATGGCGCTGCATGTCTCCGTACCGACGCAGACGGAGAAGTATAAATTAAGCTTTACTTTGGCATTGGAACATAGTGGACGTGCAGACTGACAGACATGTAGCTGTCAGAATCATTTTTGCCACTCTGCAGCTCCAGTGAGCCAATCAGATGCACAAAACTGTTTTATGTGTTCTGTAAAAAAAACTGTAATCCTGTTGAGCCCCCACAATTCAATTCAGCTTTATTTGCATAGAGCCAAATTGAGACATTATATGTACTTGACATAGTTAGGTCAGGACCTTACTGTGTTAGAGAGTAACCCAACACACATACAGACACACACACGCATGCAATATAGCAACAACTTGGCAACAGTGAAGAGTCAGAACTCCCCTTGAACAAGCAGAAATTTAAGACAGAAGCAGACAGTGGGTGTTTTACCATCTGTCTGGACCAGTTGGAGACGGAGGACAGCAGAGGGAGATAGGATGAGCTGCTTGAGAAACAGCACCCAATAAACATCACAGAATTAGTTGCCTTATAGACAATGTGCTCATTTACTCTCCCCAATTCTTTTTCTGCTAATTTGGGTCTTCTGCAAATCTATCTAGTAAAACCGAGTTTACATTTGAGCTGCAGAGCTTTAGATGTGCTGGGAGTGTGTTTTTAGTTTTTGTTTCATGGTGATAAATGTCATTCCTGTGCATGTACTGTGTGTGTGTTGTTTTATTTGCAACAGAAAATCCATGACTGGTGCAAGTATTCAGCATATGCTGCTGCTGCTATAATTAGCTCTAATAAAAATGATAGTGCTCTCACTTTTTCTGCAACATGCAGTCTCATTGGAGTGACCCTCATCTACTGAGAAGCTAAATGTAGACACAGGTCCTTTGGTACTTGGTGGAAGTCACTGAGGTTTTTTTGTCCTCTTGCTACAACATGTTTTGCACTGCATGGATTGTGTTTGTGCAATGATTAAAATCAAGATGAAAATAAATGAGAATAAATTCAAG
Organism: Aphyosemion australe; assembly: GCA_006937985.1. Classification (NCBI taxonomy): domain Eukaryota; kingdom Metazoa; phylum Chordata; class Actinopteri; order Cyprinodontiformes; family Nothobranchiidae; genus Aphyosemion; species Aphyosemion australe. Next base: position 1,512,379 of record SSNS01000069.1, on the reverse strand, counting down.
ATATAATAAAATAGTATCTGTATCATGAAAATGCCAAATTCAGTATTTTTCTTTTCCAAGCAGGAATGACTCTCTAAACAATAAAATTGAGTTTTAATAAAGTCTAATCTACAGCCTGATTCTCATCTATCAAATCAGTGAATGACCTTCATATTTGTTACTAGTCCAAACTCCATTGGAAGAAGGGTTCATAAAACAGGAATTTAAGTGACACGATATTTTATCAGTTTGACTTCAGCAGAATTATTCTGGCCATTATGAAGTGTTTGTATTTGAAAAATAATTTAGAAACTATTACTAGCTTTCACATTGTGAATAGATTCCTTAACACTGTGTTTGGAGAGAAAAGTTAAACCAAATTGGCTTCTTTTAATTATTGCTGTTGTTACTTGTTCTGACAAGTTTAGAAGGATTGAATAGTTGATCTCTGTGCCTTACCGGGCCTTTCCACTGAATGCATATGCGACGCGTATCGTCCACTAAACGTAGTATACAGCAATTGATTGCCGTAATAATGGATGGCTGTGTTTCCACCAGCTGCAAAGTGGATGTGCCTAGAAGCATTCGTATGCTTTGAGACAATTTTTTTTACAGAACACGTCAAGCTCAGCCATTCAGATCGAGCCGGACAGGAAGTCAAACACAAAAGCAGTGGAAAACATCCAGGACCTTTCAAAATGAAAGTCGTGCAAATTTCCGTCATTACCTGCGAAACCTCCTTAGCCGAGGTAAACGGACCAGGAAATAAACCACAGACCTTTTTGGACACATGCTGCTATCTTTCCTCTTGCTTGAAATCACGTAAATTGCAGAAATCACGCGTGATCTCAGAATCCTCTATAGATTTCGTGACCTCTTGGGATCAGCTGAGTGGAACACTCGCTGCTGTTTTGCATCTGAAAAACGCGTCTATTACGTTACGTGCTGTTGACACATCCAGTGGAAAGCAGGGGTTACCCTGTAGGAGCAGATTACGCTACATTATAAATTCAATTCAATTCAGTTTATTTATATAGCGTCGTCTCAAGGCACTTCACAAAGTAAACATTCCAATACAGTTCAGTTCATTAAGCCAATCAGTAAAAAAGTTTCCTATATGACTAATGTCAGTGTCTTTTCAGCAATCCTCATATTAAGCAAGCATGTAGCAACAGTGGAGAGGAAAACTCCCTTTTAACAGGAACATATTGCTGACATAAAGTGTTTGAGATATTCCTCCTGTTGTGTAATTAACCCTTTATTGAATTTCTGTCATGAAAGACAACATCTTACTCGGATAACTATGAGGATAGCCAGAGACGGGATGCAACTCACAAATAAAGTAAAAAAAAAGAAAGGGAGACAACAACACCTGCTGTTCATAAACAGGTTTTTCTAAAGATTCTCATGTGTTCTAATGTTTGACTCAAGCTGCATCACCTCAGCATGACTGGCAGCCCCCTTATCAGGCTGACATTCTGCACCAGAACGAATCCGAAAGAAACTGCAGTCTTTAATCTTTTAACACGCCCGTGTTTCTCCACTTCACTTTTTGCATGGATATGAGGCCAGTGGTGGCAGGTGCAAAAACTCTTATTTTCTTTTAATTAGCCTAGAAGGACACAAGGTGTGTTGCTGTTAACCGTACAAGTGACAACATACGTGTAAAGGTCGAGGAGTTCTGTTTTTGTGTTCAACACAGCGAGGAGCTATCTCTCTGCACTTGTATCCTTAGGGGAGGGAATCATATGAGCAGCTAATCGTAGAAGCCTCTTGGCATGATTCCACCATGTTCTTCATCGATGCCCTGTTCCTGGATTTTAGAAAACACGCGGTTAGGAGCACTGGTTCCATTTCAAGGACTGTGCTGCTTTCATGATGGCCCTGGGCCAGGCTTGGGCTATGACATCAATGTAGAAAGATTTAGTATTTATATAATGCTGCATAGGCATTCTCTTTTTGTCTTGTCATGCGATCTAAATAAATTTAAAGTGCCTCTGCAAACACCTGCTTACAGTGCCTTTAATTTGCTGTGTTGCGACACTCATCAGCTGACATGTATTAAATGTACCTGCATTAAGAATAAAGAGGTAAAAAGATGTAAAGATCTGATGAAATCAGTAACCAGGCCAGTTGGGCTGAACTCTGTATTACACAGCATAAAATCAACATTTAGCTGACATGTTCTTTGATTCTTTCTAGTTGGAGATCCTACTGTGTGCCTGGCTGTTAGATTCTAACATGTACCATTTATGTGCTGTAGAAACTGGAGCTAAATTCAGCTCTGCAGCTCTGAACTCGGGGAGAAATTGTTAAAGCATCTTCTGTGGGTGAATACATAACACCTTTAACATTTTTACCTCTGATAAAAAATATTGGTATAGTTATACACAACTTGCAGATGTTAAAAACTAAAAGTTTAAAGATCACGAGTCTTACAGCCTTAGGGAAGAAGCTGTTCCATATCTTGCAAGCTGTGAAGGATGGAGGGTGTCTAGTTCACAGCCTGGATGGTTGGGGTCAGTCATTATTACCATTTCTCTGGTTCTGTATCTACAGATGTAAATGCACTCTAGGTGTAAACTCTTCTTCTGAAGTCCAACACCATCTTTTTATTGTGATTCACTTGGATGATGATGTTATTTGCTGTGTCTGCTACCCGCTTATACATGGACTAATCATTATTAGGGATTAAAGCAACAACAACGATGTCATCTGCAAAATTCCCAACATGATTGCTAAGATATTGTGGACCACAATGGTACTTGAGTAGTGCCTACTGGACGACACATCCATGTGAAGGTTCTCAGTCATCCATGTCATGGTAATCCAAAGGGCGTTTGAAGGAAGGCAACTGGACTTCTTTGGTTTCTTGAAGGCGTTTTGCTTCTCATTCGAGAAGTAAAATGTCTTTAAGAAACCAAAGAAGTCCAGTTGCCTTCATTCGAACCCCCTTTGGATCCTTGTGTGTGTTGAGTGCAAGGGAAGAAGATGAAGAGACACCATGGAAATTCACAGAAATCAGTCTGTCTGTTGCATATCGACAGTTTCAGTTCTAGCAAGAGCAATTTGGTGACTATTGTCTATGGCAGGGGTTCCCAAATTTTTTTCTTTGGGGACCCCCTTGCCTGTGTCCAAGACAAGCCAGGACCCCCAACCCCAACTCCCACACACATAAACACATTAAATGTGATAATTTGCAAACATTATACAGACATACAGAGTTATAACTTTTATATGGAGTTCTGATTATACTATAGGGTGTGTTATTGGGATTTTATAAGTGTAATTTTTACAAATAAAATCTTGCTAACCTCACAACCTCAGCAAAGACAAAATTATGGGGACCTCCTGTAATCTTGTGGGGACCCCATTTGGGGTCCCAATCCCTGATTTGGGAACCCCTGGTCTATGGAATGATTAGCCTTGATGCCTATTCCAACCGTGGCAGTAGCAGAAGATTTTGCTCTGCAGGTCGGTCTAGCCTTGCTCCGTTGTAGCCTCAGCAGGTCTATCATTGCCTTGAACAGTTTTGTGTCTAGCCAATCACAGCGCTCTACGTTTGTTGGGCGGGGTTAGTACCAGAGCTGCGACAAAGAAAAATGGCATCGGCTCAGGAACGGCACTTGTTTGAAACGACTTTGGCATGAGCTTTGAACGATTTAGACCTGGGCTTTTCTTTGAGACATGAGCAGATAGAGGTACTGAAGTCATTTGTTTTGAAAAAGGATATATTTGCTTCTTTTTCTTTGATGATGTATGACAGACTTCCTCAGTGATGATTACTTCACGTTGTTTGTTGCTCCAGTTGGTCTTAGCACTGCCCAACTGTGGTCCGAGACAGCTTAAAAGACAACCGTAGATTCCGCCCCACCGCTGGCTTGTTTTGATCGGTTGTAGCCAGACAATATTTACATGTATAGGATGCATTGCTAGGCTATAGGATGATGGTGTTCAATGTAAAACTGAAATCCAGAAAGAGCAGTTAGACATATGAGTCCTGAGAGTCCAGGTTAGCGACAGAAGGATGGATGACATCACACACCAACAGACCAGTTCTTCTTGTATGTATACTGCTGTTGGACTGCAGCGGTGTCAAATCAGTCCTTCATGAGGGCCAAACCCAGCCGTTCTAGGCATTTCTTCATGATTGATGTGAGAGCCACTAGACATTAGTCATTCTTTTTTTTTGCAGCTGAAAATTTAGGTAATGGAACCATAGTTTACCTCTCAGAGAAGACAGAGCAGACATGTCAAACATGCTGCAGGTTTGTTTTTGACTTCAATGGAATTCTGACCTTTACGGCTAAAGTTTTATTAGTGCTGTGTGACTCTGCAAGTTTAGAAAGGGCACTTTTAGCAGTTTTGTATGAGTGACACTGAGCCTTTGATGTGCACTCAAAGCATAGAGCTGACTTCAGGTTTTAGGATCTGACACAGATGGTTTAGATGGTTGTTGTTCTCTGCATGGTGCCCCAGTGGGTAGCACTGTTGTCTTGCAGATAGACGGTTGCTGGTTGAAATCCTGGCTGTGGCCTTTCTGTGCTGAGTTTGTATGTTCTCCCCATGCATGTGTGGGCTTCTCCAGGTACTCTGGCTTCCTCCCATAGACCAGAAACATGCATGTTCAGGTTAAATTGTTCCTCGGTGTGAGTGAGTGTGAATTGTCTCTCCTGTGTTATGAACTTTCGACGTGTCCAGGGTATCTCCCGGCTCTCGCCAGGAAAGAGTCATTCCATTCCAACTACTGAAGACACCAGCTCCAAGCGATCGTACTGAGAACAAAGTATTTCAGAAGATGAGTGACTTGTTCTGTGCACAACTTTGTGTAGTCAACGTTTATTAATCTATCTTGTCCTTTTATGTTTGTCTCTTCATCAAGCTTTACTCAGGATTTCTCACCTGTTTTTAGAATTTGAGTGCTTGTGTTGCATCTGCTCATCCATCTGTATTTAATCCGTTTAATGTTTACAAGGTCAGACGGGGCGACTGTGAACTCGACAGCCACCTCTCCACCAGATATTACACATGAATTATTCACATATAGGATAGTCATTCACACCTATGGGCAATCTGCAATCACATTAAGAATGAAGTGATTCCCAGGCGAATGAATGAATGAACAACAGTGGAATATCTCCTCCTAATGTTTATTATTTATCATGATTTCATTGGTTAAAATCAAGTGACCTCTTGTCTCTTGATCGCTATTTTAAATATTGGTTTTTGAAATTGTGTCCCGTCTGTTTTTTTTAACATCAAACTGGCTTTTTTGCACAAGCAAAGCAAAGAAAAAAGTGTGTATATCTTTTAAAAGCCTTGTATGGGTGGTTCCCTGAACAATTGTCCTTTGAGTTTTCCTTTGTAATACAGTATTCACTATCTCAGCCTGCTCAGAGATTACTCTCAGGCACAAGTGTGTACAGGCATACTGATGGCAACTACACCCACGCATACACACTGACCTCAGTCTTTCAGACACACACCAGCTGGAAATTCAAAAAGACAAATGTATGTAATTGAACACTCGTTCTGCTGGGCAGGAGCCATAACTGAAACATATTTCTCTTCATATTTTTATGGAAGCTTTAAAAAAATCTGTTATTTATAGTTTACCTTTAAATAAAACAAACAAAAAAAACCTCAAGTTGTATCCCCTCCATCTTTGTTTCTTCTTTTGCCCATTCACTCACCTTCTTTATCTTATCTGTACTGTTGCCTGGGTAACAGTAACCGATGGAGACCAGAAGGTTTGGGGAGTAAAAGATGTGCCAAAGGGAGAGGATAATTGGATAACCTTCTACATTTACGTGCCTTTGAATCCCTGTGTGTGCCTGTATGGATGCTTTATGGATGTGTGTTAATGCCGTTGTTGTGGAGACATTCTTGAGTGATTGGGCGGATATGTTGGGAGGGTCTAGATGGAGATGATTTGTTGAAAAGTCTAAGTTTATGTTACAGTGATGTTCATGATTCCCATTTTGCCCGCAGCGTTGAGACAGTCACAGGATGGGTAAAAAAAGAGACAAAACCAGAAGCACCTTTTACTCTATCTCTGTTTTTGTTTTTGTTTGAACATATTGCGCAATATTCGTTAAAGGAATATCCACTTTGATGCAAACATTTTTTTTTGCCTGCTGAAACATTTACAACTTGAGCCTCTCTGGACCGGTGACTTAAAGTCTTGCAAAGTCACTTACACTCACGGGCCACTTTATTGGGTACACCTTGCTAGTACCGGGTTGGACCCCCTTTTGCCATCAGAACTGCCTTAGTCCTTCGTGGCATAGATTAAACAAGGTACTGGAAACATTCCTCAGAGATTTTGGTCCTTATTGACATGATAGCATCACTCAGTTGCTGCAGATTTGTCGGCTGCACATCCATGATCCCAAAGGTGCTCTACTGGATTGAGATCTAGTGTGGAGGCTATTTGAGCACAGTGAACTCATTGTCATGTTCAAGAAACCAGTCTGAGATGATTCCAGCTTTATGACATGGAGCATTATCCTGCAGGAAATAGCCATCAGAAGATGGGTACACTGTGGTCATAAAGGGATGGACATGGTCAGCAACAATACCCAGGTAGGCTGTGGCGTTGCAACGATGATCAATTAGTACTAAGGGGCCCAAAGTGTGCCAAGAAAATGTCCCCCACACCAGTACACCACCACCAGCAGCCTTAGAATTGAAATTGGATGCAGACCTCGCAATCATCCTGTTGCGTTTGTAAATACAACTTTAATGTTTTGTTTGTGCATGTTTTTACTTTTCCTGTGTTCATAATTCTTCCTAAATACTTTGTCAGGTAGTAGCAGTCATGTCCTGCTCTGTCACTGGTCATCCACTGACCTTTCCACCCACGTAAGCTCTCCCCTCACCTGTAAAACGCTCAGTCTTTGGTGCTTTTTTGTCTCTAACCAAGCTCCTCGTATACTCACGCACCATCAATTCCTGAGCAAGCCGTGCTCCCGGCCGGTCCTGTTGCTGAGAACTCTGTTGGTCGAAAGTAAAGTGGCTAGCTGACATGCTAGCACTGGATCGTGCTTCCAGCGTGATTCCTGCATGTTTTGGATCTTTCCCTGCTTGAGCACAGCTGATTTGTTTGAATTATGATGAAACACTTCTGAAGAAACCGAGGGGGAAAGTACAGCAGTTTGTTTTTACGACAGTGAATTAAAGCAGACACTAGGGGGCGTTAAAGCACGCCAAAACTTACTTAGTGTGCCTTTATATCTTCATCTAATTTCATTCTACTTTGTCTCAAAGTTTTAACTAAATGCACATTTGAACTGTTTCTTTAAATTATGTCAGTGTATTCATATTTATATCAGCATACTCTTGAATTAAGATTCAAATTAGAAACAGCTGTGGCATTTGCATTGGATTCCTTGGAAGAATTATTTAGAATTTTTTTTTTTACTTCAGCTAGTCATTGATTATTTGTTGTCATTACTAATATTATTATTTCATCTGTTGCAAACCTAGTTATATTTGCCCTATCTGAACTGAGATATGTGAAGCGGAGGGAAAATCCATAGAAGGAGGAACAGAAGGGAGAACGAACGTTTTTGATTGCATCTGGCTTCAACGGTCTACATTTCCCTACAGCTGCTGGCAGTCGCTCAGAGGTCCATTCTCAAGCTGTTGTGCTAGAACTTGGACAACAGATGCAAGCCTAACTTCAAGCTAAATGAAAAGAAATCTAACAACAGCGTGGAGCTATGGTAAAACCATGAGCACAAACACATGCACACACAGAGAAAAGCCACGCTCTGAAGCTTTTAAAGGCAAAAATGCCTCGTGAAGAGCAAAGTTATTCATTTCACAGATTTAGGTTGTTTATTCTGTTAAATATCATAGAGTAGTGCCTCACAGCTCCACAGAGGAAACAAAATCATATTTGTAGGCCTTGAAAAAAATATTTGAAAGTATGGTCCCTGAGCAAAATGTGGAAACAAAATGCGTGCATGTCCATCCTTCCAACTATGCACCTCTACAGCTTTACACATGTAAAAAGCTGTTCTTTGGCCCGTTCTCTCCTCTTTTTCTGTCTCAATCAAAGTCACCCCGAGGGCCTCATTGTCCAGACCCTCTACCTGCCTTGTTATCATCTGCAGGAGCAGCAGATGCCTGCATTACTTTTCTAATCACATTTCTTTTCCAGAGATGTCAAAGAAAGGGGTCACGTTTGATTTACAGTTTCTACGTGTGAATACATTGTTTATCGCTCCTAAAAGCAAATGACAGCCGGAATGGGGTTTGGGTAGGTGAGTTGGGGACCGGGTGTCATTTCTTTTCAACAGTTCTAATTTGCCACAATAATGAGCAAGCAGTGATGCATGGACATCGAGCAATTATGGTAGGATATCATGCAAACGTTAAGGAACATGGAAAGTGATGACTCCCAGAAATATGACACGTTTATTCTCAATGACGGTAAAAATGAATTTTCATTCAACATGTGTCTGTTTTTGTATTTTTTTTTTTGTCGCCTATAGATGTTTTTTTGTGCCTGTATGGGAAATTATATTTTTTAATGTTTTACTCAGGTGTTGGCTTTTTCTCTTTTTTCTTTGGTTTATAGTTGCGTGAAGAGCAATAATTCATCAAAGATTGCTCGTTATCTGCCCTTCATCCTTTTACTTTGCTTTGTAGAAAAACTACAACACACCAAGGTAATACATACAAGAGAAACTATTAATTTACCTTGACCCATGCGATATTTCAATGAAAAGCAAGCAAAATGGAAATCTCACTCGCATTCACTCACTTTCTAAACTGCATATTCATCAGTCCCCAGTCATCAAGCGAGAGGTCAGGGACCCCCCTGGACAGGTCAGTCTATCACTATTTTATTTATAAAGCACCTTAATAAACATTCAAGACAAAATTACTTTACGATAATGCATACCTTAAATTCAAAATCTAGTATATTGTGAAAAGGTTCAATATTGTAGGCTCCACTCTGATCAGCTGATTAATCCAAAACAGCTGCAAAGGCTTCCTGAGCCTTTAGATGGTCTCTCAGTCTAAGTTGAATTACTGAAATAAATGCAAAATTGCAAAATATTACATTTAACCTGTATGTATGAATGACAGCATTCATACAATTTAAAGGAACACTTGGCAGTTTTGGCTCGTTTTTAGCACCCCCTAGTGTTTGTTAGTGAAAGCTAAAGTAAAACTTATTTCCTCGATGTGCGTTTGTCTTTTTAACACCTTAATCTAACTGCTTAAATGTATCCTCAGCCTTCATTAGTGTCTACAGGAGCGGTTCATCACTAAATCAATGGGGCGATGGTGGCAGAGGAGTTAAGTGAACGCCCGGCAATCGGAAGGTCGCAGGTTCGCGTCCCGCTCAGTCTGTTGCTGTCGTTGTGTCTTTGGGCAAGACACTTAACCCGACTTGCCTGTGTTGGTGGTGGTCAGAGGGGTCGATTGCGCAGAATGGCAGCCTCGCCTTTGTCAGACCGCCCCAGGGCGGCTGTGGCTACACAGTAGCTTACCATCATCAGCAGTGTGTGAATGTGTGAGTGAATGAATAATGGAAAGCGCTTTGAGTGCCTTGAAAAGCGCTTTATAAATCCAATCCATCATTTAGAAAAAGGAGCTGACACTGCAGTCTGCGTCAAGCATTATTATTATTATTATTATTATTATTATTATTAATAATAATAATAATAATAATAATAATAAATCAGCTGTGTTCATGATCTAAAACATGCAGGAAACGTGCTTGACGCAGACTGCAGTGTCAGCTCCTTTTTCTAAGTCCAGCAGGGACCGGACCGGCACTCTGAAGTTGCAAGTACTGTATTCTGGCCACAGAGGGTGGTGGGGGTCTGAGTAATATTTCATTAACCCTGTAAAGGGTCATTTTAGCACACACTGGCTCAAGAAAATGATTTAAAAATCTGAAAAAATTGCATAGCTTTAAGATAGATAAAAGACAGGAAAACACATAAACATCGCTATATAAGCATGGGTAAAAACAGAGAGCTGAAATACTAAAACAACAAAAAACAACATCTCATATGGTGTTAAAAGCCAAGGTGAAGCGATGGGTTTTCAGTGAGATTTTAAAACCAACAAGGAGGACTGTCTGACTTCCAGAGGCAGGTGTTTCCACATTTTAGGGGCTGCAAGCAGCAAAAAGAGACACACAGAGACAAAACAACAGTCACACACTCACAACTGGACAATTTTTAGTCTCCAATTAACCTAACAATCATGTTTTTGGTCTGTGAGAGGAAACCTGAGTATACCCAGAAAATCACACACATGCATGTGGAAAAACATAATTCCACACAGAAAGGCTGCTGCTACGATATGAACCTCCATGATGCAACAGTTCTTTCAACTGTGCCACCATGCAGCCCCAAATGGAAAATCTATAAGAGTTTAATATTTGACAAGTGATGCTTTATATCTCATCTATATTATCTGGCGATGGCCGTGAAGACACAGTTGCATTTGGGGAATTCAGATTTATATTTATTATTGTGCAAATTAAAAACTGTTTGGTTGATGTGCAGAAATGGGTGAGAGCAAGCTTCATTTTCATCTTTTTAAATAATTTATAAACGCCTTGTATTGCCATTAAATAAAAATGAAAAAAATGAATATGCATTTAAAATAGTATACTTTATGTGAAAACAACTCTTGGAATGTTCTCTTCTTTAAAAAATGGCTTTGCGCTGCAGCTGTTGCATATTTATTTTCATCTTCCCCTGCAGATTTGTAAAGTAATTTATCTCCGTTTTCAATGATAGAGATGCAGAGTTCATCCTTCACTGTAGACCCTGAGTTTCAAGAAGCTAAAACAGACTCAATTGTTTGTCTGGCTGAGACAGGAAAGTGGTGGGTGTAGAGGGCATGGACCAAAGCAAGAAAAACCCTGGGAGAGATCTATCAGGTGGGCGGGCGAAGTGCACTAGCAAATCAGCCCTAACTGTTATAATTCAAAAAAGTAGATCTCAAAGTAGCTTCGTCTGCCCTTAAATCTGTTCCCTCTGCATGATGGAGCACTTTGATATGTAAAAGGGGAGGACAGAAGGGAAGAGTAATGAAGGGATAGGGCATGAGACAATATAAAAAAAGGATGAAATAGGAATGGAAACATGCATTAGTTCCCCCAGTGAGGAGGAAAAAAAGGAAAAGGTCAACCTGGTGATTTCCAGTTAGGCTGTTAAATTTAATTCACTTTTCAATCACACAGCAATCAAGGTTTATGATTAGGTGGGGCTTCTGGTCATCTAGTTTTTTCTTCCCCTGACTCTGGTAGACATTTTTACGTGTGCTGGAATTTAAACTGATGCAGAAAATGTTCAACTGAGATGAAAGTGCTTGGGTTTTAGCAGCCAAATTATAAGATCAGTGTGGAAGCAGCATGTTGTTGCTGGGAGAGCTGGAGCTAATTTGAACAGCTTTGCAAGCAGAAAAAAAATCTTTAAATTATTAAAGAGACACAAGAATGTAATGAGAGGCTATTAGAGCAGCAAAACAAATATTACAAAACATAACTATAATGGAAGAGAAAACAATAAAAATTAGAGTTTTAAATCAAGTGTAAAATTTAAGCAGTTTTTGAAATTATATAGATTAAAGCTTTTATTGACATCAGCAAACTGCAAAATGTGTTGTTTTTTTTATTTTGAGGACAAAGATGTTACATGAAAAAATGCTAAATGTGAAAGAAACAGACGTGTCTTTAACTCCTCTGTAACATTAAACTAGTCATTCATGCTTCGCTTTGGTTTGGTGCAGAACGCTCTAAATAAAATATTCCTTTAAGGCTTTTATTTTGTGACAGGAGACATTTCTCTTTCTGCTTGTAGATAAGAGTGGTGATCCCGCTTTGATCAATTCTTCAGCTGGTTTTAGGCGCCCATCCGTTACGTCTGTATCATGAAGGTTTGGTACAAATGTACATTGTTACCAACCTGTTTTCTACACAGTTCCATCTGATTTAAAGTCAGTATCAAAACACCAAATCTTGCAATAATTTAGTTAATCAATAATTTCTTAAATCCTTAGTAATCAAGTTCTCTGTTGAATACTGTGCTTGAGCACCTGTCCCTTTTCTTCTTAATGCCCTAAGGGGCCTATTTTTCTGTTCGCTGCCACCTTGTATCATCCAAAAACAGTGTTGCACTTTAGGAAATAGATACTGGTCAGCCTAACTCAGTCTGTCATTTACAGCAAGAATGGTATTAATTAATGATCGGTTCCACCAAATCCACCAAAACCCTTCAGAAAATCTGAACTATCCCTTTAAATCAGCTGTTTGGGCTTAAATACTTTTCAAACAAACCTGTGAAGAGAAAATCCTTTAGCAAAAATAATTCTTTTGAAGAAAAAAAAAGAACGTTGTTTGACTGAATCTGCTGTTCAACATTAAAATGACTAAATAGACTTTAGGCCTATTAAAGATCATATTCTACCTTTAATTCCTATATTATTGATGCTCTGCTGTAGCTCTGATTTGAGACTCCTCCATGGTGCCTGGCGTCGGGCACACACGGGTTCCTTTGAGGTGAGTTACTAGAGTGGAAACATTTACCAGAGAGGCGAATGCTGTTATTTGTGCTGCGGCTTGTAGTTGGACAGAAAGGATGGATAGCAGATGCTAGGCCACATGCCACTTTAGCTTCCTGCTGGGAGAGATAGAGGGACAAAGAAACAAATATAGCCCCGATAGGAGGGAAGGTAAGAAAGTGTGATCGCTTGACATAAAAGATAGTGACAGAAAACGTTAACATAAGAGAATAAGGATGTTTTTTTTCTGCTTTGAAGGTCTGATACACAGTGGCATGAACACAGAAACAGCCCATTAAAAGCCTCCCAAGTGCAGCCTCTGACCTCTGTTTGTGTGGATTTGATTGTGCATGCATGCATGAGAATGCAGTGCTTCCTGGTTTATTTTATGTCTTATTTGAGATAATGCAAACTGTTATTTTGTTTTTTGTTTGATGATTCCACAGATGAATACCAGCTAAGCTTGAACACATTTCATCTGAGTTTACTCCAGAGATTACTGTAGTTTTTTCTGTCTTTGCAGCACTTTTTTTTGATGCAGAGATGGTGGCCAAACCAAGGAAGGGTGTTGTTTTAAATTGGCGTTGCTGCATAGATAAGATTATTTGGATAATAATAAAAAAACAAATTAATATGTGGGAAACATGGATTATCTGTGAGGATTGATGTCTTTATGTTTGTGGTCAACACATATAAGACCTTCTCAGGTTTCTTCTTTGCATACAGCTGCATTTAATACAGACATTTTAAAGTATATTAGAAAAAACATAAGTATGTAGGCAAGGTAAGCAAAAATCACTGTTTTAGGCAAAACAAAATCAGGGTTTTCATGTGTAGCGACACAATCTATTTCTAAGCTATACTCTATATCTTATCTGACCAACCACAGCCTGGGTGACACCCAACAGCAGACTGTACCAGTAATCTAGGTAAGATGTAACAAAGGCATGGACTACAATCTCTAGGCAGCTTCTAGGGAGAAACTGCTTGATCCTTCCTAGATGCCTAAGGTGATAAAAACTTAACCTTACAATTGTAGTTATCTGGCTATCTAATTTAAGGAGGGGGTCCATCTTAACTCCCAGTTTGGCAACGAAAGACTTCCTAAAGGGTTCCAGGTAGGACAGATGGCTATCATGGACTTTATCGGGGCCATTAGGCCCAAACAACATGACTTATGTCTTATCATCACGGAGCCTGAGGAAATTTATCAACATCCCATTCTTAAATTCATTGAAATAGTCCAACAGGGGCTTTACAGACGGAACACCAGTGTTCTTAATAGACAGATAGACCTGACAATCATCTGCATACAGGTGAAACAAGATGCCATGCCTCTGAAGAATGTTCCCAATGGCAGAAGGTATAGAAAGAATAGCAAGGGCCCAAGAATCGATCCTTGAGGAATCCCTAAGGGCATAGGTGCACACTTTGATCTAGGGCCGTGCGATTTGACGATATAAGATCGTTAAGGATTTTAATGTGATGACGATCTACCAAAGCTCGGAGATCGTAGAACCGTCTATTTGCATTCTATCACCCGTCTATGCCATTATTTCTGAATGCGGCACACATTTGTTTTGTTTCTTTCTCAGCCGAGTCACGCCATTTGCTAGTCTGCTTCTGTCGGCACGAAGGACACACCGATGAACCGATCATAACTTTAGGCAGCGTGTTGGTTTGTTTAGCTGGGGGGCTCGGTAGAGATGAAGAAAATAATCTAATCGATATATTAAGATGATGACAAACAATTATGAATAGTTGAAGAAGCACACCATAATCGAATATAGTGCTAGCCACTAGCACTAGCCGCTAGCTTGCTCCGTCTCTAAGCGCTAATTACATTCTCATGCGTCTGCTCAATCAGGAAACCTCTGGGTCAATGTTCTGCTCGAATCTTTGCATTTGGCTTTGTGTCTTTTATTATTTGGGGACGTTCGTTCGTATTTTAGCGAGCCTTTTCACCGTGGCTGCCACCGGAGCTTTGTTTATCCTGTGAAGAGACAGGCCAAACCCCTCCCTCGTAGGAAACATCTATGGAGAGCAGCAAGTCCAAAATGGCAATGAGCGTAATCCTCTTGTATTAGATGCAAACGCAAACACATCATGAATTTAGATAGATTTTTTTTTTCTCTGGACAAGAAATAATTACTAACATATTTGGATGATAGGCTATGAGCCACCTGTAAATATAAGTTAAATTATTTTTCATTAATTATAAATGTATAATAAAAGTGCCTGTGGGACATTTGAGACATGCATCTCTAGCTAGCTAGCTAGCTAGATATTGGAAGTTTAGGATGTTTTTTTTAAAATGTTTTAATAAACAGAACTTGGTTCATTCTCCAACATTTCTGAACTTATTTGTTCAAACAAATAAATAAATAAACTAAGCCCTGGAACTGTGGCATAAATATTTGACTCTAAAGCTACTCCAAAGACATTAAAAGCTTTTATATAAACCCATTATGGATTTTTAAATGGAAGGCATTTTTTGTTTGATCATGTTTATTGTAATAGAACAAATTTGCTATTTTTCTTACCTAAATTAAAACAAGTGTTCAAACAGTACACTGTGTGAAATATTTATCATATTTTCTGTGAAGGGGTATGCTTTTAAATTGATCTATTTTATCGGTAAATAACTTCCAAAATGTATGAATTGTAAAAATGGAAAAAATTGTGATAAAATCGAGATCGTGATTTTGCAAAAAATAAATTGTGATATGATTTTTTTTTCCATATCACCCACCCCTACTTTGATCTATAGTCCCCGACATGCACACTGAACACTCTGCCAGACAGATAGGACCTGGACCACTCCAGCGCTGATGCAGAAATGCCCACCCACTGCTCCAACCTAGAGATCAAGATCTCATGGTCCAAGGTATCAAAGGCAGCAGATAAATCCAGCAGCACCAGGACAACTGAATCCCCGGAGTCCATTGCCAGCAGGATGTCATTAAATAATGCAGTCTACGTAGTGTGATGAACACAAAATAATTGTTTATAGATGTAATAATAATAATAATAATAATAATAATAATTCATTGAACTTATATAGCGCTTTGTTAGGACACTCAAAGA
Source organism: Aphyosemion australe (assembly GCA_006937985.1). Taxonomy (NCBI): domain Eukaryota; kingdom Metazoa; phylum Chordata; class Actinopteri; order Cyprinodontiformes; family Nothobranchiidae; genus Aphyosemion; species Aphyosemion australe. The sequence goes on along the minus strand of SSNS01000069.1, from coordinate 1,496,773 downwards.
CGCTGCATGCACTCACACATTCACACACTGCTGATGATGGTAAGCTACTGAGTAGCCACAGCCGCCCTGGGGCGGTCTGACAGAAGCGAGGCTGCATTGTTGCGCCATCGGCCCCTCTGACCACCACCAACAGAGGCAATTTGGGTTAAGTGTCTTGCCCAAGGACACAACAACGGCGACAGACCGAGTGGGACGCGAACCCGCGACCTTCCGATTGCGGGGCGTCCACTTAACTCCTATGCCACCATCGCCCCAATTTCACAATTTTGACTCATTTGGTGCACAAGTGAAAGTTCAGACATGCTTTTATGCTTTACATCATATAAACAAGTTTTCTCAGAACTGCAGCAGTTTTCTCCAGTTGCTTACTTACTATAAAAAAACAATGCATGTTAGAATAATGACTTAAATCTGACCTTAGGAGCATGCATGGTTTTGTGTTTCTGTGATGACATGCCCCAGGTGTGCTCTTCTAGCCCAGTGCACACTGGGATATGCTCCAGCCCCCCTGCAACTCGGATCAAGATGAAGCAGGAAATCAATGGATCTTTTAAAACAACATCAAAGGACCTTCCAAATCATAGTGGTGAAATTACCCGAGTGCAGTCTTTTATGTCAGGGATGTAGCACAATTTGACATTATTACATAAAAAATAATTTGTCTTAAAAATTTGATTTACCGTTTATTCCAGCTTTTTATTATCCTCATTGGTGCTCACGTTTATTTTATAAAAAATGTGCTGAGACATCCTCTGTTGTAAATTAAATTTTTGTATGAATCGGCCGAGGAGAACTGCCTCATCTCAGAAATTCATTATTATTGATCTACTTCTGTCCTCAACAACAAAAACAAGTAAATAAATAAACAAAAATGCAATAAAAAAAACTGTGGTATCAGAGTCCCACAATCCTCATAAATAAAATAATAAAACCTTGTTACATTTGTGGATGTTTGACTATAAATGACTTATTCAAATAAGATAAATGGGGTTTAAACATTATGCAAATGGAAGCCAATGATGAGAGATAAAAGTAAAGCAATACCAACAAATAAAAGGCTTTAATTCTGTGTATTTTTCAAGCACAGGAGCCAACATGTGCCATTTCAAATGCTAGTGCTTTTGATGCAACATAAAAGTTAATATGTTTTAGTTATCATTTAAAAAAATAAGGTTTTCCAGGAAATTACCCTGGAAATGGCTTATGCAAATAATCTTTTATCTGTGCAGTATGGATCAGAGCGAGTCACATTTTCTGTCATTACTTTTTAAAGACTCACAGCTGAATTCCAACTCATTTTTCCTCAGCGTGTTACGGCCAATTTAAAGTCAAAATCTCAACAGTACTGCATCCAACAGATATGTGCCGTTTTTCATTAGGTCTCTCTGGGGGACGGGCTACAGCAGATCAATGATTTAGTATATTTATTCTAGATTAACTTCAGTCAAGCTTATTGATCAAGTCTAATGAATTTTAGGTCTCAAGCCTTTAGGCATCCTTGTAATCCTGGAAATCTTTTAATTGTTTTTTTTTTTATTATTTAACTTAAGTTGCAATTTTATGCACATGTGTTAAGATTCATTGCAAAAAATAATTTTATTTCAATTTATTTTAATGTTAAATTTAAAAAAAGACATGAGAAACAGATAGTGAGATGGTGGCATGGGGTAACTGTAGAGACAACACAATAGAGATTTTTGGGTACCAATTTGCTGAAGTTGCAGTGAAATACAAGGAAATTAAAAAATGGGGATGTATAAAAATGAATATAAAACAAGGATTAAAAATTAAGAGCAGCAGGGAATCTTTACTGCACTAAACAAAAGAATCAGGGCTTTAGGGTGCTCTCCTCACACATCGAGTCACTTTGGACTGAAGCAGCAGGGATTTGTCGGGTCTGGAGATGAACAGAACCCCCCCTTTCTCTCATGGCTACACCTGCCACTGTGAATTAATGTGGCTGTTGTACCGAAGAGACAAGGAAAGATGTGATCAAACATGAAGGAGAATGAAGACTGAGAGACGAGCAGTTAAGTGAAAGAGAAGGAAGCAAGAGGACGAGCAAAAAGTGCAGGAAAATACACTAAAATAATAGAAGAAATTAGATTTCAGAGGAACAAATAAAAAATAGGTTAAACAAACGCTGCACTAATTCTTGGGGGCACTGATGCTACAGAGAACGAGTTAAAAAATCAGAGATGAGAAGACAAAAGTTCATGTGAGTATAATTAGGTTTTTTAGTAGAGCAGCTGCACCACAAGCTGTTAGTCTGTACTGTAATTTACTAAGTCTTTAGATTTTCATTTAAATTCATCTCAGGTCATGGCGGGCACAAGTCTTCACAAGTTGTAATGGGAACAAAACTCTGCTGCCAAAGTGAAGAAATGATGAAAGAAAAAAGTTAGAGCAATATTTTAAGTGTTTTCCCATTTTTTACATTGTTGTTTTTAGTTCTAGTGGCAAACATTAAGGGTTAAAAACTCTCTTTCATATGGTTTCTTAGAGGTAAATAACTTCATACAGAACTGAGATAAATCACACTTCAAATATTTCTGATTGGACCAAAATCGGCCTTCTGGCTCAGCTCTCTCTTCACCACGACAGACCGCTACAACATCCGCACATCCCTGCAGACGCAGCACCATTCCATCCATCGATCTGGTGATCCCTCATTTGTGAACAAGACCGCGAGATTCTTAAACTCCTCCACTTGAGGAAGGACCTCGTCCCTGACCTGGAGAAGGCATTCTACCAGGGGTGTGAATCTCACAACAACTCACGATTCAATTCGATTTCAATTCTTGGGGTGACGATTTGATTTAGAATCGATTCTTGATTCAAATCCATTCACAATCAGTACTCTTAGTATTGAATATTGATTTTTTGGATAGGATCATATAGCATTGTCGCTACTGTGTGTTTCTCTTGATGTGTTCATTTAGCGGCTTTTTACGTTCTTTTCATTTAGCGGCTAATTGTTGGAATTGGGTGCTGCTGAGGTAGAAAACAACATTTCTATCGTTTAGACGAGCGTCTTCCCATTAAGTAGATGTGCAGTTAGTATATATTGGTACACATTAAGCATGTTTTTAGAACAAAGTGCCTGCAGATCCGGTCCCAGGTGGGTCAATAATTGATCTTAGGCCTAATGAATCGATTTTGCAAAATTTATATGAAATCAATCCAATATAGATTAAATCGATTTTTTTTTACCCAGCCGTACTAATAAACAGGTTTTATAACACCCAGTAGCATGTATTCACATAAACCAGTAACATTTATCATTGAACATGAAGACTAAGGCACTAATTATTCACTAAATTATTCACAGTGCTGTCAGCATGAAACAACACTCAAACTAAACAGGATATCACCATTTAAACATTATAAAACATAATGGAACTTACTTCTTGACTCATAGAACGCACACAGGATAATCAGAAAGGCAAGTCTGTTGTATTTCAGCAGATTGCAGTGGCGGAGCTCTCAGAACGGAGCTGCGCAGCTCGTGCCCGGGTCAAGCAATGATGCGTTCAGGGACGCTCAGAAATACGACAGTTTACGTAACGGCTTTTGGAAGTAATCAATTCAGAATCTTTATAAATAAGAATCCTGATTTGGCTGTGACCATGGTCTCGGATTTAAAGGAGCTGATTCTCATCCCAGCTGCTTCGCACTCGGCTGCGAACCGCTCCAATGAAAGCTGGAGATCACGATCTGATGAAGCCAACAGGACCACATCTTCTGCAAAAAGCAGAGACAAAGAGCAGCCTTGGCTGGGTCCAACTCTTACCAGGAACGAGCCCGACTTACTGCTGGCAATGCGGACCAAGCCCTAGCACTGATGATACAGGGACCTAACAGCCTGTATCAAGGGGCCTGGTAACCCATACTCCAAGGCTGCACATCGTACCATCATTGCAGAGATATTCAAGAATAAAAGACACTTGGTCAGAAAAATAACATCATACCAACAGTCAAACATGGTGGTGATGGTCTGCTTCAGGATCTGGACAACTCACTGTAATTAATGGAACCATGAAATCTGATCTCTAATAGAAAATCTTGAGGGAGAACATCTGACCCTTGACCTTAAGCTGTTTCTGCTGGTAACCCCTCCAATATGGCTGAATTTAAACAGGCATACAAAGAATAGTGAGTACCTCAGCAATGTGAGACTCATTGCTTGTTATTACAAATGTTTGATGGCAGTTTTTAACACGTCTGGGGGACTGCAGGTTGGTTTGAATAGGGTTTTTTTTGGTACTAAATGAAATCATCATTTGAAAGATACATTTGGTATTGGCTCAGGTTATCATGGTCTGGTATACAAATGTGTCTGCTGTTCTTAACATTTAAATATATATTTTTAAACAAGCAAAAACCGAAGAAATCTGGAATGGGCCAAGTATTTTTCACAGCACTGTACTGGTTTGGCAGTCTGATGCTGTTTGGAATTCGGAAAAACGTTTTGAGTTTGGGTTTCCTGTAGCACTTTCACAGAAGTGCTGGTGTCTTCATCGCCCTGAGGGAGACTCGTCACTCTGGCAACTAAGCAGGCTGGTCTGGGTCTGACAGACAGACGTGGCAGGAACATGACTTCTTCTTTATGCTTGTTGCTTTCTGTTACACCACCGTGTAATTTTAACACGGTAACATTGCCAAAATGTGTTGTTGTTTTCCAAAAGTTTTTTTTTGTTTTTTTAGAGAGACTCGGCACATAATAGCTAAGATTTTCCATCCTTTACCCCTTCTTTCCTTCAGTTTTCCACACAATACGACTCCATACTTGCAAAAAGAACAAAAAGCCACTATACGTTTTTGGTGTTCTTCATGCACAACTAATAAAGATATACAGAATACTAGGGGAGCTTAGGAGATGGCATTTCTGCAGGACTGCCAACCTACTGGAGATTAATGGACAAGTTTGTCCATAGCATGAGTCCTCTCTGAGCTGCCTCACCTCTCAGCATGTTTGATTTATGGATACCCAGCAGCGCATGAGCTATAATTTGAAAGGGGTTTGTTTTTCCTCATGAAGATGGAATTTTAAATGCTGTGATGAATGAACCCTTACAATTTTTATTTATTATTCTGCCTTCATGTAGTGTGAGCATGCACATGCAGTCTCCCTGTGTTCATGCTTCCGTATGTTCATGTATCATTTTGCAAATATAGCTCCAATGTTAAATACGTACCTCCAGAAGTGCTGACGCTAGCTTTTTTCCCCCGCGGTCTGACGTTAAAAATATATCACCCTTTGGTTGCCATGTCTTGCTAAATCCAATACTACGTCTCACACACTGGATTGCATTGTGAAAAATCAAAGACTAAGCCATGCCCTCCCTTACGTTCCACCACTCTGTCTCTGCATATGGATTTGCTTTAACCTCCAACCACAGCGTGTATGGCATGGTGTTTGATGTTTCTGTGATGGTCAGATATTGAATGAACCATGGAGAAATGTGATGCTCCTTGGTGAATTACGGGACCAAGATTAGGGCTTAGGGAAGAAAAAAACAGGAGAAAGCAGACAAACGATGGTTGTTCACTGATGTGTGACGCTCAAAAGCAAGAGCTCCAGATGCAGCACAGTTACAGAGACAATTATTTCTGCCTGCTGTACTGTACTACGAATGAAAACTATTTCATGCAGCATGGTGCAACCCCCTTTTATAATTTAAAGCATATTAGTTAAAAGCATTTAACGCAGAATGATTGGTGACATGCATTTTTTTTATTATTTGATGCAATAGCTCAATTTTAGATTTTGATGTAACTAAAACAAGTTTAAAAGAAATAAAATTGCATCACATGATTTTGATCTACTTAAAAAATAGAAATTGGAATACTTTACTGCTCTTTAAACAGCACGTTAGTGTTGTAAATATGACAAATTGATGATTTAAATGAATCTAATCTTAATCTAGTCTTGATAAAATAATTCATAATCCACAAAGATAAAGAGATAACTTCAGTGAATGCATTGAGAGTTTGAAATCTGTGTCCTCAATTATGCACTTCTGACTCTGATTTTGGGAATTGTCATCAGTTAATGATCATTTGAAAATTAAATTTAGAATCTTAGATGGATTACCTTAGATTTAGATTACCTTCATAACCATTGTCAGTTTAAATGCCGATAAAGTATAGAAGTTAAATTATGTATATATCACATTAAAAACAACAGTTCAGAATGTGGTCCTACATAAAGTTAAAAAAAATCCTGTAAATGTAATGAAACACTGTCCCAAAAAATTCACATTATTTTTTTAACAAGGTGATTTCTGCTATTCATTATACACAGGTGACTGACAGCTCACAGCATTTGGCAGCTTCATGTTGTCTCTGGTATGTCAGTAAAAGGAATTTAAATCACAGTAATGGCATTTTCAAGTTCAGAATTTTGTGTTCCTGTCCTCACATGCCTTTCCTTTTTCTGTTTTTCTAGGGAGGACTTATTGCCCTCCTGCTCCTTATTCTCCTCTTCACCCTCGTCCTGTACACCCGCCATCGGTGGTGCAAGCGTCGTCGAATTCCACAAAAGAGCGCCAGTACTGAGGCCACCCACGAGATCCACTACATTCCCTCCGTCCTGCTTGGTCCGCAGGGACGTGACAGCTACCGGGGCTCCCGAGGAACTCACCAACATGGCAGCTCTGTGATCGGAATGCCCATTCGCGAGACGCCAATTCTCGATGACTACGACTGCGATGAAGACGACGGAGGTGGACACTCACTTAACTCCACACCCAATCAGCTCCATAACAAGATCTGTGATGGGAAGGTCCTGGATGACTACGGCGTTAACGTTAGCATTGGCGGACACTCGGACATCCTGTTCAAGGAAGACGACATTAAGCATAACTTTGAAAAACAAGGTAAGTCAGTTGAAAATACGCCACCTTCCATTATGTAAATTCTTTTGTAACGTGATGATTTTATGGACAAAAAATGATTTCAGTCATGGAATGATTGTCAGATGTTTTGCTTCATTCCAGTTTATGGAAATTTTAACAGCATAGAAAAAGTTACCAATATATTTGTAAAGTTTTAAAGGGGACCTAGAATGTAAACCAACATTTTCCTTGTTGTTGTTGAATAAGACAGCTTGGGTGGTCAACAGTAGCATGCCAAAAAGTCAAAGCCGTGTGTGACCTACTTTTTATGTAAATTAGAAAGTTGAAAAAGGTGAGAGAAAACCTCCTGTCCTGAGAAAGCCTTCCTTAACACGTCATAAGGGGGAGCCACGCCTCCTCAAACCTGCATGTGTCTGAGGCCCTCTGGGGAAACCAACCAATCAGCATGTCCTGGCCGAGTGGGAGGGGCAAACAGCTCATTTCACTGAAGGCCTGAGTAAGGGGGTTTAGAATGGCCTGTATCAGGGCTCCTGGGACAGATGAAAGCCAAAAATATTTTCTTATGCTTTTTGGAGGCTCAAAGCTCTGTTTTAGATTGTTGATTAATTGCATTCTAGGACACCTTTAAGATATCGGTTGTTGTAAGTCAGATTTCATGACAATTTTGTTTTTAATCAACTGAGATCTGAGTTGGGACGCTTTTGTGTTCATGAATTTAGCCTCTATTGACTTTTCTAATAGGGCTTCCATACTAGCATCGGCTCTATCCCGCCTAGATAGGGTAGTGAGTATCCACATCAGCATAGCCTGGATTGCTTCTGCGCGCAACCGGTTGTTTTTTCAGCCCTCTTCCCAAGGCGGTCTGCTTCGGGCTGAACCGGTCCAACACACCCACTGCTGACTGATTGGCCAGCTCAAATTCACGCCTACCATTAGGAGGAGCCTCCGATTGGTAGATAGAATCAGCCAGTGGGAGCTTCCTGCATGCATGATTCATTATCATTCTGGATACTGTGGAGCAAGCCACTGACTGAAGTCGTTTTTTTCTCTGTCTCTCTGAAGCACGCACGCACGCGCACACACACACACACACACACACACAGCAAAGCAGGATGCAATATCACAGAGGAAAGTCTCCAAAAGCAACACTCCTCAGGCCGCCTTTGTTTAATAATGGAGACACAGCTGACTTCTCCATGCTCTTTTGCCCCGCCCACGTGCTCGGAGATGCACTCATGACATCACTGATATCTTTGCACACATTTTGGAGACCACCCATGTACTCAATCACATCCACATTCCTAAGGCAGTGTGGAAGGAACCCGGCCAGGCTGGGGCTGGCGGCGTGGAGTGGAGTGGAGCTGATGCTAGTGTGGAAGATCCATTAGTACCTGATCCTCTAATGTGACAATTCATTAAGTCCACCCACCCATGTTTCTGTTATCACAACATGTATATGCAGTCTAAAACACACCAGTTGTAAAACATGTTCCTATTTCATGTTGTTGTTTTAGAATTTTTACTTTATGCCATTTTCAAACTATTATCTCTTTTCCTCTGTGAGACTGGGTGAGTGATATAAGATCACGCTGCAACCTCTCGACTCCCATCACCATTGACTTTGCAGCTCAGGTCATTTAGTTTGATGAAATATGTAAAGGTCAAGTGACGAGAGCTAAGTAATAGGCTGCTGTCAGATGCTGAGGTGTATGAATAGATGAGACATTAACCCTTTCTTTAAAAAAATACATAAAGTCACATGTAGCAGGTTTGGTGGCTTGAATATTCTCAGCTGGTATTTTAAACCATATGAAATTGCAATTTTTTGACATATTCAAAGACATTTGTTGACATCATATTCTCTTGAACCCGTGGTGCTTCTCTGTCAAGTTGGGCTTAAATTATTGAAGGGTGCTGACTGAGTCGGAGGATGCCCTCGTTATTCATCCCGTGCTGAATAATGCATAAAGCTTGTTGAAATGCCCCCTTGATCCAGTAATATTTATCACTGTACAGCTAGATTTATTCTAACTGTTTAAGGCTGACTGTATTTTTCTTTTTTTATTTATGTTTTGCTGAAAACAGAAAATAGAAATTGTTTTGCAGTTGAATCTCAGACTAAGCTTGAAATGAAGCAAAGACTCACTTAAAAAGTGTTTGGATTTGACCCAAAGCCAGAGGAGGTGATGAGCTTGCTGCTAAGGAGATGATGAATGTGTACCATTTGAGTAAGAGACGTTAAAGTGGGACAAAAAAGGAATAAGTGACCACATTTTTTTAAAAATAATGTAAAACCGACTGCTGTTTCATCAAGAGTTGTTTTATTTTTTATATTTGTGGAGCTTAGCTGAGGAGCTGTATTATGCAACAAAATGAACAAGTTACAGCTCATAAAGATGCTAGTCTACATGGGTGTAGAAAAATGCAGGTCAATTAATGTTTGATCCTAACAAATTCTGTCGTCACATCAGGGATGATTAAGAATTTTGAATGAGTAATGAAGTTAATGTGAACAGCAGCTCTCTCAATTAAGGATGCTTATATCGGTCCTGCTGCTGTGTGGTAGAACAGAAAATTAAATGCACATTTAGACCAAAAAAATAAATAAAAAACCCCACTCACAATGTTAGAGGCCTTAAATGGAACAGATTAGACATTCATTGGCTAACGAAAGATATTATGGATGGTCCAAAATAAAACAAATGTCTCGGATTTTCTCAATAACATGAAATAATAGAATAGAATGTCTTTTATTGTCACTATGCACAAGTACAATGAGATTAATGCAAACACATAATAAACAATAAATAAACAAGTGGTGCAAACACTATGTTATTGTGGACATTTTACTTCACAGAATTTGAAAATTCATTGTTATTGTTTCTCAAAGGACTCATATTTTGAGTCTACACAAAAAAATGGCAAAGAACTGAGTTTTTAGAGCCATAATATGTAACTTTTTCATATTTTAAAACCATTTTCTTGATCCAGTATGTGCTAAAATGACCCTTTACAGGATTAATGAAATGTCACTCAGACCCCCATCGCCCTCTGTGGTCATAATACCGCACTTGCAACTTCAGAGTGCCGGTCCGGTCCCTGTTGGACTTTGTAAAATGAAGCTGCAGTCTGCTTCCAGCATGTTTCCTGCATGTTTTAGATCATGAACACATCTGATTTGTTTGATTTAGTGATGAACCGCTCCTGTAGACACTAATGAAGGCTGAGGAGACGTTTCAGCAGGTAGATTAAGGTGTTAAAAAGATGAACGCACAGCGAGGAGATAAGTTTCACTTTTGGTTTCACTAACGGACACTAGGGGGTGCTAAATGCAAACCAAAACTGCATATTATCCCTATAAACATTTCTTTTGGAAAGGACATGTCAGTATTTTCTGTCAAAATGCACAGTGGGCTTAAAAAATAGGGTTTTAAAAACATATCAATAAGGTTTTTTTTTCTTTTTCTCTGTTCAGTTCATAAACTGTTTAGTATTTCCCCCCAAACCTAATATTTATATATTACTGGAATAAATATTGTTCTCATGCTTTTCTCATCTCCATTCCTCAAAAGGTTGCCTCTTTTGAATAAGCAGGTGATAAATTCAGCTATACCTGCTTGGGACTCCCAAACACCATTTGTCATATTTTTTTTTTTTTTTTGCTGAGAGGAACCCTGTTCATCTGAAATCTCACATTTCCTTAGGGGAGTTTCTGACAATCCCTTCCAGAATTGTTCATGGCATAAGCTATTTTTACATTTCATGACAACCAAAACCACTGAGAGCTGCCAGTTTCATTTTTCAGCTAGATTCCAAGAAGCTTAGGGGAAGCAGCGTGGACAGTGCAAATCATCTGCAAAAATCTGGTCGTGTGATGAGCGGTTATGGAACTGTTATCTATCACACCGCCCAACCTGAACCCATCAGGAATACCTAACCTTTTCCGGGTCGAGTACAGCAGAAACACAAATCAAAAGGGTAACTGTTGGTAGAAGGTCAAATCATGCACACCTTGTGATTGAAGTCGTATAGCACCAGTGTACAGCTCTGAAATGCAGCTATAGATATAAAGCTTCTAGCCTTTTGTAGAACCATCCACAATAATGGTGATAGACTAGAGTTGGCAGTCAAAAATTTAGAAGCAGTAGGTTAGACCAGATTAGAAAAAGCATAAATTTGCTAATAGTTTGTGGAAGTCATTCACCAAGACTAATGTTTCAAATAGAAAAAGGCTGTTGTGCACAAGCGCCACTGGTCCCTCCGACCACCGCTAGCAGGAAAGGAGGTTTAAGTGTCTTGCTCAAAAAACACAACAGCAGAATACCCCGTAGGAAGCCGGGATCAATCCTGCAACCCTCCAATTACTGGAACACCAAACATTACCAAACATAGTTGGCACAGTGACCATAGAGGTCGTATTATTCACTATTTGATGGCATCAATAATTGATAACAAAGTCCATTATTTAACCTTTCTGAGTCAATAAGTCATCACTGGTAAACTCAGTGCCTAGACCAGTCTGTGATATTTCCACATCAAAAAAGCAAGCAGTATCCCTGGAATAACAAAGTAGCTCATTAGTTTTGCCTTTGATCCACAGGTACCATTTTTACTCCCAATTCTTCTATCAAATTATTCTAACTTTTGCTTCAAAGATAGTCTTGAGAGCAGTAGGGCTGACAGATTAGCTGTAGCTGCATTTCCACTAGACGATTTAAGGGGGAAGGTAAATTTCCTGGGTTGTTCTCTCCGCCATTGAGGCTCCACACAAAATTGACCCTTTAAGGAAGATGCTAAGACATCAGCATATGCAACCGTTTCGGCAGTTAGTGACGTCACTCATCAGTGCCAAAAGGCACTCACAGCAGCATAGAATAACAAGAGATCGACAATGGAAGAAGCAGGGATGTTTCTGTTTGCTATGTTACAGCGATGGCGGCGACGATTGAAACCTTTTTTTAAATTTCCCTTCCATGCTGCTTCAGCAGCAACTCTACCAATTTTCCAAATGTCAGTCAGTGTCTGCCAGTATCATTTCCCAATGAGTCACAACCAATTAGCATGAGTCAACCATAAGTCCTGCCTAGTGACTCTACCGGGCCATTGAGTACCCCAAGGCAGGTACTCGTTTGGTTCCTGAAGCGGCTTGGAATATGGGCTGACCTGGTGACATGTAGACACTCGCATACCATGATGGTCCAGTAAATTTACCCAGAGGTAAATTACCCAGATATCGTGTCCATCTTGAGACCGAGAGAAAGAAAAGTGAGGCAAAATCCCAGGCTCTTAAGAAGAAGGAGACAGAGGACTGTCTTCAGTAGCTAAAGGTGAAAAGGAAACTCGTACTAGAGGTATTCAAGGGTCTGGCTAGGGATGCAGACAGGCTGGCTGAGGAGGCTGAAAGGAAGACAAGGAGCAAGATGGCTGACCTGATCTCCAGGTCCAGCCTCCTGGGGAGAGGCCATAAGGTTGGCGGGACTGGCTGCCCTTGATAAAGAGATCGCTGCCATGAGTCAAGAGCGAAGAAGTTGACTTTTGTTTAATTCTTGAGTTCAGCTTTTCATTGTTCAAGACATAAAAAATACAATACAACCAATGTTAAAATGGTAACATTATGTTAAAATGCTAGAAATAAAAAAAATTTGGGCAAACATTAAAAAAAATGACCTGGAAGTGCAGACAGTGACTAGCATCCCTGCCAATTGACTTGCAGCATCTGCAAGAGTCTCTCCTCCTCAGGGTGCTTCCAGTTAACTTTTCAATCAAAGGCATTGAGGCCATGCTTGACACTCAGCATTAAGGGGTTGGATTGGGGGGTTAAACCACCAAATAGTTCCTGAGTGCAGCCATGTCTCCAGCTCACCGCTCCCCCAGGGGATGGGTCAAATGCGGAGAAATAATTTCACCAGTGTGTGATGACTAATGGGACTTTAAACTTTAATCTTTAATTTTCTGATTGGTTGCCACAGCTGGTGAAACCTTTTGTCAGAAATGTAATGATCACACCTCCCAGCCACTTTTGCTGTCTTTACTGTTATTTGAGTCAAATGTCTCATTTACTTACTATAATTGTTATATGCCGTGTATTTTTCAGAGCGCTACCCAATCACAGAGCTGATCATTTTCACTTTTCTGTCATTCAACAGAGCAGAAAAGGCTGCTGACTCCTCAACAGAAACAAACCTGCTGTTTTGATCTGGTTTTATTTTATCACAAACATTTTCCATCCCAATAATACTTATTTAAAAGAATGTTCAGAGATATAATCCATATTATACCAGGCCTTTGTGAAGTCCCGGAGGACCGTGACGGGTCACTACTGATAAAATGTTTTTTACATGGAAGGTATTCCATCTTAACCAACATATCAAACGCCTTCAGCTCATCTTTCATTTGCAGCACAGCAGCAGGTGCAGGGTCTAATGATGGAAGGTGACAGACTCTTAATGCAGTTGATGCATTATTCTTTATGGTCAACAACCTCGCCCTCTCTGGGAAGAAATGGCCCCGTGCTGCAGACTATATAAGTCTGTCTGGAGGACAGAAGGGAATGAGCCTGTTCTGTGTTTTATTACTGTCAACTCTTAGAGCAAACTTAATGTCTTTTTGGTGGGGCATTTTCTCATTGTAACCTGGCTGAACTACTTGTCTGGTTTATGGGGCCCATATAATAGAATTTACACCATTTATTTATTGCTATTTTAGATGGAGACTGTTTTTAATTTTTCCCCTCCAGCACCGCTCGGAGTCAGCTGATTTACAACTCTTAGGGTGTTAGCTTGATTTAGTGACTTACTTTTTAAAAGTTACTTAAAGCCAGTAGAGTTGAATAGCTGGGATTAATATACATGTTCTACCTTTGAAGGTTACAGAACAAACTAGATTTGTTAAGCACTGACAGGTTAGTAAATCCTGAAAATGATTGTGTTATTATTAGGGAAACAGACATCTTCCAGCAAGTCTAAGAAAAGTAGTGCATAAATTACCCCACCCTTTTGAAGGCACCGCCTAGTGTTGCCAAAAAACTTCCCTCTATGTTTTCAGACCTACTTTGTGCCTGAGACATTTACCTAAATGTGCTTGTTATCTCATTGCATTCCTCCCTTGAGTCTAGCTATCAGCATGCGCTTTATTTTTAGCACCTTCTTACATAAGCAGCTAATCGACTAGTGGAAGACCAGGCCCCTTTTTGTCTCAGAATTAATAAAGAATAAAGAAACACACAACTTAGGTCTGTGTCTGCACTGAAGCTAATACGCGTGTCCGTATCTTAAGTCATGATTAGCACAGGAGCAATGAGAAAATATAGCCTGACATTGAGTTTGCTTTAACACATTAAACTTGCAACACTTGAGCATGGCTCCACCAATGCAGCGCTGAAGGCAGGGGAGGCCTTTGAACTGGTACTGAATAGACCAAAATGCTATCAATTAAATATCCATGTAGTGATTTTTTTTTCTTCAAACTTACATTTCAAAGGATGAGAGAAAAGCTGCACAACTTTGATGTCAGACAATATTTATTTATATTTAAGTTAATGAGGAAAAACCTTTATGGAGTTGCTTAAAGTTGGTGTTTAATGTTCAGGATGAATGGTGACCAGAAGATAGTCGTAGATGAGGCATAATCTCTGCTTTTGCTTAAAACGTAAACAATAACGTGACAATTACTCACTGTTACATTTACAGCCAATTTACATGACTTTCTACTTATGTAAATTAGCAACATTTACTCATCATTTTGATAAAAAAAAATCTTAATAATGTCAGAATTAGGGCTGGGCAACATGGCCTAAAATCAATATTACGATACATTCACCTAGATAACGATAAATGGATGATAACTACATGTATGCACAAAAACAAAAGCTGTCCACTAGATGGGGCTGTCACATGTATTACGTTGAGTCACGTTGTCATGTGCCTCGAGGTGGTACAGCTTCCTAAAGGGACATGAACGTCGCCAACCTACACACATCTTTTCATTTTTTTATTACCAAATTTATTGACGTAGGAAAAATAAAATCGATAAGAGTCAGAAATTTTGATAACGATAAATTTTCGATTTATTGCCCAGCCCTAGTCACAATGAAGGTTAGTCCAAAATGGATTTGCTGTCAGGGCAGCCTGTTATCTATGTGGTTAGAGCATATGCTGTACCACTGATGACCTCAGCTATTAGGTTATTATTGGCTTGTCAGACCTACAATGTCCGTCTCATCCTGGTTCTTCTTCCATATGTCCAGTTTGTCTTCACTATAACTATCCCAGTAAAGGCAATATATAGAGATAGGTGCATGTCACTTGCTTTTTTAAGCTCACTCTGCAAATAATAACAAAATACTTTTTAATGAAATAGATTATGGATTGGGTAGACACTATAACTCCATCTAAATCAAACACTAAACAAAGTATTTAAAAAAATATTTTGCAGTTAACTCATACATTGTTGTTCATAGACTTCTTTGGTGTTTTTGGTTCAGTATCCCAATTTTTCTGTATATTTTGTATAATTAATACGTGGGTCAAATTTAGAGAACGCATTAAGATATACTTGATTATTTAAAACATATTGCACAGAAAATCTCTTTTTATTCTTTTCCATCTATGGTTGTCTTTCACACTGTCTCTGCACCCAGTTGGACAGCGCTAAGACCAATCAGAGCAACGAACAATGTGACATATACACAAATCAGTCAACGGGGCAATCCGTCACACACTGTCCAACAAGAAGCTAATTCAAGCGTTTCCTAAATAAACAACTTAAGTACCTCTATCTGCTCTAGCCCAAGTCTAAATCTCCAAAGTTGATGTCAAAGTTGTTTCAAATGAGCACTGTTCCTGAGCCGACGCCATCTTTGTTGTGCCAATGGTGGACCTGCTGAGACTACAATGGAGCATGACTAGAACGACCTGCAGAGCAAAATTGTTTTGCTACTGCCACGTTTGGTCTGTCTCTCTAGTCCAGAGGATCTTGCCTTGCCAGGAGAAATTCAGAGTAGAGTCATTGCTTCTACACATTGAAAAGAGCCAGTTGAGGTGGTTTGTGCATCTAGGAAAGGGGCCATCTGGATGTGTTCTGTGGAAGGTGTTTAAAACATGTCCCACTGTGAAAACATCTAGGAACAGACCCAAGGCTTGCTGGAGGGATTATATCTGACAGATGGCCTGGAAACTACTCAGAGGTTCTGGACAAGCAAGAGACAGCTTATGATGCTGCCCCCAAGAACTGGTTGGAAATAAGAGGCAGAAGATGCACGGATGGATGGAAAATTGCATGCTATTACTTTTTACTATCAATTGAAATTTGAATTTAGAAATTCAAACATAAACCCATTGATCAACTGGAACAAACATGTTTACATTATCACACATTTTTAGATAAACACTGATTTGACCCGTTTCAACAGAAAGCTACATCAAACATCTCTTTTTTTACATCATGCATCTCTAATCCTTCTTGTACACTCCCATGTTATGAAAGCCCACATAGGAGTTGCTTGTTTTATCTCTGTTCAGTTATTTCTGCACAACACAACCTTTCACAAAACGCTTGCTTCTGTTACTCAGACAAATCTAGCTCATTTTAGGAAGGACAATATCAAAGACCTTTGCAGATTAGATGTTGTCATAATCAGAAGCAGGCAGTTTTATAAACACTTCAGGAGACACTACAAGCTATTTTAGCTAGTTGATACAAGCCTGCATTTTTTTATATATATATAATTGACCAAGGCTGTTTAGCTCAGTTGTTTGGTGCTAAACTCTGCCCTTTCAAATGAGAAACACAAACTTTAGCATAATTGTCTGAAGACTTCATATTTCTGTTTAAATGTGTTAAATTTTCTATTGTTTTGACTGTTGGTGGCCATAAATGGACAGGGACAGGGCTTCATACTAAGCAGAGCAGAATTGTAATCAGAGTCTAATCAGTTGTACCGATATGAGGTGCAAGTTGGTCAGTCTAAACATAAATATCAAATGTTCATGACCTGATTTCTCAGTAAGCATTCTACTCACATGGGAAACATTATTCACATCACCGTTCTTTGGAAAATCAGAGGCAGACGGTTTGGTTCCATGAAAAAAATCAAAAAGGCCAGAAGCATTTTTTGACCTATTGCAGTAAATGATTCATGGTAGTCTTGGAACCTAAACCAAAAGTGAAGTATTTTGCCAATCAGTGAATTCTGTCAACATTTTCTGCTGGTTTTCCTACTTTTGCAAACTCAAATACCATACCATACTATACCATACCAACATTATTTATATAAGCGGTGTATGGGTGTAGCAGGTCACATGGGTAGGGCAGGGCAAGACCATTAGGAGTTTTAAAAGCAAATAAAATAATTTTAAAATTTAATCTAAAATGCACAGACAGCCTGTGCATCGAGGCTAGTGTTCATTCTTCCTGACTAGCTTCTCTTCATGCTGCTGTTTCTACCAATTCTGTCTTTTCTGGGATCCCGTATTACTTTTCCTTATTAATTTTCTTTATTCATTCTCATTTTTTAATTGAAAAAATTTTTCATTCACCTCCCCACCCCTTTTCATACATTTTTTTAAATAATTTTTTTATTTATCTTTAAAATAATTTTTTTATTTTTTATTTATTTGTTTATTTTTTTGTTCTTGTGAAGCGCCTCGTGATTTTTATTTTGAGAGGCGCTATATAAAAGATTGTTTCTTCTTCTTCTTCTTCTTCTTCTTCTTCTTCTTCTTCTTCTTCTTCTTCTTCTGACTTCTGTGTGCCTGTTAAGAGTCAGGCAGCAGCATTTTGGACTCTGAAACTGAGAAATACAGAGGTCACTTATTCCCGTATAAAGACAGTAATCCAGTCAAGTTGTAACAAGAGCATGAATTACTGTTTCGAAATGCCTCTGGGAAAGGATAGACTTTACTTTAGCCAGCTTCCTTAAAGGAAAAAGCTAGATTTAACAACAGCTTTTATGTGGTTTTCTAACTTTAGTCCAGCATCCACTTTGACCACAAGGTTAGTGATGTCATTTAACGTACAGGGCCAAAGAACCAACTTCTTTCTTGGGGGTCTCAGTGAGGTATCACCTCAGTTTTCTTTTTCATTAAACTTTAAAAAGTTATTAGCTAACCAGGCTTTTATGTCATACAGACAGAAAAACAGGGTGATCAGAGAGCTCAAGTCTGTTTTCTTGAGTGGAAAATAGATTTGAGTGTCGTCCACATAACAGTGAATAGATATACTGTACTTTCTGAAAATAGGACC
The DNA here is from genome assembly GCA_006937985.1 of Aphyosemion australe. NCBI lineage: Eukaryota > Metazoa > Chordata > Actinopteri > Cyprinodontiformes > Nothobranchiidae > Aphyosemion > Aphyosemion australe. The sequence goes on along the minus strand of SSNS01000069.1, from coordinate 1,478,672 downwards.
AAGAGGGAGCAGGTACAGTGTGAACAGAAGGGGGCCTAAAACCGAGCCTTGTGGAACCCCACCCTGGAGAGGGGCACCACTGATGCCCCCCACTGCGTGAGACGAGAAAATAAGACCCCATGATCCACCGTTTCAAAGGCAAATGACAAGTCTAAAAGGAAAAGGAGAACACAGTCACTGGAGTCAGTTGCTAAAAATGTGTAATTTAAAATCTTTTTAAAGGGGTGATTCTGTGCTGTGTAAAGATTTAAATCCAGATTGTAAAACCTCTAAAATGTTCTGCTCTTTCATGTATGCCAATAATTGGTTATAGACCAAAAGAAAGTCTCCTGTTGTTCATTGGCTTCCCATAGGGCAGGGATTCCCAGTTTTTTTTCTTTTATGACCCCCTTGCATAAAAAAGATCCAGCTATATTGCTACTTTTGGAAGAAGGCTAATTGAAGATCAAACCAATTCTTAAACCCAGGTCGACACACATATTTAGTGACTGGTATAGATTCCACAGTGTTCTAGTTTTTTTCAAAGGTCATATTTGTAAAAGTTGCTATTCAGACCGTCCGCACAGAAAGGACCTTTGAAGGTTGATTGTTGCAGCTGCTGGGAGGAAAGCTGAAAACTTCTAATAAATGAAGAGAGAAAATTCATGACTGTGTCTAGTAAAGAACAGATCAATGGGCACTACAGGTTCATGATTAAACTCTAAATAATTTAGTGCCTTTGTGATTTCTATCTCTGTAATTATAACTGAAACTGATCCAATAAACAGTAATCACTGCTTTTTTTTCTAAAAGTCATAGTTAATATTGACTGTGGAAGCAAAAATCAGATTGGAAATAAACCGGCAGACCTCGAACGTTTCCATGAGGGGCCAGATTCTGCCACTGTGAAATGCAAGAAATTTGACATGTTGCGGGATATGAAGTAATTAAAGTACTCTGGAAGCTCTTTTTATGCTCTTTATACCAGCATATACATGACTAATCCTCAATTTCCAGCTTATTCAGGAAGAAAAGACTAGAGCTATGTTTCTCACTAAGACCATGGTCAATATGCAATTGCAGGAAAAATTCTATATTGCTTGCAGGATATTAAATTAACTGGATTGTTTCCTGGTGTGATGGATGATCTCGTGGCATGATAAATTGGTACGCTATCACAATTATATTTGCATAATGTTTTCTTCTGCTTTGTCTCTGCTCTAACGTATGTTGGATGTTTTTGTGGAACAGTCTAGTAATGGTTTGGATTAATGTTTATATTTATTGTTGTTTGTCACAAATTTGATTTATAAGAGGCATCAAGATGCTCAATTGCTATATCACTGGTGCAATCCCGGTGGAAAACTCTGAGGAGTCAAAAAAGTCTCATTAAGGATCAGATAAATGGCAATTGGGCAAATCTAAAGTTTGTGATATTTTGATTTTCTCTGATTTTTAACTAAATGTTCTTTCTATGTGTAAGAAACATAGAATAAAGTGGTGTCCAATCCCGTTCCTCCAGGGCCACCATCCAGCTTGTTTCAGTTGTTTCCCTGCACTCAAAAAATGATTAGTTACTTTATCAAGATTGTGTTTGATTTATATTTAAACACTGCGATCCATCTGTAGAAAAAGAATTAAAAGAATTCAATAGAATTTTGCAGAAAAAAACAAACAAAAAACATTATTTATATTTTCTACAGTCTGTTTGATGTCAACTTAAACACAGTGTCTCACTATACAAGTAAGCTGCATGTTAATAGTTTAAAAGGAACCAACATGATAAACGTCTTTCTTGGCATCTTATAGGAATGGGCACCGTTAGGAAATCATGATTAACTGGTTGATTTGATGGGTCAGATTTAAGCCATGTTTGCTTAGCAGATACATTTTCCCCATTTCAATTACCTATCACCACTTTCTCTGCATCGTCTCCCAAGCTGCTGTCTGCTTCCTAACACTGGTAAAAATGGTAAATGGCCTGTATTTAAATAGTGCCTTAGAGTCCATGAACCCCCCAAGGTGCTTTACAACACAACAGTCTTTCACACATTCACTCAGACATTCACATGCTTGTGATGATGAGCTACATTGTAGCCACAGCTGCCCTGGTGCACACTGATGGAGGTGAGGCTGCTGAACGCTGGTGCCACAGGTCCCTCCCTCCACCACCAGCAGGCCAGGTGGGTTAAGGGTCTTGCTCAAGGTTGTGAGATGGGCACTCGCTCTGCCATCGTCGTTCAACGACACACTGGCTGCGACATACTGAGTGGGGTGCAAACCTGCAATCCTCCGATTACATGGTGGGCATTTAACTCATCTGCCACCGTTGCCCCAAATAAAGGTTGATCCTACCCTTGCTAACTATTTTTTCCTCAACCTGGAGGCAACTTAAATTTGACAAACATGTTTACTCTCTAGTTCAGTCCCATTACTTTAAATAAAAAAGCTCACCTAAAACACCCTCTGCTGTCTTTTTAACAGTTAGAAACTCCAATGCATCCATTTGTTTTGTCACCTAGATCCAAGACTCCAAAACTCATTTGCAAGACTTCTCACCATTTTTGATGTGTTCTCGTCTCCACGCACTGACTCAGGCTTCAATTTAAAGTCCTCCTCTCTGTCCATGAATCATTGAATAATCTAGCTTCCATTTACTGTGAGGAGCTTTTAACACCTTGCACTCCTTCTAGGTCCTTAAGGTCTTCTGACCAAGGCATTAGTTGTTCCTCACGCTCATCGGAGAGCAAGAGGGGGCTTTGTGTTCTCTTTTTACTTGTTTTTTCAAGATATGTTTAACACTTCATTATTAGGGGTTTTTGTTTTATTTTCATGTTATGCATTTATTTATTTTTGTTGCATTTTTTGTCTTTGATTAGTTGTTTTTATCCTTATTTTATAAATATTTGCTTCTGTCTATTTTGTTATTTGGCGTAAAATACCTCTCTTTGGTTTTAAAGGTGCTAAATAAATAAACACCTGATTTGCATTAAAAAATGGCCTATTTGAGTAAAAAAATTCTCTTTTACAAGACGTGCCACTGTTTCTTAGCATGCCACCATTTTCTAAGTAATTAATATTATTATTTTATTATTTATTTTTTCATAATTTATGTAGAAATCTGATTTTGAAACTGGTTTGACTGGCATTTTTACTATTATACTGAATGGTGAAAATTATTGGTGAAAATTTTAGAAAAAAGCGAAATTCCCTACAACATTAAACATGTATTACTTTTTTCATAATTCATTGATAAGGAGTTGTTTGCATAATTCTGTTGCTTGGTCATTGAGGGGAATAAATTGTATTTTGGCAATACAGCAGATTTAGGAATTTATTGACTCATCAGATATGATGGTTTATTAAGAGCCAAGTTTATTTCACAGTGCTGTAAGCATAGTTTGCAGCATCATCAGTTTTATTTAACAAACTGAAGAGTTTCTAGGGACATTTATGGATTTTTCTTCAGTATAAAAAAGTGCTTGGGAATATGGTGATGTATGCTTCTTTTATTAAACAACATAATAGCAAATCTTTACACGACATCTCTAAGAACTTAACACAATATGTTTTCCCTACTCCTCTGCCCTCTGGTCTTTGTAAGCTGAAATTGCATTCAGACTTATTCTTTTAACTCATATTCTTGCAGTGTCATAAGACATGTGCTCATCTGTTAGATAATGCTTTTATGACTGAGGCTCCTGATTATGATGTAGAAGCTTCAGTTGGCGTGGTGCGATTAGAGGTCAGAGCAAGTGTTTAGCTGCTGCAGCTCCGGTAGACACATCCATTTTTTATTGTGGCCCTTGGCAAGAGCTGAGCTATAGATAGAACTTTTATTTTGTGCTCCTCTGCAAACGGCAAAAACCTCAAATATGCAAGCAGAGGCCAGAGAGGTAAAGTGTCTGACTAAAGATGGGACAGTTCGTGTTTTCCAGTGGGTAGGAATGACGAGGCGTGACACGGACGATGTTCAAATCCCGCAGACAAAACGGAGCAAGAGACAGAATGGGCGAGTTTCTTTGTGATTCTGTTGTTTTCTACAATTTTTGAGATTGTAGTTGTCATTTTGTTTTTACCTGGCTGTCACGGCAATGGAAAGCAAATGTCACCTTGTCTTTGCTTCAACACGTTTAAAAAAAAGTTTGTGAAAACATCTGCCACATTTTTACAAGTTCATGTTTTCAAAAATATTTAATTTAATTTTATGATTTTTGCATTTATGACTTTTATAATAACAAAAATGAGCACTGATTTATGTACAAATTGTATCCTGGTAATTGTTTTTGTTCATTTTTTCTTTCCCAGCATCACTTCATCCTTTCCCCTGTTATTATTTTATTCCCTGCTGATTGTGTTTTTATAGTTCATTACAATCCTGACCACCGTTTTCTCTTTATAAATGCCAATGCCTTCCATTGTCTGACCCTTCTCCTCTTCACAAAGCTTATTTATCTATCTTTAAATGTTTAAATTCTCTCTTGCCCACTCTGGCCCTGGATCAGTTGCCATTTCTGATACATTTTTCTTTCTTTTTTTTTGCTTCTTTGTGACCTTTCATGTAGCTGTCACACTCTCAGAGGCAGTGCATTGAAGGCTTTCCCAGAGATCAACACTAGACTGATCTCATTGAAACAGTGACAAAGTTAATAAATCACAGAGTAAATAAGAACTGGTGTGGACACCTTTCTAACAATGGAGCTTCTCTGTAGTCGTTTGCTTTTTAATGCAAAACTGTGAGAAAGGAAAGCAAGGTAATATAGATATGGATAATACGCGTGTGTGTGTGTGTGTGTGCATACGTGCAAACACAGTGTGTTCGCAGGACATCAAAGGTAGATCTAAGAACATCTAAAAAACCTGCAGGCATTAATGTTTTGGGCTCTGAGTTTCCTTCCTCAGATTACCTTCAAATTAAAACAGCAGGCGATTGTCGGGTTCACAACGAATGTTCACACCATTTTCCTTATGGCAACAACTTGATGTCGGCTGGAAGCCAGCAGAGCAGGAAGGGCTTTGATTTGCATGTAGCTGTTAAAGCGTACACACCAACCAGCACTGGATTAGAAAATAATAATGAAGATTTTGATGCCATGTGGGACAAAGTCATTTCATTCAGGCTACTATTTAGAGATTCACAATTCTTTATTTGTCATGTGTTGTTATATAAGTACAACACACAGTGAAATTTAACATGGGCCCGGCTCCCCCGAAAGGGTGTTGGTCCCCCAGAAGCCCTCAACTGACACACCTAAGGGGAGCTACTGTTACAGCGGTATAATGAAGGTGATGGGACAGACCAATCAATGCTGCCCCTATCTATTATGTTGACAAAACAAGTGTAGTTTTAGAATATATATGATCTAGGGCTGGGCGATATGGCCTAAAATCAATATCATGATATTGAGGAGTTCACCTCCATAACGATAAATGGACGATAACTACATGTATGCGCAAAAACAAACGTTGTCCACTAGATGGGGCTGTCACGTGTATTACGTCGAGTCATGTTGTCATGTGACTCGAGGTCGTACAGCTTCTTAAAGGGCCCAGCCCAGATAACGATATTAGGGCCCAGCCCAGGTAACGATATTAGGACCCAGCCCAGGTAACGATATTAGGACCCAGCCCAGGTAACGATATTAGGACCCAGCCCAGGTAACGATATTAGGGCCCAGCCCAGATAACGATATTAAGACCCAGCCCAGATAACAATATTAGGACCCAGCCCAGGTAACGATATTAGGACCCAGCCCAGATAACGATATTAAGACCCAGCCCAGGTAACGATATTAGGGCCCAGCCCAGATAATGATATTAAGACCCAGCCCAGATAACGATATTAGGACCCAGCCCAGGTAACGATATTAGGGCCCAGCCCAGATAACGATATTAAGACCCAGCCCAGATAACGATATTAGGGCCCAGCCCAGATAACGATATTAAGACCCAGCCCAGATAACAATATTAGGGCCCAGCCCAGATAACGATATTAAGACCCAGCCCAGATAACAATATTAGGACCCAGCCCAGATAACAATATTAGGACCCAGCCCAGGTAACGATATTAGGACCCAGCCCAGGTAACGATATTAGGACCCAGCCCAGATAACGATATTAAGACCCAGCCCAGGTAACGATATTAGGACCCAGCCCAGATAACGATATTAAGACCCAGCCCAGATAACGATATTAGGGCCCAGCCCTAATATGATCTACATTTTTGCATGGATTACACCAACAATGCAAGTTGTCTCCCCTCATTTTACTACCAGGATTAGCAAAAAAAGCGCTTGAATTCTCACAAAAACTATGTTTAAAATCCATAATCGATTTTACTGCTAGTATTAACATACAGCAAGCTATGATTATAACAGGATAAAATTGCAACTGTAGTTTAGCACTAGCAAACTTGTGACAGGATATTTTGGCCACATTATCAACTAAATCATCCAGTCTTGACCATGGCACTTATAGTTGTAATAATTCTATTTTGTGTTGTTCTTGGCTTTATACCTTCATGTCTTGACGGTGTGCGTGGTATCGTTTTGACCAAGGCCTTTGGAAAGGCCATACGTTTTCCTGGAATTTGATCATAAATCAAAATAATGTTCAAATAAAGTTTCTGGTCCTGTGACATATGCCCAATGTTAATACAATTCATCTTGACAGGGGCATTTGGAAATCTCTATGACATTTTCTTTCAATTCATCATATGGTTGAAACATTTAATGGAATTATTAGAAACTCTGGTGGTTTTTTGCCATGCGGGCAGTGAATCATCTCAAGATTTTAACCTCCTGCTTTATGATTATTAGAAAAAAGTCACAGGGCTTCAAATCAATACCCAGATCTCCTACACAGGCTGTGTAGCTTGAAATGCGCTTTGGTATGAAATGGATTTTTCAGACTGCTACTCCACTATCATTCATGTATGTGAATTCAGAGGACTGTAATTCATCTTCCAAGCTGCCTCGAAAGCTGCATCACCACCCGCCTCGGGGTACGGGGCATAGATGAAGAGGCTGAAAATGTTGCCTTGTGTTTCACTGACTTTGGGCAGAGAGGAGATATCCTCTTGAGCCTAAGAAAAATAAGGGTCAAACACTATTTGTGGATGGGTAATCATGGTCAAAGGTTTCCGTTTCTGGCAGACAGAAATTCCCAAAGGCTGTATCAGCGATTTAGTGGAATCCAGCCTTGTTTTGTTCATCTGGCGCTTGCTAGTCCTTCACTGTAAGTCTATTTTTTGCTGACAGAATAACTGCTGCCCTTCCTGGTGCTGAGTATCACTTTCAGTAAAGGTGCAGGCATCATTGTATCAGATTTTATCATGATACTCATAAATGCATTTTGAGAACCCTCTGCTTCTGCAAATTAGTCCTTCTGTGAATGAAAAAGAAAAATCTTTAATTTCCCACACGTGTTATTTTCTGTTGAAAGTCAGGAGTAGCTGCAGCCTTTCACAGCGGTCATTGATCGAGAGGAGAGGTACACCCTGGTCAGGTCACCAGTACATCACTGGGATAATGCAGACCTCATAGAATAGATGACTATTCATGCACACACACATACATGTATAGTCATTGTCAGTATAGACTCACAAAATAACCTGACATTTATGTTGTTCTGTTGGAGGAAGGTGAATTAGGAGGAAAATCCAAATAGAAACAAAGACGGAACATGAACCCTCCACATAAGGAGGTCTCTGTTCCTCAAGATTTCAAATAAACCTGTTTTTTTGGTGAGCTGAAATACATTAATAATAAAAAATTCAAATTTTTTTGCTTAAATTAATGTCATTTTTGAAAAAGATTGTAAATATAATCTATTTTTGTGAAAACAATCAGCTTTTACCTCACAACTTAGCCCACCATTTAAAAATTCAGTTGTTTTATTTTCTTAAACTGATGTGGAATAACTTCCAGTAAAAGTTGAGAAATCTTTTGGGAGATAAAAATATTTTAAAAAGCAAACGTTCATGGTGGGCTGCATAGTGGTGGAGATAGATGAAACTCAATGAAAAGGTTGTAAGTTCAAATCTCTGCTGGAGGCTTTCTATGTGAAGTGTGCATATTCTCCCTGTGGATGTGATGGTTTTCTCCATGACCTCTGTTTTACTCCCACAGACCAAACACATACAGGTTAGGTTAATAAGCATTTGCACCTACGTTTATGTATGTGCAGGCTCTTGTCTGGTTTATGTGTTAGCTCTGTGCAGGGTGTACCCACCCCTTGCTTGCTGCCTGCTGGTTAAGGGACCAGAACCAATATGATCCTGATAAAGTTTGGTAGAGAATATAATTTGGGGTATTTTTCAGTCTACTTAAGAACATATGAACTCAAAAGGAATCAGAGCTATTCATTTCCACTGTTACTAACGGGATAGTCAAACAAAAGCTTATTTATTTACCTATTAACTTACCTTTTTACCTTACAACAGTCTATGATCTCCATTATCTTATTTCTGAGCACTTGAGGTAAAGAAAAGCAACTTCACAACCAGCCAGGCAACTGACCGACTGGCCAACCAACCAACTGGTCAACCATCTAAAAAGACAATCAACTGGCTAATTAACCGACCATCCAACCAGCTAACTAACTTACTGCTCGAGCAAACAACCAACCAACCAACCAACCAACCAACCAACAAGCCAGTTGGCTAAGAACTGACATTTGTCCAGATGATGCTTAACCCTAGATAAAAGAACTTCCCTAGTAAACACATTTCAAGATTCAAGAGGCTTTTATTTGTCATTGAACCAGCGTCGCGGTACAACGAATTGACAGCTTCAGAACAACCTGTCCAAGATTACAGAAGACACAACATAACAGAACCAGGCTGAACTGTGGGCATGCACTCTTTATGGCGCTTCCCATATGCAGGAGTAAAACAAGTGAGAAAAAACAACAAGAGGACATTTATTTAGTATTAGTGTTCAGTAACATAGTATTAGCTATGTAGCTGGCAGTTCCCATAATCCGTATGCACTGGCATCATGGCAGCTCAGAATCTCTGCAGCTCATTTTCCAAAGATTAACAAGAAAAACTCTCAATGGAACCCATGTGGTGTAGAGTTAGTCATAATTATTTTAATGCCTGAAGGAGTTATTTTTACTCAAAAAGATCATTCAAATAAGAAAATCTATAATTTTTCAGATTTTGCCTCATTTTCAAATACGTTTGAAAATGTGTTTATTGATTTAACATTAACTAATAGTGACTTCAACATAATATCAATGTAGGAAAATGGGTCAGGATTAAACATTTTCATTTTGTGCATTAAACATTACATTTCTGTGTGTGTTGATGTTTGGTGCAGTGTATGAGCACGTCAGTAATATCCTGTTCTCTAGGAGACAGCTGTTGATGGTGAATGGCTTGTTAATGCTAACCCTTTTGGTGTTTTTGCCTGAGTAGTAAGGCTTTTCTGTCACCTTAGTGGACCCTTAATAAGAACACCGGGTGCATGTCCATCAAAAAGCAAATGGCAGCATATTTTACTCCTCCAGATTCATATGAGTGTATTTTTCACCAATGAGATCCCGGGGGATGCTGGTGAGTGAGAGTTGCAGATGACAAAGTAGAATAAAAGCAAATCAAAGACAGAAGGAGAAGCAAGTAGTTGGCATATTGCTTAAAGTGGAAATTTCAGCAAAATCTTTTCTTTTCTTTACTTTTTTACATTTCCAGTTACTTTTTCTCAACAGAAAACAGTGTTTAGACATTTTAAATAAGCAAGTTTCTTTTTAGCTATTGTTATTTAACCATCCAAAGTTTGTTATTGGTTAGATTTGATAGCCAATGTACCTGTACGCTTAGAAAAATACTGAAAACAAACAAAGTTCATACATTTAACAAAGTTTATATATGAGGTAAACAAGCACAATGGGCAGCTGAACAAAAAATAGATGTGTTATCTTCTCTTAGTGGGCACTGTGAGGCCACCTGTTGTGAGTTGACTGAGACAGCAAGCTGTTGACATCCACCGGTTATGAGACACTGTTTACACCCACAAACCAACTGATAAGAGAGTGAAGGAAGATAAGGGAGATGAAAAGAAGGAAATAAAGGTACCACAGCTTTGGTTGACATTGAACTCAAAATGAGAAGCTAGTGGTTTGGGGGTCTTGGGGGAAACAAATGTCAGAAAGAAAAAATGTTTTGGTAGCTCCTTTTGACAGAATTGACAGATAGTATGAAATTCAGTAGCAATGTAGTGGCTTTCTAGCCTGGCAAGCTATCCTATATATGTGAATATATAGTCTGGCAATGATCCATAGAGAGAGCTCAGTCATGGGGCGGAACCTACAGTTGTCTTTCAAACTGTCTCCACATGCTATTGGACAACGAACAACGTGACATATTCATCGCTACGGATGTTAGTCAACAGGGCAGTCCACCATACTCTGTTGATGAAGATGCAAATACATCCTATTTCAAATAAAGGACTTAAGTTCCTCTATCTGCTCTTGACTCAAAGAAAAGCCCAAGTCTAAATAGTCCAAAGTTGATACCAAAGCTGTTTCAAACAAGCCAATGTCATCTTAGTTGTTCCGCTCCGTCGAATCATCTCGCCCACCAGGCCAATAGAGCAATGTGATTGGCCCACCAAACTGATAGAGCAATGTGATTGGCTCACCAAACTGATAGAGCTCTGTGATTGGCCCACCAAACCGATGGAGTGCTGTGATTGGCCCACCAAACTGATAGAGCACTGTGATTGGCCCACCAAACCGATAGAGCGCAGTGATTGGCCCACCAAACCGATAGAGCTCTGTGATTGGCCCACCAAACCAATAGAGCGCTGTGATTGGCCCACCAAACCGATAGAGCACTGTGATTGGCCCACCAAACTGATGGAGCGCTGTGATTGGCCCACTAAGGCATAATACTGTTCAGGCCTGCTGAAGCTCCAGTGGAGGGTGGCTGGCTGACATTCAAGGCAAAATCATTTTGCGTCGGCTACTGTCTGTCTAGATTTCTAGGCTAGTGTCTTTCTTCTTTTTTGTCATGTCTTGATGCAATTTTTGTTTCTTTATTCGAAACTAAAGGTTTATGTAATCTCGGGGAAAATCTGTAAATGCATCATGATCACCTGAAGAGACATAATAGATTTCTGCCAGAGCGCTGTAGCTCATGACTTTGCACTGAAGAGGAAAAAGAAGCACAGAGCTCTAGGACACCATGAAATATGTATGTATGCAGTTAACCTCAAACATGCTGTCCCAAACTCTTTTCAGCTGATCAGATCAAAAAATCAAAGATTAATAGCTAGATTAAGGTAGCTAAATTGGCTTAGTTTACATTTAAACAACTGTGTGTGTGGCAATGCAAGTATTGGTTTTGTATTAGTGATTTAATGGTTAAGTGCAACTTCCCATTCTGGAATTAACTATATTCACTCCACATATCCATCTTTAGGATTAAATCTTCCACAATCCAATTAACAAATTGCTTTTCTATGCCGATGATACGCACATATTCTCTCAAGGTAGTTTTTCTGCGTTTTCTATTAGGGCATCTAGTATTTGTTTTTCAAATAGTTTGTTTCCAGATATCATCAGCCTGACTCCAGAAGATACATTCTACCATAGTAAACATCCATCCACTGGTTTCCCATAGTGGAGTCTATTTTAAAAGTCTTTGTAAAGCTTTGTGTGGATTGGCCTTACATCTTAACTTTTCTGCCCTTCCCCAGTCACCAGATCCCTTAGATCATGTACACAACAGCTTTTTTATGCTGTTCCCAGATCTGGGTCAGTTAATAAGGGGGATTGTGTCTTTACAATAGCAACCCTAAAACTGTGGAGGTGTTTTCTACTGTAGGTTATGTGTTCCCACGTGATTGACGCTTTAAAAACTCAGCCGGAGGCATATATGTTTTCTTTGGCTTTTAATTGCTACTAGCAGTCCTCGTATGGTAGATATTTTTTATCATGTATTTGCTGGATTTAGTGATTATATTACCAGTTGTTCTATTTGATCAGGCTCCTTTAATGTGCTTTTAATTAGTTTCAGGTTATGTGTTGTGCTTGACTATTATTATGGTATGCGAGTGTTCTTTACTGCAGTTATCCAGCTTGTTTTTATGTTCTTCATGAATAAACATGATGTGATTCCTTATGTTTGTGGTTATTTATTTAGCAGTTGCTTTTCTCCAAAATGACTTACAATTGAGGCTATAGCATTGCAGCTAAATAACATCTATTACCTTGTTTGCACCACATCCACTACACTTATGGATATGTTGAAGGAAAAGTTTGCTTTTTTAGACATTAAGTTTTATGTGTTCCTTCGCCCACCCAGTGCTCTGTAAACTTTGACCCATTTTACACACACACCCCTGCTCAGAGATTCTCAGGGAGAAGTGATTCAGAAAAGTAGTTCTGGCTATTTTCGGGGGCGATGTATCTGCACCGTTTAGCCTCACAAAAGGATTAGCCTCTGAAAGCATGACTAATTTACATCTCAGAAACAAAACAGATAAATTTACAACGTCACATTACAACGGGACTACTTTTTGTCAATCGTATCCCTGCGCCGCTTACCGCAGAGATTGAGCGGCGCCTCGCGTGTCAGCTGTTTCACTGCTGAATGCCGAAAACATGTCAGACTCCGTCTCATCTGATTACGAATTTCATTTTAACACCATATCAGATGAAGAAGAAACTTATTTTACTACTAGGATATCTTTATGAGCCAGAGTACACGGATGAAGAATTGCATTTGCTACAACACACACATCAACACAGATTGTTGACAAAGCTACTGCAGTCTATGATCAACCATCGGTGTAAAGATGATTGCATAAATAATGCGCTAAAATGCGAAGATGATTGCATGAATACAGCAGACATAGCGGAATAAATCATTTTTTAAAAACAAAACTTACCCAGATTTCTGGTACGGCCGAACTCTTCAAAAACAGTCTTTCGCTTTTCCTGAACTTTTTCCTGATGTAATCATCCTCTTTGAAGTGTGCACTGCACAAACGAAAGGTTTTGACTCGTTCCAGCCGAGTATCCTTGGAGTAGCCGACTGCTAAAAGCCACTGATGCCTTAGAGAAACGTCCTTAGCAGGAAAAGTGTCAAACCGAAAAGGTGATCCTGTAACATCCTTATTGTTACAACCCTGGAAACTGCAAGTACGCACCATGGCTCGATATATTTAAGAAAAACTACTTTTAAGTGACTTTAGAAGTTGTTGTTTCACTCATACAGCCAGGATTAGCAGCCAGACGCGACGCCGTTCTATCTCCGCGGTGAGCGGCGCAGGGATACAAATGACAAAAACTAGTCTCGTTGTAAGGTGACGTTGTAAATTTACCCAGCTTTGTTTCTGAGATGTAAATTAGTCATGCTTTCAGAGGCTAATCCTTTTGTGAGGCTAAACGGCGCAGATACATCGCCCCCGAAACTAGCCAGAACTACGTTTCTGAATCACTTCTCTCCTGAGAATCTCTGAGCAAGGGGGTGTGTGTGAAATGGGTCAAAGTTTACAGAGCACTGGGTGGGCGAAGGAACACATTAAACTTAATGTCTAAAAAAGCGAACTTTTCCTTTAAGTGATATTTTTCTGTTTCATTTTTTTCAGCAGCCTAAATAACTTTATAAGAATAGAAGGGCAGTTTTAAATCAGCCTTGCTAGAAGCACCATCTCCAGTGCATTATCTGTTTTAATATCAAAGACACAGTAGAACCCAAAATAATGAAATGCCACTTCCAGACAGAAACATTTTTGCTTTTTTTTATTGTACTAGAAAAAAAACACTCAAATTTGGTGTGATGGCTCTCTTAGAAACTGTTTTTCCTCTCCAACATGAAAGCTTCCACTTTTTAGGCAAATCATAAAGAAGATAAGTGGGGAACAGTGTACAAATCCAGGCGTGGATAATGAAAGAACAAATTGATTATAGTAACTTCAGCTATGGTCTTTTAAACAGCAGTGAAGCAGCAGGCACTGGAGGCAATTGTATCTTCAAATTTACTGCAGAAAATGACTGATGCCTTACACCTGAGTGAATGTGAAACCACTCGCCTTGAAACCATTGTGGAGAATATCAACAAATCCTGCATCATGTCATGCAAAAGACACAACTAATAAGTATTCTTGATGTTGAATTGCACACGTATAAGATATCAGTCTATGTTATGCATTACCCATATTGTTTTAGCTAGTTACTAAAACCTGAAATTAGCTCCGATCTGATCACATGATCGGAAATCGGGCCCAATCACGTGGTTTTCAAAAGATCGGAATCGGGTGAAAAGATCAGATTTAACCCAATAAAACCATAAATATGACTTTTTGAATTCATAGAGGTTTTCAAACAAAACAACAATGGCTTATCTCAACAAGTTCCTCTACATCAGTATTCTTTGTCTCTTGGACGAAAACAACACCATTACGTCACACAATGTACGGCAGGCAGGGATTCAGACACCATAACTTGCAGCTGTTAGCTAGTAGGCTAACACATAGCTACGTGTCTCCTCAGGAGAGCTATAATGTGTGTATTTTGGTGGTATTTTAAACCAGACAGCGAAGGCAGAGTAACAGCCACTTGTAATGTGTTTTTTATCAATGTACTTCCTAAACAAGTGATGTTTTTTGGTAGATAAACTAAGGACATGGCTTAAATACAGAAAGAAAGAAATACCTAAATGATAACAAAAAATTTTTAAGGATGGATGTGTTTTCCCTCTTTTCTTCTTATTTTAATTCTTTGCTGAATTATTGGATCGGGACTCGGTATCGGCTGAAACTCAAAAACAAATGACTCGGATCGGGAGCAAAAAAATGTGATCGGAACATCCCTACCTGAAATGCTTAATTACATCATTAAACAATACCTTTTATTTGCTTAAACTTGTTGAAATCTGACCCATATTTGCATATCTCTCCTAATCAAATAGATACAAGTTGTAGAAAACACCACCTTAAGCTTCCTTTTTTTCACTATTAGAGTAAAAATCCATTTAGACTAGTTCATTCAACAGAGTGGATACCAGAGCTGCTTGCTCAATTGACCATGTGTCAAATGCTCTGTGCATGCTTGACTTGCATTTAGCATTTTGCTGCCTTGTATTGGCTGGACTCCCAGTCAACTATGCATAAAATATGTCTAAATGGAAAACTATGTTCTGTAAACTGACAAAATACATGTGTACCATGCATTATTTGGTTGAAAAGTAAGTTTATAGTGGTTGCATTACTAACGCTTTATGGTTTCCGAAACATTAAAAGATAAGCAGATTATGTGTGTACCTAGCACCATAGCAGATGAGCAAAAACATACCCTATGTAGCAAATAACCTTTAAAATGTCACGCTTGTTTGCCACCATAGAGTCAAAGGACTTGGAAAAGCAGTAGACTGCAGCGAAAACAACATGAGTTGGAAGCGGAATTGTTTTGTACTGATATGTGGAAACACATAAAAACACATTTCTCAATCTAAGTTGTGTTGGCTGCAGAAAAAAAAAGTTACTCATATGTGTGTTATCGTGGCAGTCTGCAGTCAGCATCTGAGCTCAGACATACACAAAGCTGAGGGATTGTCATTTCTAGAAAAGTAAAACATTCAAGATTTGTTTTATTTTTTTCAAGAGCAGAAACAGCTATTGGGCTCCTATGGAATCACACATTTATTTGGTCAGTATAGAATATTTTAAAAGGGTTGCTCATTTAAAATAATAGAAATAATAGAAATATATTTTATGTTCATTGTATGCTGTGTGTTTTGCCTTCATTTTGTCATATTTACCTGCACTAACTTTTCAGAATACCTCTGCATGATGCACATGAGTTTAAGACATAAAAAAATAAAAGTATGCTTGCAGATTCTACTCATCATTGCTGTGTTTGTATATTATTAAAATAATGAAAGTAAAAATAGGCTTTTAAAAATTGAAGGTAAATGTAAGTTGGGCCTTTATGCAGAATGTCCATTACTGAGTTCAGTTTTTTTTCTTTATTAATAAGTTGCTAAAAAATTATATATATATATATATATATATATATATATATATATATATATATATATATATATATATATATATATATATGTTTTTTTTCCCCAGCATTTCTTTGTTCCAAAAATCCTTGTAACAGAATAAGCTGAGTTTAAGTGTTGCATTGAGAATGCATGCAGGGAAGCAAACAGCGATGGCTCAACTATCAAGACTAATGTGGGTAAATCTGCCTCTTTCTCATGTGTCTTCCTCCTCACTTCTTCTGCTCCTGCAAGCTCATTGGCATGCATGATAAGCGTTGACTGGGAGCAACATATCACCATTATTCAGTGACAGAGTACACCTCGGAGCTAAAGTGACAGATCAAGAGATGATGATGATAGGCTGGGGTTACTGGCGTAAGGGGTGATGAATGGCCCTATTGTTTGGAGATGGCTACAATACTGGGTGTCTGAGGATGAAGCTTTTCTTTGCAGTTTTTTTTTATGAATTTGATCCTTGCATATACTGATGTCTTGTCCAAAAGAACATATATTTTGCTTTTTTTTTTCAGCTTTTGCGCTCATTCACACACTTGTAGGATTTTTGCTTTCTAAACAGAAGGTTTTTAGTGTACCTGTGTGCACTAGACAAGTTTCGAAGGAACAGCATTGCAACCTACTTAGCACACCACTGCATGCATCAACAGAGTAGTTTTCTACATTTGGCTATGTGCCCTGACTCAGTTGTCATCAGACTGTGCCTGTTGTGTGAGAGAAGATAAATGATAAACATTTTATAATCGAAACAACAAGCTGCAGTTATTTTGGTGGTAGTATTAGTGATACTCAGAATCTTTCTTTGTATTTTGACCAAATATGATGTGTTTCTTTCTATTTCCGATTGTGTGTTTTCTCATTTTTAATGTCTGTGTTTGAGGATGGTGTGTGTTTCTGTGTGTAAGGGTGTGTAAATCAAAATGGGAAGCGTTGTATCAACTCATAATTATTCTTTTTGCTGGCATAAATGAGCTGGAACATGTAGTTGTAGAATTCCCCTGTTCTTTTGTTTGTTATTTCCTTTTTCTTTTAAAGAAAGACAAACCAAGCCGCTATCCCTCTCCCTCCTTTTTCCCCTCACAGCTAGTTGTTTTGGGATCATTCATCCAGAAGAGTGAGACTTAGCAATCAGTGGAAGCATTGGCTGAAACCTTATATTTTATATATGTCCTTATATGAGAAGTGTGGTCGAATGGTGACAAAGAAAGGGGAGGTAGTCCACACAGAAGGGGTCTCACTCCCAGATGGAACAATAGCAGACAATGAGGACAAATACCTTGGTATACCACAAGCAAATGGCAACACACACACACACACACACACACACACACACACACACACACACACACACACACACACACGCACACACATATGCACAATGTCAATCTTCTACTTGATTCCACCAGTTCTCTGTAGGTTTTGATAGTCATATGTGTTTCAGTCTTTGCAAAAGTGATATATTCTTAGCCGTACGGCCTTTTGACATGATTCTCTTCTCTTTTTTATAGCTATAGATTCAAACACAGACTCAGTGGAAGATTTGATGCAGCGATTCCAGGACAGCTTCCGTGTTCCCAACACACCAACAAACATGTCTCACTACCAGCATGTCATGCACAGCTCATCAACAGGACGCCGGAGGGTCTCCAGCCACACCAGAGGTGGGACAAGAATCTTTTTTTAACATTAACGTTACACATTGATTCATTTATTAGTAGTATCTCTGATTGATTCTGTTACCTTAATATAGCAGAATTTATTACCTAGCATTGTAATTTGTGGAATTTAGTACAAATACATGTTTGTTTACATTAGAGAGGTCATCACTCCTCTACTGCTGCCCCAGATCAGAGTCAAAATTACACATATTTAAACTGAATTTTTATACAATCTCTCAATAGCAGCAGCTCAGGAGGTAAAACGTGTTGTCAAATAGTCAGAGGGTTGTGCTGTTGTTTCCTTGGGCAAGGCACTTCACCCACCTTGCCTGCTGCTGGTGGTCAGAGGGACTGGTGGCGCCTGTGCTCGGCAGCCTCGCCTCTATCAGTGCGCCCCAGGGCAGCTGTGGCTACATTGTAGCTCATCACCACCAGGGTGTGAATGTGTGTGTGCATGGGTGAATGACTGATTGTGTTGTAAAGTGCTTTGGGGGGGTGACAGTTCCAATAACTATAACTCATTACCTGGTACAGTAAGTTCAATCAGATATGGACAAAAAGCAATCTGTGCCATTGGTCATATCTATATTATTAGTGAGAAATAAATACTGAGATGAGACATACCTTCAGTAAGTCTATCCACCCTTGATAGATTAAGATCATCTTCTTTGACTGCTATTGTACATGTGCTACTGAAAAAGAGTGGGTGATATAAGCTGAATAATGATCCATGAAATCAGGAGGAACTTTGCTATAATAATTCTTTAAAAAGGTAAAAAAGAACATTTTCATCTGCAATTAATGACGTATTACAAGCTGTTGCTATGATCCTGCAACCTGCTGCAAAAAGCAGGAACATTGCTCAGGTAAATATAGTTAAAAAAGTTTTTCAGGAATTTTCTCAGCAAAGGTTTATAATGGCTGCCTCACAAAAGTAATGTAATCATATTTGATGCATTTATACCTGCATCTCATCAGGGATCAGCACATTTTTCCACCACCTAGTTAAAATGATTGTTGAATAATGAATTAAAAATGAGTAATAAAAGCAAGCCTATCAAAATAAGCAGCACAACCTTGATCAAATAAAATGCCATAGCGTCAGTAATTTACATAAGTAGCTCAGTCCTACCATTCATGTGATCCAAATGATTAATACACAGATGTTTCTGACTCATTTGTTTATCAACCACAAAAATACCACTTAGATATCGCCTAATAAGAAACTTTACCAATAGTTTGTTTCTACTTTTAGTGGTATATTCCTTTTCTTGCACAATTAGTGAGTTTCATTAGTGGGTTTGTTCTCGCGTAGCCAAACCACATTCATATATTTGAAGTAGCTTCTGGAGGCTAATGCCCTGGGTACCCTACATAATGGAGTGCTGGTGCACAAGCCAACCATAACAACAGAAAGCGTTATTGGTCTTGGCGGTGAAACAACCCAGTCAATCAAGGTGAGTGTTCACCGTTCCTGCCATTAGATTTTTGAGCGGTGCATCTGGTCTATGCTTTGGCCAGTACACCAATTAAAATGGTGTGTGAACTCTGATTTTCATTTAGTGTGTTGCTATCATGATGTGGACCCATTCTACATGTGTTATTGGGAATGCAACACATGCACATTCATCAGGTTGACTGTATGATTTTATTTATTTATTATTTTATGTATGGGTATCATTGTGAACGGTATGTTTTTTTTCCTTCTGTTTTGTCATTTTACCTAAGACATACTTGCGTGGGCCTTTCTACATTTTTCCAACACAGCAGTTGTGAGAGGTAACATACTTTGTAATGGAAACATCTGCTTGTGTCTGTTTCATGTGCTGTTGAGGATTTAAATGAGCACTCCTGAAGTGTACCATGAGTCAATTCTCTAAGCAAAGAAACCCTCTGATGTTATTCCACGAAACCTAAAAACGCTGAAGGATACGTCAGTCATAAAATTATTTCTTTCAAGGTCTGTAATCAAACGTTGAAAATGTTGAGTGTTGGCAAGTCATGCAAACATTAAAATGGAAGGAAAACTGAGAAGGTAAAGAGGGAAAGTTAATTGGTCAGACCTCAAAGGGTCAGCTCTGCATAAGCAGAATGAATGCATTGCAAATTCCTTGAAAAGTGCTCCAGGCTGAGGCCAACAGAAAGCAAGCCATTGTCAGGCAAACATGTGACTGACTAATCACTAAACCTGGTTGAACCATATATTTGTCCTGCAGCTATGAGTACACTGCTTTGTTCCTTGTCTCTTGTTTTTTAATTTGCATCTTGGCATGCATTGATGTTGGTATGCAAATGAAGTTTGGGATCTTTTGCAAAATTGGCAACACTGTTTTGTGATTTGTTTTTTTATCTTTAGTTGTTAGGCTCCCTCCATACAACAAACTGACCAAACTATACCACAATATAAGGTACACACAGATTCAACAAGGTGTTAGAAATATTTATCAGAGATTCTGGCCCACATTGATATGGTAACATCTCAAAATTTCAGTAAATATGTCACCTACACATCCATGACATGAATCTCCTATTCCACCACATCGCAAAAAAATCTGGACTGCATTAAGATCTGGGGACTGTGGAGTCCAATGAAGTCCACTGAACTCATTCCCATGTTCAAGAAACCACTCTTTCATTTTAGCTTTGCAACATGGAACATTGTCTCACTGGAAGGAGCTGAAGCATCAGAAGACATGTCCATTGCTGTTGTAAAGGGATGGACATGGTCAGCAACAATAGTTAGGTAGGCTAAAGCCGGGCGTACGTTGTGTGACTTTTTGACTCTTTTGAGCCAATTTTCCCCTCATGCAAGAATCTTTGAGATCGGCGCAAGTTTTGAGTTGTGCGTCGTATCATATACATGGGGTTACGAGAGGCGATCCCAGCCAGCACACCTAGGTGGGCCCCATATGGAATATATATATATGCGCCATATGGGTCCCACCAGGGTTTGTTCGCTGTCTCCACGGTGGCCCCACAGGGGTTTGCTGGTGTTTGAGTCAAACCCTCTGAAAACCCATGTAGGGCCCGTTAAAATCTATGTGGGCAAAAATCTTTCTGGGCAAATCCTTATGGGGCCACCATGGAAACTGTGGACAAACCCTGGTGGGACCCATACGGCTTGCCCATATATATTCCATATGGGGCCCACGTGGGTGTGCTGGCTGGGGATTAACACCTCAAGACCAGCTCCCGATCAGCAATCGTGCGTTCGCACGAATTTCAGGCGCTTTTGATATTTTGCTCGTACCTTGTACCAGAACGGTTCACATCGCATGCACAAACACGGAAGCGGAAGTGGAGGCGAAAACAGAGCAACATGGCCATGGAGGCCCTCGTGAGGTTATCGCACTGTTGAAGCAGCGCTCCGACCCAAAAGTACCAGAACCACCCACACAGAACACGGCTCGTGAGCTTTGCTAAGCGAGGACGTCGTACAGTTTGAGTGTACGAGTGAAAAAGTCGCACAGTGTGCGCCCGGTGCATTAAGACGATGTGCAGATGTTTCTAACCCCCCCCCCCACACACACTATTATACCACCAAAAGCAGCCTGAAATGTTGATACCAGGCAGGATGGATCCATGCTTTCGTTTTTACAGTAAATTCTGACTATTTGAATATTGCAGCTAAAATTGAGACTCATTAGGGATTTTTTGTTTTTCCCAATCTCTTATTGTCCAGGTCATATGTGCATGTGTAAACTGTAGCTTCAGGTTTCTGTTCTAAGCTGCAAAGAGTGGCATCTGCTGCTGCTGGAGCACAAATGCATTCATATACAATATGTTGTCCACCGTATATTAGTTGTAACGAGTGTTTTCCTGTTTTCCTCTGACCTCTGACATCAACAAGGCATTTTCATCTGCACTACTGCCACTCACTGTTTGTTTTTGTTTTTTCTCGCTTTTTCAGACCATTCTCTGTAAACTCTAGATATGGGCTTGTCTGGTACAAACAACAATGCCACATGAGTTTATTTTATTTTTTTTATTCTGTTGAAGCATGGTTGAAAAGCAATGTCTGACTTTCATTGGTTCAATTTCATAGAACTTTGATTTATTATTATTTTTGTCAGATTCAAGTTATTTCTGTGACCACTCTGGGTTTTTCTTTCATTGACCGAAGGATATCAACAATTTTGTCCACGTCTGTACGTATTTCAGAAATGGTAGAATAAACTAAGACTTTAGATAATTACTTAACCTCTGTGAAATAAGCAGTAAGAGTCATCTGTCTGAGTCAGGAGAGATTAAGCCTGTGCCCTGGTTCTCCAAAAACATCTTAAATCTTAAATGAATTTATATTTAATTTAAAAAGCATCTCCAGGTCTGTCTCATCCTGGAGATTTAAACATGCATCTGGAAAAGAGTGTGACCTGCTTTGGAGAATACGGTTGCACACACTTTCACAAACCTGCCTGGACGACGCCATTATCAGCACGGTTGTTTAGTGTTGTGTTAAAGATGTCTGTGATCAAAAAGTTAACACACCGATATTTAGGACACTGGCAGCTGGCTTGTCTGCACAAGAGGGAAGCTGTTGTCTTCAGTGTTTGCGTGGGAGGAAAAACAGTAGGTGCTGTGAGAATATGATGCATGGGGCGTCGACATCCAGCAGCACACGCAGCAATTTTCTGAAAATGCTCTTTGCACCTCGAAACCCCACCCCCCCTAAAATAGAGCAGATAATAGACCACTAAAGGCAGATTACTGAGCAAAAGTCTGTCTGGGTGGAATCCTTACTGGGATGTGAAATAAATACATAAAATAAATGAGAAGATAAAGTTACTCTAGCGTTTGGATGTCAGTTAAAAGATAAAGAAGGTAACAGTCAAACAGTGATATGTCACAAAAAAGCACACGCAAACTGGAGCAGCACTTTTGTTCATTCAGCAAAACTTTGCAGCTGTTCATAACTTTATATATATATTTTATTATTGTCCCTTTGCCTACATATTGAAATGTTGCTTTTGTAGCAAAATTTCTTCCTCCCCACTCAGCATATATCACCCCCGTCTTTTAGCTGCACCTTATACCTGGCCTCTCAAAAATCAGTGACTCATGCATAAATGTCAGTTCCTCCATTTGCAAGCCATTTGACACCTTTGATTTCTTTAAACGATGACTCAGTTTACCAATAATAACAATGAAAGCAAATGTCTATCATTTGTGCCGACTGTAAAAGGGGCAGTGAAGTCACTGAACTGGTCGGTTAGCAGTTGCTGAGATAAATATTTGTACTCTGCTGTCAGTAGAGAGGTTGGTTATGTTCCACACGCATTACAGTGATGCAATTAGATGCCTACGTAAGCTCTTCTGTTTGTTCTGCTGCAGCTGTCCCGGATATGCTGTATGAGCACTAAATCTAATAATCTGAAATGGAAGTGTTGGGAGTTGCTGTAAGCTGCCCTCTCCTTTCTGAGACAGCTCAGGATGAAACAGTGAGGCTCTTTGCTTGTGTTCGCTCCACAGACCATGGTCTAGTTGCATTTCCTTAGCTTCAGTGTTTGGGAGGTCCATAGTTGTTTAAAAAAGGTGCAGTTCTCCTTCTGGATTGGTGGAGGAGTTTAAGTGTCTTGTTATCAAGTGATGGTAGAGTAATATTTATCCTTCTCTATTTGTTTTAGTTGGATTTAAATCTAATAGTCATCCTTGGTGGTCATCTTTGTTGTTTTTACGTCTGGACTGTGGACCTCAGTGTGTGGACATTAGTATCATTAGTTCCACTTAAGCCTCTTTTTTAAAACAATGCCGCCAATTTGCTGCAAAGCTGAGGCGGCGTCTGGGAGCCTAAGGTCGTTTCTAAGTGGTCAGACCGTAGTGGTAATGTGGTGCAATCGTGTCCTTTTTATAAAAAATTACGCGATGGCGGTGTAAAGGGGGTATGGGGGTGGTCTCTGTGCTGACGCAGACTTCCGTTTAGCTTGGACATAACTCTTTTTTATTGCGATCGAAGCTGCGCTCCTTAAGTTTTTTCACAAGCTGCGCCTAAAGGTGTCTGTCCTCCACCGTCCCCGTGAACTTTCTAGTGATCTGAGTTCCAGCTCTAATGGAGAGAAGCTCCCAGAGCTGCATCGCTCCAGTTTATCATCTCAGCTGATTCTAACAAAAGCGAAACATGTGTTTACTTTCATTTTCAATATACGTAGTTTCCGGCCGGAGCTCGGCATTAATTCATCACGTGATCTTGACACCACCCTCTGTTGTGCCAAGGCGTAATGTGCATTCACAAGTCTGGTGTTGCAGCAATATTACTACCAAGCGTGGCGGCACGAATGCCACAAAATTCCCGCATTGCCATGCCACCATGGCGCATTCATAAGACACACCGTTGCAGTAATATTATGCTGATTTTCCAGCATGGTGTGTCTTATAATATGGGCTTTTGTCAGTCCATCTATTTTTCCTTCATCTCTTTTTCCGAAGTTCTGATGAGAGGTTTCTTGTTTTTAAATGAAAACTTCCTATATTTGTTTATTTTATGTATGGTGGAGTTGTATTTGTGTGCTATGCATTTGGTGTCTTAGCTCATTGGTTTCCATGTATTTCAACTGGGGGTCAGAGTTTTGGGAATATAATTGGTTCTATTGAAAAAAAATATTTCTACAAAATATGTAGCAGAAATGGAAATAGCACTTTTATTCACACAGTTATTTTATTTTATTTTTTTCAGCCTTTAGTTCTTGTTTAGCTGGTATATATGTAATATTTATGGACAGAGAGAGGTTTAGTGTTAACTTCTGCTTAGCAATGTCACAGTTGTTTGGTGACAGGACATATGGCGAGGTAAGGGCAAGAGTTATTCTGAAAGCTAGAGAGTTGACGGTGGCTCAAGGGTTAGGAGTTATTTCTATATCCTGTGGGTTGCTGGTTTGAACCCAGCCTCCATCCGTGTCAGTCTTTAAAGAGCCGTCCAAACACGATGATTACAGCGGTTGTCTGCAGCCCTCAGGGGTCTCATCAGGACAAGAGATGTAAATAGATGTGTGTCTTGGGCGAGACACTTCACCTTCCTCCACCAGCCTGCATTAACCAGGTAGGACAGGGCCTTTGAAGGATGCAGCCCCTGAATTTGGACACGGCTGCATGTGTTGCTAATGTGTGCAACACATTTTTACTTTTGTGTGGGAACTTGTATGTGCGTGCATGTGTAGTGGTAGTGTTTAAATGTGTTGCAGTGGGTACACTATGACATTGTGATAAAGGGTTTCTCCTGTTTAATTAATGCTTTAAAGTAGCACATAAAAGTAGAACTCTAGGCTGTCTTGTGTGAGGTTGTGTGTGTTTGAGTGGTAGGGAGTAAGAGAAAATGAGAGTTTTTGCTTTCCATAATTCAGTCTGTGCTCATCTTGACTTTCAGTCGTCTTCAGTTTTAGTTGCCATCCAAACACGGTGATTACAGCGGTTGTCTGCAGCCCTCAGGTGTCTCTACAGCACTAGAGATCATACATCTGATGTACTGCCTAGCCTAAATAGATGTGTTATGTATGGGAGAGATCAGAGGTAAAATAAACGTTAACCCATCTAAGCACTTTTTATCATCTTCATTTACATTATGCATAATATGAATTTTTATTCATCCATTACTATAAATAATGAACAAACGATATTAAGCACAGTTTTTCTGTTTAATTTTAAAAATGTAAATATATTTCCTTCATATTTAATGTTTCTTGTATCCTAATGTAGCTGAAGACCATCTCTACCACAGTGAAAGTATAAAAAACACTGTAAATACTTTATTTTTCCAGCAAAATACTGTAAATACTTCATGATGTGGACATAAAACCTTTATTTACAGACAATTCTGGTTAAAACAGAAGACCCATACAGCATGTTATCTTTAAACAATAGTCACACTCATTTTTGTTTAAAAAAATCCAAACATAAAGGAAAATAAAAGCCACAATGTTATGTAGAACACACAAAACACAGTACATATGCTGTTTTTATCATGCATTTGCAATCTAGTTGCAGCATTTTCTGCTTCCACGCTCGTGGGCATGTCGGGAGGCAATGTGGTGGTTCAGATAATCCTGAGCTCCAGAGCACCGACGAGTCTCAACCATCCTCACAGGGCATGCTTGTAATTTACCAAAAGAAATGTAACGCGTTGGCTGTTCAGACATGTTTGAGCAATCTCAATCTTGCCGTATTGATGAATCTTGCCGCTTGCCTGTTGTTGACCAGGTGCGACCTGGCAGATAACACAGAGAGAGGAGGGAAAGAACAAACCCCGGTGGAGCACTTCACGTCTAATCCATGATTATCTGATCGTTTAAGTGATCTGTTCCTATCAGTCCAAACCTCACGTCTCTTAAAAGTACCGTACGTGTGCCTGCTCTCTAATGCTTGTAGCATCTAGCTGCAGCACAACATGCATCAGCGTTCATTTTTGAGAGACCAGCTCATAAAGAGAAAAAACATCAATGGGTAACTGTATGTAAAATAAATGCCTATTGATCGTTAGCTTTTTGTTATTACTACTATGCATTTCAGCTATTTTTGATTTCTTCTTAACAAAAACAAAAATCAACAATGTATTTTGTGCATCTCTGACTTAATAAGACTACTTTTACTCAAAAACACTAGCGCTTTTCCTAAAAACAAACACTTGACGCCTAAGTGTAGGGGCAGTTCGTTTCCCAAGCTACAAGCTTGAAGTTCAGAGGAGAGTGCTGCAATTTTCTCACAGTTAATGAACGGCTACGGAACAATATTTATTGGTTTAGTCTGAGGAGGGTGGTAAAGACTGAGAATGGAGCTCTGGTCATGCCTCTCCTCTGAGCTGTTAGGAGATTTGAGATCAGCTGGTGGAGTGGTGCTTTGCTTATCAAAAGCCATTGTGACGAAGGTGGGGTGAACTTTTTTTAATTATGATTATTGAAGTGGTGTGTCTGTTTTTCTTTTTTATTGTTATTGCATCTGCACTATAAACCAATTCTCCTCAAACAATTTATCCAATGAAATCTTTCCTACATGCACAAAACGCACAAAAAATTTTGCTTTAAAAGTTCAGATTTCACATGTGTTTATCTCTGGTCTGTGGCTGATTTGATACATATTGTGAAACATTGCAGTGATTTGATTCAATCATTCAATGTGAAGTAAAGTAAAAGGAATACAATAATCATTTATTACGTCTGTGACCTTCACTTGTGTACTAAAAATGATATCTAACAGGTATTTTCTTTTAATATTTAAAAAGTCTTACATAAATTCAGACTCAATCCATTGAAAAAAGTGAGATCTACTGTTAAATAAATATAAAAAAAAACAACCAAGCCAGAAAATGTGTTTAACACAACTTCAGTATCTCAGTAGTGAGCTGCAAAAATACATTTCTTTCTGTTCCACGGTTACTAAAACATCAGGCAGCCTTTTTTCCCTGAAAGATCTGTCGATTCACATTATGAAGCTCACTTTCAGAGTGTTTTTTTGCTATTTGTTCTGACACAGCTGCAGGTCTCCTTTTGAACAGTTAGCATCATTAATGAGAACACGGTACTACCAAACAGCAGAAAGGCAGTAAAAGAAGAGTTGTACAGCTGTAAGAAATGTCCTACAGGAGCTGCGCTCTTCAAACAAGAATATAACTACACTTTTTAACTTTGCTGATGTTTTACAGAGAATAGAGGAAATCTGAAGGAACAAAACTACCTGTAGATGTGTCATGAATTGTGATTTATTTTTACACAAACACAACGAGGCTAACTTCTAGCGATGGTGGCAGAGGAGTTAAGTGGCTGCCTTGCAATCGGAAGGTCGCAGGTTCGCGCCCCGCTCAGTCTGTTGCTGACGTTGTGTCCTTGGGCAAGACACTTAACCCACATTGCCTGGTGGTGGTGGTCGAAGGGACTGTCGCCTGTGTACGGCAGCCTCGCCTCCGTCAGTGCGCCCCAGGACAACTGCAGCTATGATGTAGCTCATCATCACCAGGATATGAATGTGTGTGTGAATGACTGTGTTGCAAAGCGCCTTGGGGGGTTCTAGGACTCTAGAAGGCGCTATATCAAATACAAGCTTTTACCATTTAGATTTAGTTTTATCTTTATCAATCCAGTCACACTGGGCATGTGGATGTCTGTTTATTGATACAAGTGGGTTGTTCTCGTCCCAAAGACTCTTCATTCAAATTTCTCAAAGCATTATCTTGAAATAGTGTATTTTGTAGCATTTGAAAGCCTAATTACACTGTAAAAACTGTTTCTTTCAAATTACTCAAAAATAATTAATTAAATTAAGTTTGGTCAACTAACTAATATTTTACGTAAGTAGAACTTAATAATTTCACATTTTTTCTACGTTAAAACCTTTATTGCTATTACCACAAAAATTAAGTCAACATTTTCCAAACAGTTTTTCTAAGTTTAGTCAACTAAGTATTATTTAGACTAGGGAAAATTTCAATCTTTTTCTACACTTAAAATTTTCCTTGATGTTATTCTAAAAAGTAGCCAAAAATAAATAAATTAAATTAGTGACATCAGCATCATAAAAGTTGCATTTAAAATAGTTAGGAAATATACTAGATTTATTTCACCTGCTCAATATTTAAACTTTTGCTGAACCAACTCATTTTTAAAATGTAAGGAGTAAATAATGAGAAATACAATGAATTTGATTTACAATGAGGTGAAAATGGTATGGATTTTGCAGACAGTACCAAAATCCTGGACTGTGCTCACTTGATGACGTTGACTCTTATTTTAAGTTGCTTGGTGGATTAGATGATTGCACTTTTCCCACAATACTGTGTGAAAAAAAAACACTTCGATCCAAACTGTCCAATACCCTATTAGCAGGTGGAAGATCCAGATGAATGTCACATAAGCTCTGGTGCTCTTATACCTAAATATCCCCACTGGGACACAAAAAATAATTTTCTATTCTATTTCTTTTCTAGTTTCCTTCACATGCCGATCCCAGTTTGTGCACATGTTTTTGTCAGTATTGGCATCCCATTCCTCAACCAGGAGTTGTTGACAGTGGTTGCATTGGTCACTCTAGCAGATAGAGGTGTCAGTTAAATTTATTCTTTCATGAGTTATTTACAAGTTTCTCTTTGTTCACAGCCATTGACATGTCGAAGAGGTTAACACGTGAGGAGCGGATCGAAATTGTGTTGATATCTGGTGAACGCAGTAAGCGGGTCATTGCAGCAGATTTCAATGCAAGACACCCTTCGAGACCGTCCATCTCCCATGCTACAGTTAGCAAACTGCTTGCTAAGTTTCGTGAAACTGGTTCAGTGTTGGATTTGCCAAAATGTGGACACATGAAAACTCTCACTACTGAAGAAACATCAGTGGCTGTCCTAGCTTCATTCAGCAAGAGCTCACAGCGTAGCACTCGCCGCATGTCACTGGAGAGTGGCATTAGTCAAACATCCCTTCGGCGGATATTAGCTACTCACAAATGGCACCCTTACAAACTCCAGCTACTGCAGCATCTCAACGAGGATGACCCAGATCGGCGCACAGAATTTGCAGAATGGGCAAAACAAAAATTGGAACAGCACCCTCAGTTCACGCAGAAGATTTTGTTCAGTGATGAGGCAAACTTTTATGTTAATGGTGGAGTTAACAAACAAAACCCCCGCTATTGGTCTGGCACTAACCCACATTGGATAGATCCCTCCAAGACTGTTGGAACAACAAAAGTGATGGTTTGGTGTGGTGTATGCGGTACAAAGTTAGTGGGGCCATTCTTCATCACTGGATATTTGAAATTGCTACATGATGATGTGTCTCCCTATTTATGCACTGAAGCTGGCACGTTCCCTGAGTTTTTCCAGCAAGATGGTGCACCACCACATTATGGGTGTCAGGTCTGAGCATTCCTAGATGAACAGTTTCCTGGAAAGTGGATTGGTCGTCGTGGGCCAGTTAAATGGCCCCCAAGGTCTCCCGATCTGACCCCCTCAGACTTTTATCTTTGGGGTCATCTGAAGGCAATTGTCTATGGTGTGAAGATACGAGATGTGCAGCACCTGAAACTACAGATACTGGAAGCCTGTGCTGGCATTTCTCCTGTGGTGTTGCTATCAGTGTGTGAAGAGTGGGAGAAGAGGGTTGCATTGACAATCCAACACAATGGGCAGCACATTGAACACATTTTATAAGTGGTCAGAAACTTGTAAATAACTCATGAAACAATAAAGTTATGTTAAAACCAAGCACACCATTGTTTTTCTTGTGAAATCACCAATAAGTTTTATGTGTCACATGACCCTCTTCCTATTGAAAAAACAAAAGTTGGATCCAAGATGTCCGACTTCAAAATGGCCACCATGGTCACCACCCATCTTGAAACGTTTGCCCCCTCACATATACTAATATGCCACAAACAGGACGTTAATATCACCAACCATTTCCATTTTATTAAGGTGTATCCATATAAATGGCCCACCCTGTACAATCATTACAAGTTATTCCTTGTGGTACAGAAGCGTTATCTGGCTTTTCTAACAAAAACAAGTCCAACACCAGTATGATTTACTAGGGGGAAGAAATGATTGATTGAAATAATGTTACAGATTATTTGAGGAGTCCAGTTTCAGAGACAAAGGAGTGTTTTAATCACATCTTGACCTGTGCTTTCTTCTTCTGCTGCACGCCGGCTGATAAGAGGTGAGAAATCAGATTATATCAGGGTGACAAGAGCTTTCATCTGAAATAACAACCTGCCACACCTTTTCAGCTTTCAGGTATCTAAAACTCCCTGAGTGGTCTCCAGACACATCACTGTTTGCTTATTAGCACCAAATTGGCAGATAGGCACTTGGTTCAAGTGAGACGTAATAAAAAAGAGGATATTGAAACGAGTGCAGCCATCAAATTCTCAGCCCACTGAAGTACAAGAGCCAAGTGGTGCCTTGTTAAGCCTCCCACCTTTTCAAATCCTTTCTCTCCCTTTAAACAGGTAGCTGCTCATAAATTTAGATTGTAAAAAGTGTCAACAGCACTTACATTGAGATGCTTTCAGTAATAACAATTCAACGTGCCAAGGTTGTTTATATGAAACGGAACTTTATGCGTGTGTGTGTGTTTGCGTTTGTGTGTGTGTGTGTGTGTGTGTGTGTGTGTGCAGTGCACTTTGGGCTCAGCAGCAGAGTAAAACTATTGATTAGGAGCAATGAATGAGCAAAAATGCAGGCAACAATAGAAAGACCGCTGTTGCACTCCTCTGTGAACATTCTGTAATATATTTTAAGACCCACACAAAGCACATCGAATCAAAAAGTAAATCACAGACTCTACCTCTTGTATTCGCCTCCACTTTTTTTTTCAGATTTTTTTGATTTAGAGTTCTGAATCTCTTCGCCCGGTGCAGCATGGGATGCCTGAGGCTTTCCTACCTGATCCTGACCCCCGCAGTCTGCGTTGATGTGTTCAAAGTCCTATTACTCACATTATTCTCACCGACTTACATCAAACCTACAAGGAGTTTACACAACCTTTTACATTAACCCTGATCCAAGTCAGAATATGATGCACTAGCACTGCAAACTTGCCTGATTTCTCTTGCAGCTTTTCAGGTTATTTTGAGTTAAAGTTGAACTTTTTTGGCCTGCTTGTGTCAGAAATCTTAACTGCTGGATGCAGCTGTGCCTAAAAGTGATTAACTAAGTTGAGACACCTGGAAATGAGCGCCACTGTCAGCTTAATTAACTCAAACGCTCAGATTTTCAGGCACAAACATGAGCATCCACCACAGAGGGTAAAAATAGCAGCAGGTTTAATCAAAACAGGACATGTGATCTGACATTTAGGTGTAGCTGCTTTAAGTCAAGCCAATTTGCCGTGGTGAAGGAGGCACAGAATCATACTAAAGCTACATGCAGACACATTCAGTAAATAAATGGTTGCACAGATACAAGCACATAAACCACCTGTCATATGTGGTTTCTGTGGCGACAAATTGGCTATTATTTCTTTTTTTTGTCCCACTCAAATGCAACAATCACACTGATTCAGATCTGATTCTGGGTAAAATGTGTATATGAGCTGAATGACTTCTGTTTAGTGTGTGAATGTTAGAGGTCCTGCCTCCTACGGAGAACATATTAACTTTAATCATTCCGACTGAAATCATAACCTCACCTCCTTTCTTTCCCATAACTCCTAATCTAACTCACCACAGAGAAGATTACCAAACAGTGCATTCTCCTCTCCCCCGTGGACGCTGTTCTTTGCTCTTTGCTAAACACACTGTCTGCTCTATTTTCTAATTTCCCTGTAAACCTTTTTAACACCAAATCACGTTGCTCTAGCTACTGTGTGCAGGTGTGATATGTCATGCTCTTTCGCACGGCAAGTTTTACAGCTGCTTTTTTAAACTTTCTTTCTTATTGAGTCATTTTTTCTGCTTTATTTGGCTCTTTTGCAACCTCTCTCTTTTTCTGTAGGGTAATTTTACTCTTGGACGGATGGATTAATCATTTTTCTACACCTGCTTGTTCTATTCAGGGTTGCGGGGAGCTGGTGACTTATTTCCGGTGGTCTATCCTCGACAGGTTGCCAGTTGTTTCACAGGGTCACACACATGCAGGGTTTTCCCATCAGTGCTAAATTGGAGTCAGAATTTTTTTTAGCACCAGTTCTTTCTGTTACTTTCACCAAAACCTTTTCAGTTTTCTGTTTCTATCTCAGCACCAACTCTTTGCTGGGCTAAAAAGAAGGAAATGTTTGGTCAAGAGCAAGAAGGAGATTCAGTTAATGAAATGTTTTGAGCTCCATGTTTAAAATCTTTAACATAGTTTCACTTTCACTGCTTATTATAAAACAAACTAAACTTCTTAATAAATCTGATAAAAAATGTAACACTGACTGTTACTCATCTTCTCACAGTTTACGTGTATGTTTTTTAATCTCCAGTCACAAAGTTAAAGCAGGTCAGAGCACTGTCTAAAGCTGCCTTCAAAGGCAACACCCTACTTTACAGTTGACGCCACCGTGCAAGTGTTGCTGGGTTCTAGTGCTAGACCAACAAACCAAATTTGCCTATAGAACTAGGGATGTCCGATATTATCGGTCTACCGATATTATCGGCCGATATTGGCCTTAAAAAGTAATATCGGAAAATATTGGTATCGGTTTTTACTCCTACAGTGACCCAACTTTTACATACCATGCACATATTACACATCAAACTGTTCGGCTTCATCTCCTCTCTCTCCAAATGCCAAAATGTGACAGATCTGAGGTTTAGTTTTTGAGATATTTTAGTTTTATTTGGCACAACTTGTGAATATTTAGTAATTTGCCCTGTGTAATGAGGATCTGCCACATAGCACGTAGCTGCGTGTAGCAGGGCTCCCAACATTTGAATTTTTCCATGCGTAGGGACCGTCAACAATTTCTAGTCATTTGAGAATGCATACAAAAAATCTAAAGCTTTCAGCTTAATTGATTAAATTATTCAAAATCAATTCTCAGTTGTGTTACTTAACTAGACCAACGAGACGCATCAGTTTGAAATATATTTTATAAAATCTGATCTTTTTTTATGAGTAATTTAATGAAAAATAGTTTGTTTTTCAATAGCTTCCAGATAAATTGATCAAAATACTCAAACCCAATTTCCAATGGTGTTACTAAGCTAGACCAATGAGACAGCAGTTTTTAACATATTATGCAATTTGATTTTTTTTATTAAGATTTTTATAGAAAATTAAGTAATTTTCTTCAAAAGCTTCCAGGTAAATTGACAAATTACTCAAAATTAATTCACAGTTTTGTTACTAAGCTAGATTAATGAGACACCACAGTTTTTAACATGTCTAATTGAAAGAGATCATTTTTATTAATATTTATATGGCAATTTCTGTATTTTGCTTCAATAGCATCCAGGTTTTGTGATCAAATGACTCAAAAAAAATCATTTGTCAGTTGTTATTTAATTAGACCAATGAGACACAGCAGCACAGATGATATTGAGGACGAATTGCTCCAAAAAATGTCGCTGACACGCATTTGTCTACTTCTTTCCATCACGGAAATCTGCGGAGCTGCAGTATTTGATCCACTTATTGTCGGAGTTGGCAACAGTAACTAAGGGGGGCGGGGCTCGGCGAAAGGTCAATTCCATTCCTCCGGGTCCAAAGGAATCCTCCTCTGCCACCTTTGGGAATTGGTTTTGAGTACTTTTTTTATCAGTTTATCAGAAGCTTTAGAAAAAAATATATATTTTTAATAAAAATCTAAATGAAAAAGATCAGATTGTATGAAGTATGTTAAAAACTGTTGTGTTATTGCATTGTTCTACCTTAGTAACACAATTGGGAATTGGTTTTGACTTTTTTTTTTATCAATTTACCTGGACGCTTTTGAAGAAAATATCTTATTTTTATAAAAAAAAAGATCAGGTTGTATGAAATGTGTTTAAAAAAACATGTCTCATTGGTCTAGTTTAGGAACAGAACTGAGAATTGATTTTGAATAATTTAATCAATGAAGCTATAGGCTTTTGACTTTTTGTATGCGTTCTGAAATGACTAGAAATTGTTGACGGTCCCTAAGCAGACCACCACTTTCATGAGCGAGTCCTCGGAACACAGCTGAACGCCGGCTCTCTGTGGAACAGCGCACACACACATCATAGCGCACGGCATAAAAACTCATCATTGACCGTAGTGAACCATGTAGTAATGTCTGTTGAATATCCACTGTCCAACTAACCTCACCGTTGTGATTTTTCAGCATGAGAAATCTAGGGTGACCAGATCCCAACTCGCCGAATGTGGGACAGAGACTACTCAATGTGGGACAACGTAAAATTCGAATGCAATGAGATAAAGTGAAAAAAAAAGTCTGTTTTCACTGTTAAATATACATAAAATTACTATAATTATTATTATCATCATATATGTAATGTATTCAAATTCAACTTGAACAAGCAAAGATCAAAAGCTTTTTTTTAGTATTTCATAATTCCTCTCCAGAGTAACTTTAGCTAAATTGATTTGAAACCCATCAATTCATTTTAAAAAATATAGACAGGCCTAGCCTAGTGAACTAGACCAAATTCTTGCTTTGCAGAGTTTGGTCTATATATTCACATATATAGGATGACTTGCCAAGCTAAGACAGGCCCACAATAAAAAAAAATGCAGGTTTAAGCAGCTTTTCAGAGTTTTCATTGAATATTTTCCTCAACAGAATGGCCGTAAAAGTACCAGTAATATTTTTAGATCTATTTGTTTGTTTTTAATAAATTTTCCAATAAAACCAACAAATATCCATACTTTCTTGCTATTTTTTCTTCTTAATTCAGAAACAAAATGGTGTTTTTTCAAAAATGACAACAACTCTTTTTTAGTAAATATTTAGGGGGGAGAAAAAACATCATTATTAATAGAGTTCCTTAGAATTACTTTTTTCCTCCAAATTCTGAGAAAAAGTAATGAAGGCTTCCATTTAATTCTCTCAGCGTTTGTTTAATGTGCTATAAAAGAGTTTAGCTTGTATCTGAAACAAAACAACTCCAGCACCTTGTGTGTGTTAGAAACTCATTTGGGACCTGTCTAAATGAGAAACCTGCTTCTGACCAGCATTTTTTTTGTGACTCTCGCATTCTCAGCTCCGTTTCATATCGGACTCCACGCGTGACACAAAAAATGGCTCCTAAAACACAAAGACTCTGACAGAGTCTCTCTGAACACGTTTAACCCACTAGTTTATTCTAACAGCATTTTCTCCACCGCGCTCATCTGTCCTCCGTGCTCGCTGACGCTTCTGCTTTGGTGGTTCGGGTGCGCTCCACGCGCTCCGGACCTGCGTAAAGTCCCGCCTCCTGGTTCGATTGACACCAACAGGCAGCTCTCTCCACACAGTTTATGCATGTTGAAACTCAAAGCGGGAGACTGTCAATAATGCGGGACATGAGTCTCAATTTGCGGGACGTGTGAAAAGTGATGAAAATGCGGGACTGTCCCGCACAAAGCGGGACATCTGGTCACCCTAGAGAAATCTCATGTGTGGCATGAGTGCGTGTAAGACAGGAAAATGCGTGAGTCTCACGCTCATTGCGTGAGGCTTGAGAGCTCTGACGTGTAGCTAGCCAGCAAACAACTAAAACAAGCAAAAGAATCTTCACCCAAGGCTTGCTTTTCTTAAATGAAGATCTTTATAAATGTTTTATCACCATAACTACAATATACAGAAACAGAAAAAAATACATTACTGACTATTACAGACGTCTTAGCGTCGCGCTTAGCGATTAGCCTCGCTTAGCGATTAGCCTCGCATAGCATTTGTAAGCAATTATCTGAAGCCATTCAGAATGTCATTCAGCTGCTGTTGGAGACAAATTAAACGTGGATTTTTAAAAAATACTAACTTAAATTGAAGTAGTTGTCATTTTGCAC
Organism: Aphyosemion australe; assembly: GCA_006937985.1. Taxonomy (NCBI): domain Eukaryota; kingdom Metazoa; phylum Chordata; class Actinopteri; order Cyprinodontiformes; family Nothobranchiidae; genus Aphyosemion; species Aphyosemion australe. Next base: position 1,442,653 of record SSNS01000069.1, on the reverse strand, counting down.
GAATAATATTTAAGCATTCATGATAGGAGATATGTGATGTTAGCAACCTAGATGATTTATTTATTTATTTATTTTTATTAGGGGGGACACCACATATATCTGTATCAGTTAAAGCAACATTCCGCAACTTTTACACCTCATAAATGATGCTTTTTTGTAAAGTTTTTGCGTCATACTATTATCTATTATGTTCATTTTCATACCTGTGATAGTGTTGGGGGGTCCCACGTCTGTTTACTGCGCTATACAGTTTTTGAGCTTCGGGTAGCCGCAGGATGTACTGACTGGGTGTCGTTTTACGGCAGAATATGGCAAGCCAAAGAGATAAAAAAAGCGCGCGCGTTATGTCCGCCAAAATGCGCGTCCTGAACGCGCATTTTGATGCCAAAGGGGGCAAAAACTCACGTGTTCTAAAGCGAGCATTATGTCCGCTAAAACGCGTGTCTTGAACGAGCGTTTTGGCGGACATAATGCGAGTTTAGAACGCGCATTTTTTATCCCTTTGGCTTGCCATAATTGTATAACGTAGACTCGCTGTAGCAGTGGCAGATTCACCAAAGAAAGCTAGAAATCCCTTATCAGAGGAATATAGGAAAAGAAACGAAGAACGTCATAGAGCAAGAGCAAAGACCAGAGTTAATATTGGGCCGTCTTTTCCTCGCTGGGGAGCTCTTTTAGAAAGAAAGGCATGAACTACGGACTCTGACCTAGCCGTGCTGCTAATGGCTAGGTAAGTAATAAATGATTTCACCAGGGTTAATGTGTTTGGTTAGGGTTAGGGTTATACAGTCCTGATAAAACTATTTATTCAATGTGTGGAGGTGGAAAAGTTTGTTTTCGTTGTTTTGCCTGACATTAGGAATGTAAACATGTCTCTTACGTCTGAGAGAGAGATTTAATGTTACAACAGTGACGTTACGCAGCAAACCTATAGAGGGCGACAGAAACCATATAACTGCAAAGTTGCGGAATGCTGCTTTAATATCGTATTGGTAATTAAGAGTTAGACAATATCGGATATCGGTAAAAAAACAATATCGAACATCCCTAGAAAACACACAGAGCGCTGGTACGTCGATCAAAACAAATTGAAAGAAACAAACAGTATGACTCAAACTGCCTAAGTAACATTTCTCAAAGTACTGTTTTTATTCTTAGGTGATTATTTGAGTCACTAGTTTTTACACCATCCACCTCTTTTCAAAAGCCTTTTTCGTCCACGTTTGGATGGTCATGCTGGTTGGTCGAGATGTTCAGCTGGGCCCCATCATTTACACCGCTGCCTCCTTGGGTAACCGCATCTGTGAGCGTTGCTAGTATCAGCTCGAATAAAAAAATGTCCCCTTCAACATCCGATCTGGATATCTGGAGTCAGATTTACTCAGTCACCCACAGCAGTGCTTACGTCCTGTTTGAACATCTTTAGGAGATCAAACTAAAACTTTGTGATGAGCGGAGTGACTCAGACCTGTAGGCACTCATGTGTAACATTTTATAAAGTTATTAGACTTTATTCTTTTCTGTGAGAAGGAGAGCTGCAAAAACAAGGTTGTTACCCTTCTTTCGGTAGCTTTTGCTGTGTCTACACTGCAGCTGCATCGTCTGGAAGCCGTAAACAGGCAAATGTTATTCTTTGAGTGGATTCTGAGGAGACACTGTCTGGATATGGATTTTTCAGGATAGTTGAAGTTCTGTTGATCAAAGGTTGCCAGACATGACCTTTCCGACCCCTACACATGCAAAATGTAGGCTTGCTTATCTAGGGCTACATCCCAGAATGCAATGCAATGTTGCATCACTATCTGTTTTTAGCTAATGTAATGAACACTGTTTGAAATGCTAAATATAAATGTTGTCTGCTTTTTTAGGATTAACAGCAGGTGTTTATGGATCTAGCTTGACACGCTGTGTGGTGCTTGTTGACAAATATGAATCAGAGATCAAGAAAGAGGGTTCATAAACAACAGCTGTTGTTTAAAACAGCATTCAGCAGGTCAGAGGAAAATGGTATCCAAATATGATGATGTGCAAACATCATCTATGAAGTAGATTGATGACATTAAGACATCTGTCTGCAGGAATGAAAAAGTAAACCCTGTGAACTGTGTAGATAAATCACACAACGGGGGGGAGGATTAAAATCACTGGAAGAGAGGCTTAATGAGATTTAATTACACGGCAACAAGTTGGCACTTGTGAAAAATCAAGTCTCTTAAAGGTTGAATATGGAACACAAACACCAAAATGACATCTAGTGTGTGGAGGTTGTAGTTGCAACAGCAGCTTACCTATCCATGAGAAAATTCACCATTTCCGCATTCGTTTTGATGCCGTGAAAATTTTCACTCACTAGTTTTAGATGGTCGCTCCTCTTCTGAGAAGGATAACAACATCTTCTGGGCTCAGAAGCAGCTGCTTGACTTGCCGAGTTTGTAATTTTCCACAGTGCCAGCCTCGCTGTGCCGAGCGGACTGTTACAGTATTTGGCAACCCGCAACGGCACACTCTACTGGCTGGTAGATGTAAACATAAACCCAGTGTCGTACCCGTCAAAATAAATATTTGAATATTTTTTAATTAAAATATAGTTTTTAAAGGAGATACTGTACCTTCATTCTGCACACCTCTAAACACCCAGTGGAGGGATTACTTTTAAAAAATATAGCTTTTTATTAAATTGCTCCATATTCAACCTTTAACAGTTTATTTCCCCTTAAGAATCTGGACCCAGCACTAGAACACTTTTAGTGAAAACGCCTGCATTTAAACAAACAACTACGTCCATTCACTTTCTCTAAAGAACAAATGCAGTTGACCTTTTATCTTATTTTCAAGTTTTTACACAACAGCTCTGTTGGACTTTTTTTTACATCAGTCAGTGTTTTTTAAGGATGACTTTTTAATGAAAGGTATAAAAAAGAGTTTGTGTTTTGTGACAATGCAGATTTTATACGTCATAAAATACTTTTTTTTTCATGTTCAAAGTTCCGTTTTTGGAGATACAAGTTTTTTGCTGACACCAACAAAACTGAACAGGCATTTTTATTTTTTTGACTCTGGGAAGAAATCAAAGTATTGGAAGGAGATTGAGAGGAAAATCATGCAAACTTGGTTCAATACGATCACAACTCAAGCCTCAATATTAAAATAAAACATTTCTCACCACTACACCACTGTTCAGGCATTCCTGCATCTTTTTTTTATTAGGAATTTAGAATTGAAAAATGATTTTTAGCACACAGCAAACTTTTACAATAAAAACTTTTTGTTCTGTTAACTTTTTTGATTTTGTACTTTTTGACCTTGTTGCTGCAAGGCAGCTAAGTCTGCATATCTGTGCAAAAATGTATTTTCTATCCATCCATCGAATTTACTTTTTCATCTTTTTAAAAATCTCTTAATAAAATATGCATAGAGAAGTTCTAACTAGTTTAGTATGATCCACCTCCGGTGGCCTAGTGGTTGAGCGTCTGCCCCGGGACTGGGAGATCAGGGTTCGATTCCCGGTCGGGTCATACCAAAGACTTTGAAAAAATGGGACCCAATGCCTCCTCGCTTGACACTCAGCACTAAGGGGTTGGATTGGGGGGTTAAACCACCAAATAGTTCCCGAGCGCGGCCACAGCTGCAGCTCACCGCTCCCCACCATGGGGATGGGTCAAATGCGGAGATGTAATTTCACCAGTGTGTGATGATGACTTGGGACTTTAACTTTAACTTTAGGTCTTGTCTATGAAAACGTATCAACAGATACATTTTTTAAAATCATTATTTATTAAACTTTCTTTATTTTTGCAGCACGAACATTAATATACAGTAAAAGTAGACAAAGTTAACTTGAAGTAAAGCATGTACTTTAGGATCTGATCTTTCGGCTTGGTTCGATGATGAAAATGTCAGTAATGCACCAGTACTTCACACCTCTATGTTCTCATCCTTTAGTAGTTTTCTGTAGCTGTGAAGACCTCCCACCTTTTGGGACTTGAGTTCTTGTTTCATACTTTATTCATCGTGCTTCATCGCTACATGCACCAAACTGTTTCTGTTCTAAAAGTGCAAAGATTCTTGCACCACTGTAAATCCTCTGTATTTTCTACCTTCTTTGGTAGTTATGTTATGTTATGCACCAAATCTGCCAGCATTCCTTCGTTTTCTAAAACTTTCATGTTTTTTGACCCATTTTCATTTGTTTTCTTCAGGAATCTTGTCATTAGCTTTGCCTTCAAACTTTACTTTCATAAGTAATATATCTAAGGGTATCATTGGCTGACATTACTCGAGATGCCAAATTGTCATTGAAAGGGAACACACACACACACACACACACACACACACACACTCACATACTCTGTATATCTTCAACCCATCTGTCACTGCAACCTGGCAACCAACGAACTGATTTAGAGGCGTGTGTACATCTGCTCTCTGAGCTGGCTGGCAGATCCGCTGATTGCTCAACAAATTAAACTCTACTTTTCTATGTTTGCTTTGTACCAAAACATTAGTGGCATGTAGAGCCAAAAAGTACATAATGATCAAATAACCACAGTTTACTTCAACGTACTCATTTACTATATTATTGTGGTAGGTTGAGGCACACCGCTTTTTCCCATAGAAGTTATTAAAGCCACGTGTGCTCACTCTATCGTTATAAATGTTGCCACTTATAGAACTCTACCTATACGCCTCATGTTGATTAGTATCACATATGAAAAACATACATGAGATAAAAAAATTATAATCTAATGACCCTTAGAGGCCAAATTTAATTGAAATCCCTACGCTTTTGCTGCTAAAGTCAGAAATAGTACAAAGTTGATGATAATAGACACTTGTGCAATTATATAATGGACTTTAAGACTTGTAAGGCAAGTGTGTTTCTATAACTGTAGTTGTTGGTAAAAAAAAAATGCCTGGGTTTAGTTTCAGTGTTCTTGGTCTTGCTGTTTTTGAGGGCAATGATTCATACTGCTCAGGGAGAACCAAAACAGATCAGAACTGGAGAAAATGGACCAGGAAAGGAAGAAATTTTGAGTAAAAGCATCTAGACTCGGGGCAGATTTCCAAAGAGCTTTGCACCTTGTTTTAGATGTTCTTCTGTGTATTATTTATCAAACTTGCACCCGAGCCTGGAACCATCTGTCTTCAGGATAACACACACACACACACACACACATCATTCCATCTCCTACACTATGCATATATATATATATATATATATATATATATATATATATATATATATATATATATATATTAATGTCACCCTCTGCGGGTGGTCTCATCCTTCCAAGCTCGGGTCCTCTACCAGAGGCCTGGGAGCTTGAGGGTTCTTCAGTATCTTAGCTGTTCCTAGAACTGCACTTTTCTGGATTGAGACGTCTGATGTTTTTCCTGGGATCTGCTTTAGCCACTCCTCCAGTTTGGGGGCACTGCCCCGAGTGCCCCAATGACCACGGGCACCACTGATGTCTTCACTCTCCAGGCTTTCTCAAGTTCTTCTTTGAGGCCCTGGTACTTCTCTAGTTTCTCGTGTTCCTTTTTCCTGATGTTGCATCACTTGGTATTTATATGTCAACCACAATGGCTGTCCTCTGTTTTTTGTCTGCCACCACAATGTCCACTTCACAATGGATAAAGATAACCAGCTGACCGACCGACCAACCAACCAAGTTAGGTATTTGGTGAGGTCTACAGGTTTACTGTAAAACAGTGTTTCTCATTTCCGGTCCTCAGGACCCCCTGCCCTGCATGTTTTCCATGTCTCTGCTTCAGCACACCTGATTTACATATTGCATTGCCTCCTCAGGAGAACATCAAGTGCTGCAGATGCCCGTTAATCACTCATTCATTTAAGACAGGTGTGTGGCAGCAGGGAAATGGTGTTTGAAAGGGCAACATGGAAAACATGTAGAGCAGGGGTGCTTATATGTTTCACAGGTCCTCAGAAGCATAGCCATGTCCTCCTAGTTGATGTAAAGTTCCCCTAAGAATGGCTGTTTTTGTGTACTTTATTGAAAAGCAAAGTCTGCTTATCTATCAATCACACTTAAAACCCAAGTGAGACATAATAACAGGTGTAAAATATTGTTATGGGACACTTTTTCCATGAACCTGTTGATATCAGAATCAACTTTCTGTTAATAAATCTGGAAACTTGCAGACTTTCTTCACTGACCTTGCTCACGATTAAAAACTACATGGACCATCTCAGCACATATTGCTTCTCCTCTTCTAAAATTAGGTTTAGGGTTAATATTTAATCAATAAATATAATGTAGCTAGGTTCAGCAAGGAGTCAGGTGTTGATCTTATGAAAGCCACTGTGGTGAATTTTTCAGAAGCTAAGTATGATCCAAATTTCTAATGAAAACTGCATCAAAGTCCCAGTTTGAGATGTTTTGAGCTTCCGAGTTAAAATAAACACAGCTGGGGATTAACGCAGCTCAGAAGAAGCTTTACTCTTCCCAAACGAAGGATACTGAGACTCTTCTTCTTCACTAATTTAACACGATCCTGATGACTAAATCTACAGAGAAATAAATACCACAGCGAGAGTACTGCAGCAGTAATATTCTTATGAGTATCTGTGATCCATTTTTGAATAGATCGTCTTTTCTTCATTAGATGTAAAATGTAACACGTTGTGCAACAGCTCACAGACTGACCTGTGCAGCTGCCCTTGTGTTTCTACCTCCTCTCCTGCATCCTCCAACTCTCTGGGCATGTGCTAGCACGTTGCATAAATTCAGAACCAATTTTACACCACATTGCCTTAGCTTCACTTCTCCAAACACGGCCAGACCGCAGCACTCGAATCCAACTCCACTCTCATCCAGTTTAAGAGCAGCAGAGCAAAAAGACTGACTCTGACTATCAGTAAGCTCCCTTTTTATTCAGACTTAATAGAACTTTTAATCATGCCCAAAATCTTTATGATGCAATCAAATTTTCATGAGCCGCAGCATTTTATTTTTGAAGTAAGGGGAAGAGAGTATATCTCCTGGCTCTGCTCAGCATTTATCAAAGGAGTTATGAGTGTGTCTGGTGAACAAGAAAGAGAGAATATGTTGGTCTTTTATTTGCCAGTAAACTTTGTTTAACAAGGACATGACTGGATTATATTTACAGACCAAGAAATTATTTAAAATGTTTAAAATTTATTTCCCATTCCATACTTGTGTTTAGGACATCCTTGAATGTAAAATACATTTCTACCATGTATTTATGTTGTTTTTTTCTTTTTCTTTTCTTGGTATGGATCTATAAATTTGTCATGACTTTCCTTCAGTGTAGCATCTAATTTTGATGTCTTTTCTTACACAAAGCTTTCCTTCAAGCTAGAGATTCTTTGTAGTCCATTTTTAGTTTACTGTGGGCAGATCTTTGAGAAATAAATGAAAACATTTTGAGTTGTATGAATTTTAAAAACCAAGTTCACTAGTTTTTCTCAAATAGAAATGAATGCCTTGTTAGTCGATCTCTGTGGGAAAAAACTCAGGCGCTCCTGTTTAGGGGCTAGAAGTGAGCCAGATCAGAGGTGAGCTGCACACATCAGGATTTCCTGTATATCTCACCTCTGATTGGTTAACGACAACGTGGCTCTACCACTGACTCTGTTTTCTTTGCAACGTTGATGTTTTATCTCCACAAATAACTCAAGCCTTAAGGAGTTCTGCCATATTGTGGAGTTGCTAATGCTAATGGTTAGCTTCTACTACCCGGGACGTTCTCTTCTGTTTCCTGGACGCTAAACCGACATCAGCCCTCCCCGTCACTAGCCAAGATGGGTGAGTCCATGATTGTTAGTTTTCAATGTGACGTAGATCTGACTGGCTTTTCTAATCCGAGCGTTTCCCCGTGTATTTTCTACTAGCGGCTAATGCAGGACATAGGGGTAGAAGACTATTTTCATATTTAGCCTGTAGGTTAATGTACCATCATATTTCAAAAACAATAAGTAAAAAACAGTTTCTCAGTGAACTTGGTCTTTAATGTGTGGTGTAAATAAAATGAGGGGATATAAGACCTTCCTTCCTCAGTCTAGACTGCTAGTGGCCGTGAATTTGAGCTCACAGATGGCTGATGAAGACTTGAACTTAGAGGGCAAGTCTGCAAGGATGAGCAGCTAAAGAAGAGAAAAACAAACATCTCAAACCAAGTCTGAAGGACAATGACAGAATAGTTATTGATTTTAAAAAGAAAAACTTATGGAAAGAGCAAAAAAATCTGTTCTTGAGAAGATTTATGTAATAAACTCATAAAATTTCATGACAACCTTGTAGCTTCGCCTGGGTCTACAAATATCTTAATTGCTCACATTCTATTGCAGTGATATAGACACAATAGTAGAAATATTCAGCTTTTACATTCTCTCTCCTCTTCCTGACACTCCCTCAAAAAGAAGATGGAAATAGAATAGGGGCACTAAGCTGGGGTGTGTCTGTATGTTGAACCCGCCTCTTATCCTTTAAATGCTGGGATAGCACAGATTGACCAGTGATGAACAAATGAGTTAGCAATGGTTTACTCAACATCTGACAACCTGATGCTCTAAGATAAATGTCTCATTGGAACTTTATGTTGTTTCTTTTTCGTTTTTTTTTACCAAAGCCTAACTTTCGACAGTTGATCATATTTGAAATAAAATAAAATAATAAAAGTCACAAAACTGGCAACTTTGTAACAAAAGGCAGAATAAGTATTTTTTTTAACAAACAGGAATCAGAGACAGATGGGCTGGAACAAAACAGAAAGCTCCATAAAGACTGGAGCACTTGCAGGAACTTGAGAATGAGGTCAGTTTGACAGCAGGGACTAAAGAAAACTCTTAAAGAGAGTCAAGTGGTAGAACTTCCCAGATTTATGGTAGGATGGATCGTCCGAGCGATCTTAAAAGAAGGAGAAAAGCTTAAGCAATTCAAAAAACTAACTTTTCACTCTGATCCATTTTATTTTCTAAATAAATCTTGATTAAACGTTTCCTTACTGTAACTTTTTAAGGGCTTGGCGCTAATTTCATTTGCAGTTTTGATCTGACTTTTCTTTTTTGGAGAATAAATAAATTAATACATCTGGTCAGAATAGGCCAACATTCAGTTTGATCAGCTAATCTTACATTCAGAATTCTATTTTTGTCTAAATTAATTTAATTCTGTGAATGCACCATTACCAAGAAATGGGAATAAAAATTCCCTTGTGTGTTTTTTTTGTGGAAATTTTTACTTCAGGAATCATGAATAATGGTAATTCATTCATTCAAGTTTATTAAAAAAAAACTGTTCAATATAGTTCTTTGAAATAAATCGTAATCATTCAAAATTGTTGTCAGCAGGTCAGAGCTGTACAAGAATCAGACAATAGTGTTGGTTCGAAAGCCAGACTTAATACAGCTAATTTCTATTCAAGAAATACATTTCTTTTAATTTGAAATTTTAGTAATCAAAATACTTTGACGAACCTTGAGAGACTTAAAGAGGACCTAGAATGTAAACCAACATTTTCCTTGTTGTTGAATAAGACAGCTTGGGTGGTCAACAGTAGCATGCCAAAAAGTCAAAGCCGTGTGTGACCTACTTTTTATGTAAATTAGAAAGTTGAAAAACTTCTGTTCTGAGAAAACCTTCCTTAACGCGTCATAAGGGGGAGCCACGCCTCCTCAAACCTCCTTTTGGGGAATCCAACCAATCAGCAAGCAGCTCATTATCATATTCATGTCCTGGCTGAGTGGGAGGGGCAAACAGCTCTTTTCACAGCAAGGCTGGTTTAGGGGGTTTAGAATGGCCTGTATCAGGGCTCCTGGGAACATTTCTTTTGCTTTTTAGAGGCTCAAAGCTCAGTTTTAGATTGTTGATTAACTGCATTCTAGGTCCACTAACTCATAGTGGTTTTATTTCTTATGAAAGACTAAACATCTGCATGTTTTTATCTTGCATGCTGATCAATAAAATTGATATACAGTAAATTAGTAACAAATCTGTATTTTTCCCCTTTACTTGCATTTTTGTGATCCACTCAGATCATAGCACAACAAAATAATTAATTTCATTTTTGCCCTTTATTCCCCTTCCCTTCTAGGAAATTAGGAATAATCTTGTAATACAGTAAGCCTTTAGGAGACCAGATGCATGGATATATTTTCTATTTAACAATGTAAAATTTCCAAAGGTGTATTTTTACCAGTTTTGTCTTTTAAAGCCAACTTCAACAAGTTCCATTGTTAATTTAGCTTCCAAAGACTTAACAGTATGCAGATCCCATCATTATCACTCAGAGGCAGTTCCTGTGAGCTTTAGTGAGAGTTTGTGTTTTGATACAGCACTGGCGTGACAAAACAAACAGAGCTTCTCACATCTTTTTTTTTCTTTTTTGCCATCTCTCCATCACAGATTCACTCACAAACACACCAGAAAAGTGACAATATGATTAGAAAATTGAGCTTCACAGACAAATTGCCCACAGATCAAAGCAGACGCGACAAGCTGAGTTAAAAACAAAAAAGTCTGTTAATTAATCTGCACATTTTGTCCAGTTGAATAAAGATGGCATCATTTCTTACACACATCCTTCTGAGGGAGATAGAAAACACATTGATTATTTAATTAAATCATTAAATGACGTATTCTAACGTCTTTTCTTTTTTTGTCTTAATGTCTCACTGCCAGCAGCTGGAGGCATGTATGGTCCTCAGGGGGAGTCCGGTTCAGAACCTGAAGACGACACTCAGATGAAGTTTTACACAGAGCAGAACAGAGGACGAAGGCGCAGTAAAGGTAAGAACGGATAACAGGTGTGTGATTTTTCAGTGCTGTGATGAATGCGTCACACACCTTTACCTGCACAGGAGGGGATCCTCTCATCGACTTCATACCACCAAGAGTGCAATAAATAACAAAGACCAATAAAAAACCAATGCAACGTGTTTGAGAACAAATGAATCCCAAACTTTGCTTGGTTGAACTTGAAAGAGAATAATGATGTATATGGCTTATAGCAGAGTGAAATGAGGCGAGACATTTGTGGAATTGTATGCATAGCTGGGAGTAGGAAGAAGTCATGCGTGCTCCCCGTGGTGTTTAAAGTGCTATTCCAGAGCACAGCTCAGTGACACTCAGGAGACAGATGAGCTGATGGAAACGGAGCTTCTGGGATAATGGAACTCTGATAGGAAGCATGGTTTAGACTTGCATCATGTCAGAGTCAAAGCGGTAATATATGTCAGTTTTTCATTAGGAATTTTGACCTGTAGCTCCTATACATATATTTTTGCTTTTCTTCTCCTTATTTAGTTTTTAATTTGCCAGACAGTACTAAACGCTCAGGTCTTAAGTGTGAGACAAGCTTGATTCTTTAGTTTAGTCACAGCTCACTCTTTATCTGAAAATGTGTAGTATAAAGTCTAACGTCTACTCTTGAGCTAGTCATTTTCACAGATATGTTATTTACACCTCCCTCTGCATTATAAGCACCAACGCCCGAGCGTTCACATAAAGCATAGGTCAAACGTGTTTCATGCTTTGATTTCATCTGAGAATGTAATCCCTTGAAATGTGTGTTTATCAGCACTTCTTCTATGGTAAATGGCCTGTATATGATATAGTTCCTTCTGGGGTTCACACACACATTCACACACTGATGGTAATAAGCTACAGTGTAGTCACAGCTTCCCTGGGGCGCACTGACAGAGGCGAGGCTGTTGAACACCACCAATCCCTCTGACCACCAGCAGGCAAGGCGTGTTAGGTGTCTTGCTCAAGGACGCGACAGACGGGGCTCAAACCTGAAACTCTCCCTTTTACAGGGCAGGCACTGTGGTCTTTGGCTACTTTTTCCACTTTGTGTCCAGAGACAGTAGTATATTATGCAGTGTGTGCTTAAAAATGCAGGAAGTGGACAAGTGGAGGACAAAACGTGCTAGGCTTGAGAAAGAGCAGGTGTCTGAAAGCTTTGTCTTGAAGAAATAAAAAGTCTACTGCAAAATCTAAACACAAGTCTTGAGAGATGCATTGTCTGCTATACGACAACATTTCTGCTAAGAACCACCGTTAGAGAGAGAGAGAGAGAGAGAGAGAGAGAGAGAGAGAGAGAGAGAGAGAGAGAGTGAGAGAGAGTGAGAGTGTATGGGTGTGCAAAGCAGCCAGTATTTGTATCTGTATTTGTTGAGGGGGGAAAGTATTTATGTGTTTTTGTATTTGAGTAAAACTCAAGGTAACACTTTAGTTTAGGGAACACAAATCAACTATTAATTAGTTGCCAATTAATATACATATTAGTGAACTACTAAGTCTTAATTAGTCACTATTAAGTACTTATTCACTGCTTATTACTACTGCCCTAATTCTAATATTAACAGGCCATAAATGAAGAGTTTTATTGTAATAAGCCATTAATAATGGTTTGTTCTTTGAAAGTAAATGGTTTGTTGCTGATTAACGCAGAAACTCATTAGGTATGAACAAAAGCTCACATATTCTTGCTTATAAGTGATTCATTAATTGTTGTTTTGGCTCTATTAACACTTGCAGTTTGGTGTTTATTTACATAATACCAGAACATAATTTTTCTGGTTATTAATGCAGAATAACTATTTCCCTTGAATTACGTCTTTATTGATTAGAGCTAATTAGTATCTGCATTATAATTAATTATAATATATTGTTATTAATGGATTGTTATGATAAAACTCTTAATTTATGGCGTGTTAATATTAGAATAAGGGCATTAGTAATAAGCAGTTAATAAGTACTTAATAATGACAGATTAAGACTTAGTAGTTCACTAATATGAATATTAATTGGCAGCTAATCAATGGTTAATTTGTGTTCCCTAAAATAAAGTGTTACCAAACTCAAAATAGGTGTAAGAATCCTTTTCTCTTTTTTGCACCACACTTCTAATTTATGTTATAGTGTAGAAATTTAACGCAAAAAAAAAAAAAAATTTTTACACCTATTTTGAGTTTTACTCAAAAATGGCGAACAGCCGTTGTGGTTGACATGACAATACCAAGTGATGGCAACATCAGGAAAAAGGAACACAAAGGAACAGGTGTGCCGAAGCAGAGACATGGAAAACATGCAGGGCAGGGGGTCCTGAGGACCGGAATTGAGAAACACTGGTTTAGTAAACCTGTAGACCAGGTTGGTTGACCAGACTTGGTTGGTTGGTCAGACATCTCAGTCCAGAAAAGTGCAGTTCTAGGAACAGCTAAGCTACTGCAGAACCCTCAAGCTCCCAGGCCTCTGCTAGAGGACCCCAGCTTTGAAGGACTTTTTTTTTCTCAAATTGATCAAAGAAATACATTTTTGTTTCCAGTTATCCCCTAAATGAACATCTGTGAAGTTTAGGGATCTTTTGATGCCTCAAGGACTCACAGACCAGAGTTATTGGTTTAACTAGCAAACAGAATAAAAACATCCCCTTCAGTTGGTCAGGGCTCGACCAAAGATCAGGGACAGAAACACAAGTGAAAGATCAAAACCTCTGGGAAACCTTAAAAGCGTCTCATTTCTACATCTATTTTTTAATATTAATGATTTAAAGACCAAATGTAAACTGTAGCTTAGCTTTGATGCTTTATTCAGAGACTTGTAGCACTAAGAAGACTCTTCCCAGTAGGTCCTGGCTAACAGAAATCCCAATCCCTTATCTCGGTTTAAATGTTTCCTCTGTTAGAAATATCCCCCTGTTATTCGTCCATTAGCCATTAAAACACTTGCTGTAAAGGGCTTTATTATGAAGTGAAAACTATCTCTGATCCTCATTGCTATTCTTAGCACATTAGAGAATCTAAACACCATGACTGGATGGATTTGTAGCCAGGGGACTTGAGTATATAAGAAGGCTTGTAGCTCAGAATTTATTTAAACATGTTTAATATTCATCCTCGTCTTGTAATTTCAGTGTAGCCTTAACCAAAATGAAGGACAAGTGGATCAAGTCGAGGTGTTTTGGTCGCTGCAGCTGTACGAACAGACAAAAGCATTTTTTAAAAAACTGAATATTTAAAATATTTGTTCGCTGTTAATTACAAATAACCTGAAAATATCTGAATATGAATGAATGAATGTTGGATTATGAATTAAACCTATTTGCACATTTTAATAGGAAAGTGTTGTGCACAGCTTTTCTCATCCCGTGCATAAAGGCTGAATAGAAGAAAGCGAGTAAACATTAGAATAAAATAAGAACACTTTGCAAGTTTTCTTTAAGGCACATAATATATTTTGGGCTGTTTTATGTTCCCTTGTGGGGTTTACGTAAGTGTTTGAGTGCTTCGAGTTGTGTGGTTTGTGCCCATCACGTAAGTGTTTGCCACCGTGAGCAGACATTCTTTAGTTCACTCAGTAAGCTTTTACCATAATTGAGGGACCCCTTCACAAGGCCCGCAGACACCACCCCGACCCCACAGGGATTAGCCGCACCGCCTTCTGCTGCTGTAGCAGGACGTGGTCTCGGTGATTCACTTTAGATGGATTCATTGTCTTTACATTTTGGACTTGGTATTAACCTTGAGTTACATTTTACAACTTCCAAACTTCTGTCAGTGACAGCTGTATTGATTTCTCTCTAATGATCATGATTGGTTTAGCCATTTTATCTGTGACGTTTTAGATTATGGTGTTGCTGTTGGAAGCAAAGTTTCTGCAGGGTCTTCAGAAGTCATTAAAAAGTCAAAGATTTAAAGGTGGAATATGAAACATTTTAATAAAAAGCTATATTTTAAAAAAAGAATAAGTCCATTGTGCGTTTAGAGGTGTGCAGAATGAATGTACAGTTTTTCCTTTAAAAGCTATATTTAAAAAAAGTAATTAAAATTTTATTTTGACGGGCACGACACTGGGTTTATGTTTACATCTAGCAGCCACTAGAGGGCACCGTTGCGGTAAAAAGTCCGCTCGACAAGGCGAGGCTGGGACTGTGTAAAGTGGCGGACTCGACAAGTCAAACAGCTGATTCTGAGCCCAGAAGATGTTCTAACGGTAAATACTGTTGCAAAATAAACTTATAGTAGAAATTAGTCCTTACCCTGTACGATTTGTCTCTGGACATGGTGCTGGCTGGTCACTTCATGTGCCAGCAGTGAACCAACACCACCTATACCAACCTTTAAGTATTTTAATTTAGAAGTCTCAACTCCATCCAGATTTTCCATAATAGGTCTTGAACTAGTTATAATTGCTTCTTTCAGTAACTTTTTGTGTATTTGTTATCAGAGGAATAATCTAACATTATTTTTTTCCCGATTTATTGTGGCTCTTTTTGGGTTGATGTCTAAAACTACAAGGCCCATGATGGAGCAGTGATAAAGCTGTGTAGAAAAGGATGTGTCAGTCTTTCCAAGGAAATAAAAAAATAAATTACATTAAAAATTATTTTTAAAAAAAAAAGCATTGCTCTACTCCTGAAACTGGTTTTCTGAGGGTTTTAAAGCTGCAATAGCAAATTTGGAAAACAAATTAGCTTAAAAACATTTTTTTAATGCCTTTTAACAACATTCTAACATCGTATAGCTATAAATATATTGTAGAGATTAATAAATAAATAAAGTGGTTCTCACATTTGTCTAAAAACCTACACCAATAACATCTTTCAAAACGAAAGCAACTATCGGACCATCTGGTTGTCGGTCTTACCGAACCGCTGTACTTCCCTGGGTCCTCCACTCATCACACAGTCATATATATAATCTAAAAAGCTATCACAAAAAAGTATACATGGATTATTTACCCAATGTTGAATACGACTTAAATAACTTTTAACTGGAAAAACAAAATCAAGTAAATATTTATTTTCCAAGATGTTAAAAAGCATATTCCCTCTCCTTTTGGTGTACTGTAAGCCTTGAATCTGTATCAGAAGTCTTAAAAATAAAACCTCACAGACATTCCTAGAAAGCGTTTGAGTGCTCCTGTAAACCGGTGTTGTACTCCTCACATTCCACTGAGCTTTCCTGTAACCTGCCAAGTTCCGTCCCATGATAAATACGAGAGGACAGAGGTCAAGCGACTAATTTCGTCCCTCATATCTTAGTCTAAAAATACGAGCGCTGCCCGAGCCAAAGTGCAACCATAACTACCAATCTACAACCTTGTCAGAGGCGATGAGACCATTCATCAAACGTGCAGATTATTCTGGGCTATTTTAAAACAGACGTCCTTTAACATGTGTTCGCCAAATTTGAGTCAAGGTTAGATTCATAAAACAAGAGTACGATTACTGACATGTTAAAGCAGATGAGAGACTTTCACATCTAGCTGCATGTACCATGTACCATGTGTGTTTGCAATTTGATTAAAAAAAACACTTTTTAAACTCTCATCTTTGTTACACCTATCTCTCTAACAGTTTTTGCTTTGTCTCTCTCTCTTTCTGTGTCTTCAGGCCACTCACAAAGTCCTCTGAATAAGGTCACCCTGACACTGATTACCATCAGCACATGTGTCATTGCCATTGTCTATGCTACGCAGGATTCCTGCCCCCTTACTGTCAAGGTTACCCTCCATGTGCCAGAGCATTTTGTTGCAGATGGTAAGTGCTACACACACATTAGCGCTTGGCTATCCAACACATCCAATATGCAGAATAGTTTATTTTTTGCAAATGCCTCCCGATGTTTATACAGTGGAGGAAAATGCAACATGGCGCACAGTGTCAGGACCTGCTGGTTGTTTTATTTGTTCTTTAGGCACTACAAAAAAAATTAGGCTTAATGGCTAATAAGAAAAACTCAACTAAAAGTAGGATCTTTCATCTCAAGATGTCCTACTGCTTGCTATGAACAATATGTATTTCCAGGACTTGTAACTAAAACAGGCACAAACAAAAATTGCACAGCATGGCTCTTGATCTTCTTGTTCCTGCAGCAGGTGTGAAGTGCAGATTCATCTGCTGTTGTTGAGTCCTTGGAGAAAATATGTTATATGTGTTTTTGTTTTTAGAAGAAACATTTAGTAGACCAAGGACAACTCAGAATGCTTTCATTAAGGAATGCAGATTACCTGTTGTGTTATCTAATAATCTAATAGAATAGACTTTATTGATCCCTCAGTTAGAAAATCTGCCCGTTAAGGCAGCACATACATCCTGCAGTAAAAATAGAGAAATGAGTTTCCAAAAATAAATGGCATAAAGGACACAGACATACAAATGTGCATCTGGGTATTGCAGATGTACTGAATATAGCACTGATGTCGTGTAGAAGGATAATGTGGAGTTCTACACTCTTACTGCAGTGGGAATGAATGACCTACGGTAGCGTTCTGTTTTACATCTTGGATGTCTCAGTCTGCCACTAAAGGAGCTGTCCATGGCCTCCACAGTGGAATATAGTGGGTGGGAGGGGTTTTCCAAGATGGAGGTCAGCTTCACCAACATCCTCCTTTCACACACGTCCTCAACAGAATCCAGTGGGCAGCCCAGAACCGAGCTAGCTTTCCTAACTAGCTTGTTCAGTCTCTTCCTGTCTCGATCAGAGCTGCCTGCACCCCAACAGACCACAGCAGAATGAACAACAGAGCCAACAACTGAATGGTAAAAAGAGTTTAGCAGATGGGAATTAACTCCGAAGGACAGGAGCTCCAGTACTTCACACAACCACCTCAGACATACGGTTACACAGCCTCAAGTACTGTGGCTTGTTGGTAAAGTAGTTGATGGTCCATGCAGTCAGATGTCCACTCCTGCTCCCCTCATCTTCCGCAGTAAAGACAGCTGGATGGTGTTGAAAGTGCTCGAGAAGTCAAAAACCTGATTCTCACAGTGCTTTTCTGCATCTTGAGGTGAGTCAGTTCCTGGTGCTGCAGGTAGATTATGGTCTCTCCATGGTCTTCATCAGGTGGGAGGTCAAGGCGACTGGTCTGTAGTGGTCTGGTTCCCTTGGATGTGATGCTTTTTTGAACTGGAACCACGGAGGTCTTCCACAGGATGGGGACCTGCTCCAGATGAAGGCTTAGGTTAAGCATGTGCGTGACCACTTCACAAAGCCGGTCAGGACAGTGTTTGAGCAGTCTGGGGCTGATCCCTTCAGGTCCTGCAGCTTTCCAGCTTTTAAACCGCCTCAATTCTCTCCTCACCTGGTCAGATGTAAGTGGGAGGGGGGAGCAAAGGAGGGTGTGGTGCTGTGGGGGGTTAAAAGTGAAGGGAGACAGTGTGGAGTGGTGTGAACTTAGGGGGTAGGGAAAAAGTGACTGACTGAGTGGAGGTGGTTGGGGGATGGTGGTGGTGGTACCTGTTGCAGATGTGGGGGTTTGGAGTCAAACCTGTTGAAGAACACATTGATCCCTGTCAATGGTCCCACTGGCACCACTCTTCCCACTATGTCCAGTGATGTTTCTGAGGCCTCTCCATGCACCTCGAGCATTATTCTGCCCCAGCTGTTCCTCCAGCTTAAGACAATCTTGAATTGAGTTGGCTTCAGCAGTAATTGAGCTGTAGAAGGCAATCCAGTGAAGAGTTTTTTAACAATCAATCAAGATATTTTGCTAGTATTGTGCAAAGACCTAGTTACAGTAGGACGTCCTACAGAAATGGTCTAGACCGACGGACTCAATATAGACATGATCTGCACGTCCATGCAACGTCGACTGTTTGCAGGGTAGTTAAACGAAGTTGGCTTCAACATTTGATTCCCAAGTTTTAATATCTTATACAATATTAAGCTAATTGTTCTTAGTGGAACTGCAAGGTTGTCATAGTGCTCCAAGCAAAACGTCCTGTTGTCCAGAGAAGAGTAGGAAGTGGGTTGCTGTTTCTCTGTGTGGTGGGGTGGTGTTGTTGCAGCGTGGACCAGATTCTCTGTAGAAGTCTGGGGTGGCAGATGTGGAAGTATTGCTGAGCTATAGCGAGGGATGGGAAGGGAGTGTGAGAGCTGTCAAATAACGTCTTTTCACTGCCTTATTGCTGTTGCAGTTCTGATTGGTTCTGGGGTCCCTTTGTGGTATGGTGGCCCCAAGCAATTGCCTGCCCTGCCTGTCGTCACATGGCACCTCTGGATATTTGTGTACCACCACCACCACAAAGTTTAGCTCACTGTTAAAACCCAGATGTAAAAAGGTGAAGGAGGGTGTAACATAAAAGAGACGTGTGCGAGCATGTAAAAGCAACAAAATATTGGGTACTATTCCCGGGAACTGGCGGCACTTATTGCAAAGACATATATAAAATATATATATATTTAATACAAAACACCTGGACTACAAATAACTAAAAATAACCCCAAAGGGAGAAAACACTGGGAACTTAATTAACTGGCAGCCTGGTGTTTTAAGGAAACCCATTCCTTAAAAGGCATCACAGCAATCTGCAACAGCTAAGCTAGCCGTAATCAGGATGGTTGAGTGGTGGAGGCCCATATTCGGTGTGTCTCTGTCCATGGTGCTGAATAGAAAGGCCCAGGAGAAACAGGCGCTGTCCACGGTGCTGAACAGCAGATGCAGGTGCTGACCGCGGTGCCGATCTCCAGCTTATGGGGACGGACAGGCAGTGGCCATAACGCTCATCTTTTTGTGATAGCCAACTTGAATTGGATTAACTCCAAAAGTTAACTATGGATGTAAATTTTCACTTTATTTAACTTTTTTTTAAAAGAAACAATCTGTTAGTGGTTCATGAGATATTTTGCCTTATAGTCATATAAATGGTTGACTTTATGGCAAGATTTGTGATCAAGGGGCAAATTTTTAAAGCTTTTTTACACACAAAACAGGTCTGGAGAGGAACAACAAAGGTGGCGGCAGCTTTTGTTTTTTTTTTTCTTTTTTACTGAGCTTAGTTAGAGTTTTGCTAAGGATTCTACACAAAGGTTTTATAAATGAGGCATCGAGTAAATTAGTGCTAGGAAAGATTCAGCTAGTGACACAACAAATGTTAGTTCAATACCTGTAAATGAAACCCCCATGCGGTCACAGCAGATGGATGCACATACTGAGCCAGCTTCTGCTGGAGGTTTCTTCCTGTTAAAGGTACATTTTCCTCTCCACTGTCGCTACATGCTTGCTTAGTATGAATGATTATCACTGACAAAACAAGTCAAAAACTTGATGCAATCTACTGGGTTTCCTTGCACAGGAAACATTTAACTGATTGGAATAATGACTTTAACTGATAAGACGGTTCAGTTGGAATGTTTACTTTGTGTACATAAATAAATTGAGTTGAAATGAACTGAGTTATTATCGCCATTTTTGTGACTTTTAGCTGCGGTAGTCAGTGATCCCTTTCTGAGAGTTTATACTAAAATCCATTCTGTGTTTATAGGATGTTTTCTAACAAACACAGGCTGAAAAAGGAGGCTTAACTAAAAAGCGTTTCTTCCACTGACCTTGATTTCTTTTGCTTTTATTTGAATTCCTTTAGATTCAGTGAGGAAGTCAAACAGATGCAAATCCATCAAACAAACCCTAAATAAAGGACTGATAAATAAAACAATTAATGAAAAGCATCAGAACTGCAGAGCCCAGGTGCAAGAGAGGGTAGAAAATGATTCACCACCAACACAAATGAATGAGTGACATTTGCAGCCACTCAGCCTACGACGAGCACTCTGCACGACATATAATAATTTCTCCTTTTTTAATATTTTTGTTAAGCTCTGACCTTCAGCTTTTATTACTACCTGACAGCCTGTATTGTATTTTATTATGCTCATGCCAAATGTCACATCAGATTTCTGCTCCAAAGTAAAAACTATGTCAGTCTTTTACATGATGCAATGTTGAAAAAACAGACATTCACAAAGTGATGTCTAAAGGTAAAAGTACACAATGCAAGCATCTGTAAGGATCCATGTGAGGATGGAACCCTGTAATCTAAACGTAGAAATCTGTTTTAGATTACTCTTTGGCTTTGCGATAAATTTAAATTGGGTTTCTATTGGCTCGCTAAAACTCTAAGTGGGAGTAGAGGCGAAGACAGAACACGTGCAAGGAGTTAAATGGAGAAAAAAGAGAAAATGGAGAGCAGAGGGTCTTTTTCTAATGATTGCCATGTTTCTGGGAGCCATGCATTCACTTATCAGCTGATCAGGTGATCTTGCCTTATCTGTAAAGCCACTCACACATCACAAGTATGGACGTGAACTGCTGCAATCAACCTATTTAAGGTGCATATTTCATTTCTCTCAAAGGTTTTGATGCTTCTCAAGTTCTACTTTTGACCTAATCTAAATTCAGCTACTTTCAGGGATTTTGATAGTAGCATTTATTTATTTGTTTTTCTTCTCCAGGCCATCTTTTATGTGTTGCATTCAGTTTCTAGAAAAGCACACAGCAGATGCACTGCAGATGTGATTAAAGGCAGCGTAACCCAGTTGTCTATGAGCATACAGTGGGCATGCAGTCAAAGCAAACACACAAATATAACAGGTAAACACAACAAATCCAAGCTGGCACGCCACGTAACAATGCGAGATAGGTGACGGGAGGTGCAAGAGGAGGGGAAATGCTGCTGCAGCACAGGAACAAAACACGAATAATCTGACACGAGACATGAGCTGTCTTGTATGATCTATATTTTAAATGTTGGAGGAACAATGATAGGAGGCAGCTGTGCAGACAGGTTATAAGGTCAGGCTTCAGTATGAGTTGGAGACTTCACAGGGGTTACTGGCAAACTTGTCAGAGAAAACAAAATCGTAACATTCCAGCGCCCTTCTTTATATCAAAGCAGTGGACAGGATGCATCAAATTGTAAATAAAATGCAATAAAAAACTGGCCTTTTCTGTGTTTGTTAAACTTTTTTTTTGCATTGAATCTGCATGCATGACAGATCTGCAACCGTTTCCTTGAAAATTTAAAGGCACTTTCCGTGCAAAAAAACATTTTCTGTTCTTGTTCACTGAACTGAAAAGCTACAAACTGAAAAGAATGATGCACATCGGGCTAATGTGGGCTTTTTTACAGGGCTTAGAAAAAAAGTGGGCCATAACCAAACAAATGCCACTTCACTGTTTTAGCCGAAAAGCAATAAAATCACCCTTTCCTCTTGACAGATCCGTTCTCTGCACTGCGTGTCTGCAGGGACAGGCTGCATTGTGCTCACCTTTTGTCGTTTTGACCCTGGAAATGTTTTTGAAAGTCTTTTCAGGAAGTGTTTTTTTCCCTCCTTTTACATCTATTAAGCTTTTCAACACTTGCTGTCTCACTGAGACCATCAGCACATTCTCATGTTTCCAGGAAAGCTTATAGTGAAAGGGTTTTCATTAATGTGGTAAATGCAAATAAACTTAAATGGTTTTCATTTTGACTTATCCAGAAGCAGATTGAATTCGTTTTGTTATTAAGCAACAATTTCCAGCTGGTATTTCATGTATTTGGCTTTAAATGTGTAAAATATTCCATTTTTTGTTGCATTGAAGCAAGAGGAAAAGTCTGTTCTCTAAGCATAGAGCTATTAATAACCGTTGTTTTTAGCTTTACTTTCCCTTTTCTCCTATTTTTTGGTCCAACTGTCGAGGTGCGATGAAGACCATTTTTCTGTCAAGAGAAAAATGCAGCTGGTGACTTACTGTGTGTGGGAGAGGACAAATGGTGATGTGTTCTTTCTGAACAGAATAATAAAATGCAGAAAGATATGGATGAGGCTGGAGGTATAATAAACTCAATCTGTTCTATGGGTTTTGGATTTAACTGCTGGAATTTTGGACCTAAAATCCACTTCCTGTTGTGTGCATGTCAATGTGTTTAATTCCCACAATTGCTCACGTTACATCTCTATTTTTATTAAATTCAGTATTCAACACATTCAAATTATCATTACAAGGTTTTTAATGGTAACTAAGTTTGGGTTACCCCGTAATCATTTGACTCTGGCGGGTAATTCTCTCAGTTCTTTGGTTTGAAAATGTGACGTCTGTGCTTTTTGGCCCAATGCATCCTACAGATGCATCATCAAATCAAGATCTGGAGAATCTGTAGACTGAGTCATTGTTTTTTGGCTCTTTGTCCTGTTTGACAAGCTGTTCCTCAACAGTTTATGCAGTATGGTGAAGCACATTGTCCTTCTGAAAGCTGCTGTTACTATAGTAGAGTTCTGTTTCTATGGGGAGGAAGTTACGGAAGCCCTGGAAGGAAACTGAAAAAGAAAAAAAGTTTTGTTGTGGTTCACTTCTCATCAAACAATCAGCAAAAAAGTGTGTTTTTTTCTCTTGTAAATTTTCAAAGTTTTCTTTTTTCTTTTTTTCTTCAAATCGGAAAGGCAAGGGTAAAAGTGTGGTTTTTTTTTCCTTTCTTTGAAATTGTCTATTTTTTCTTTTCTTTTTTCATTTGCCTTTCCAGGCTGCACTAAAAAAAAACTTTGAAAAGAAGAAAAACACGTTTTGCTTTTCCAGGTTGAGCAAAAAAAAAAGAAAGACGAGAGAAAAAACACTTTTTCGTTTGACTTTCTAGGTTGAAAAAAAAAAACACTTAGGATTTTTACAAGAGGAAAAAAACACACTTTTTTGATAATTGTTAAAAGTGAAGTGGGAAAAAATTATTCAGAAAAATGCCACAACAAAACACATTTTTTCTCTATTGCCTTTCAGGGCTTTTCCGTAGAAGGGGAAAAGTGACACACACTTTCACCCTCAGTACCCAAGGTTCCCTTGTAGCTATTTGCCTTTTAATGTTATTTATCCAATTTGTCCATGGTTATAATGTTGTGGCTAATTGGAGTGCACTATTTGTGAATGTTTTATCCTCTGTGACCCACTCATATACTCTGAACACAGCTGTTATAAGTGTCTAAAGCACAATCTCCTCACAGCTCCCTCTGGAACTGGAACTCATTGGCATCAATTAGGGCTAGTCTTGTTCAGTGATCAGAGTGTAACGATTGGTCTGAAGGCAGTAAGAAAGAAAGGTAAGTCAGCTTCTCAGAGAATAGCATTTACTGATTGACTTGTGAGACCCTTTTATCCCATCTAGTGCAATTACCAAGGAATTCCCATCAATACACACATTATGGGTCTTAATTTTCTCATTTAAATTCAGTCGGGTCAAGACAGGGAAATAAAATTACAGTGAAAACAAAAGAATTAGCCACTTCCCCAACTGATTTTTTCCAGTAGAGCTGGAAAAAGGTGCATTTAAAAATGCAAAAGAATCACGCCTTCTGTGCAAATTTTTCATGCGATTGTAATGGTAGTTTATCTTGTGCTTCATTTGGTTTTTCTTTACTGCTTTTTTCAGGAAGCAGTTTTGTGGTCAGTATGGGCAGCTTCCTGGATGTCTCTAATTGGCTAAATCCAGCCAAGCTCACTCTCTACTATCAGACCAATTCATCAACACAGTGGGTTCGAGACTACTGTGGACAGAGGACTACAGAGCCCTGCGAACAGATCTGCAATCAGGACACAGGTTTGTTCATACTAAACACAAACATAGACACTCAGAACTACTAAGCAGTTGTTTCACTTTGTCAAAAAGGAACAGAAATGTTACATTATTTGTCTTATTATGGCCTAACCTTGGATCAGTGGTACCTTTTTTATTATTTTGCATCACAGACCACTTTAAATCAAGATATTGTTTTTTCCAAAGACCAGTGGAAAATGCATAATAAAGCCAAAAGAAAATGTAATAACATATTTAACAGAACAGTTGTCACTTCTAATATAAATGCAATTATTATGCACTAATATTGTCACACAGGTCAATGTTATTGTCAGTTTATTTTATATAGCACTTCATAGCAACCAGGACTGTGCCAAAGTGCTTCACAGCAGCACTACAACACAAATAGAACAGGAGGTAATTATAAAGACTTCTACACACAGTACATACAATACACCAAGGCATGAAGAAGGAAGGAGAAAGTTAGTTTTCGTTGTATAGCGGCTTTGAAGATTAAAATCACAAGGCACTTTACAAACTCAATATGAAAACTAAAATAACAAATAAAAGGAGGTACAAGGAGAGCCAAGCTATCTGGGGTCAGATGCTACAGAGTACAAGAAAGTCTGTAATCAAAATGTTTTTTTTTTTTAAATATCTGGTAGACCAGTGTACATAAAAATATGTATGGGGATTTATTTATTGTAAGTTTGTTTTTTTTCCCTGCGTGGCCGGGTCCCAAATGATAACCATAGGTTATTGGCCTGATGGTTTGGACCTTGAAACTGTGATTATGGTTTGAAAAATTTGCAAACAATATATTATATTGCTGTAAAAGAAGTGCCCCTTTACGATAAATAAATAAATAAATAAATAAATGATCTATTCTTTATTTTTGTCTTGTCACACCTAAATGTCGATATTACACAAAGATAACCTGAGTAAGTACAAAATGCAGTATTCAAATTTCATCTATTAAGGGAGAAAAGCTACCCGAATGGAACTGGCTCCATGTGAAAGTCTAATTTCCTCCTTTGATTAAGGATGTATTAACTATGATTAACCACATTATTTGGAAAGCTGAGTTTAATTTCACTAGCTACACCCAGGCCTGATTACTGCCAGACCTGCAGAATTACAAAATCACTTGTGCTCTAATTGGTTTGTTTGAGAGGAACATTCTACACTAACAACAGTTAGCCAAATAGCTATTTTTTCATCTGTAGTCCCTAGACAGAAAAAACAGGATAAAATATTGATTATATAAAAACAACAATGAAGCATAAATACACAAAGACTAGTATTATTTATTTCAGTAATTAAAAAAAAAGCCAGATATTTCAGCCTTTATTTGTTATAATTGTGATGATTCTGTCTTACAGCTGATGAAAACTCCACATTCAAAGTATCAGACAATTAGGATATTGTGAAAAGGTTCAATATTCTAGACTCTAGTGTCACACTCTAATCAGCTAATGAATCCAAAACACCTGCAAAGGGTTCCTGAGCCTTTAGATGGTCTCTCAGTCTAACCCTGACTTTCCACCGCAAGTGAAAGCATTGCAAAATGGCCGTGAAATGTAATACACTGCAATTAGCCGCTGTTATAGTGGACAGGGTCCTTTCCACCGGCAGCTATGTGTAACGTTCTGGACGCGTCACAGAAGCGTCAGGACGCTATCATTATGTCTCGAGTCTTTTTTTTACGCGCTACACTTCTGAAACACGTCAAACTCTGCAGTTTAGGTCGGGACAGACAGGAAGTCAAACACGAAGGCAGTGTGAAACATCTGTAAACTTCCAAAATAAAAGTCACTTGCAGTACGTCATTACCTGTGAAACCCCCGTAGCCGATGTAAACAGAACAGGAAATAAACCACAGACCTTTTTGGCTACGTGCAGCTGTCTTTCTAATTGCTTTTTATTGTGTGGACTTCTGAAATCACGTGTGGTGTTGGAATTCTCCCGTGATTTTGTGACCTCACGGGATCAGCTGTGTGGTGCGCTTTCGCTCCCGTTTGCGTCAGAAGCGCTCCCGGTTGGAAGGGAGCTCACCGGCAAAACGCCGCTATTTCATTTCACGTTGCTTTCGCAGCTGGTGGAAAGCCTGGGTAAGACAAATTACTGATATAAATGGACTTTTACACCATATTCTCATTTTTTGAGTTTCACTTGTAATTTTGAAACTGATGGACTCAGAACAAATATTAGTTTGAATAATCTCCATCCTGAATCCTATAAACTAATACAATAGCTTCAATCAGCTTCCATCAGGCATCTCCCTTCTTCTTTATGGCACACTACGTGACCACACATGGTTTCCTTTTTTGATAAGCAGCTTGTTTCAACTTGACAGTTTTATTTAAAACATGAAAAAAATGATCAACTTAACTTAATTTTTTCAACATGTAAGATTTTTGGATGTTTAAAGAACTGAATAAATATAATTTAAATATGCATGGTTGTAAAAGCTACACCTTAGCTTTAAAGCAGCATTCCGCAACTTTGCAGTTATATGGTCTCTGTTGCCCTCTAGAGGCTTGCTGTGTAACGTCACTGTCGTAACATTAAATCTCTCCCTCGGGCATTAGAGGCATGTTTACATTCCTAATGTCAGGCAAAACAACGAAAACAAACTTTTCCACCTCCACCCATTGAATAAATATTTTTTTCAAGACTGTATAACAACTTCAAGACGCGCGTTATGGCGGACATAATGCTCGCTTTAGAACACGCGAGTTTTTGCCCCCTTTGGCGTCAAAACGCGCATTCAGGACGTGCATTTAGGCGGACATAACGCGCATTTAGAATACGCGCTTTTTTATCCCTTTGGCTTGCCATATTCTGCCGTAAAACGACACCCAGTCAGTACTTCCGGCACTACCCAAAGCTCAAAAACTGTATAGTGCAGTACACAGACGTGGGACCCCCCAACACTATCACAGGTATTAAAATGAACATAATAGATAATAGTATGATGCAAAAACTTTACAAAAAAGCATAATTTTAAGGTGTAAAAGTTGCGGAATGTTGCTTTAAAGTTAAACGAAAATTAATGATAGTAATACGATTTTTAAACCTGATGCATGATTTATCACATTATAAAGTTCTGTTTCTCTTTATAGAATGACTTTATGGTCTTGCATTAACAAGTAAATGGCCTTATTAGACCAAATATTTACCAGTCGGTCAGCTGGTCCACACAGATGAAGGACAGCAGAATCATAAACAAAATAAAACATAGAGGATGAATTAAAGTAAGTCTCTTATTTAGGTTTATAGATGCCTCAAACACCTGACAACTCATAAAAACTTAAACACATTTAGCTGATTTAAATTCCCCGCCTGCCTTCCTTGTTCCCACATAGTGAGACATAATTGCTGGGAGGTTTTGTAGCAGTCTGGAGAGAGTTTTCTAAACTTTTGTGCAAAAGCAAGTGTGGAAAAATTACCATTCTAGTCACATAACATGTCTTCAGTACAGAGAAACAAGGCGGGATGGTGTCAGTGAATCCAGCCATTATGAGGTGTACAGAAGTGCTAGATACAAAACAAATTGTTGTGCGCACAGCACAAGTGCTTTCAACGCCTATTATGGGATCTAAAATGATGTACAGAGGAGTGTGTTTGTTTTCCCAGAAAAATAATGTCATTGCATCGGGTCATCGGCGTGGTGTGGAAAGTATCTTTTCAGCTTTAAATATCAGAGATAACAATATGTTAGGACGTTTATCCAAATGGGCAGTAATGTGCAATGTAAATTCAAGGTGAGCTTGCTTATAAGTTTACTTTTCTGAAGCATCCTTATATAACACTCCTCTGTAGGTCAAAGGTCAGACTCCGAAATTCACACCGTGTAAGCAGAAGCTCTCAGGGTCTTTTGCCTCGTCTCTGTAAATAATCACCAGCTGCCGTATGTACACGATCAGCACATACCTTTTTTTTTATTTGCTCCCGGTGACATTAAAAGTGTCCCACCTAAAGCTGAGCATGCAGCTTAATGATATTTATCTTACCTTGAGTGGTGTAATTCCCTTGTGTTTTCTCTGCCCAACTGGATAAAGTCTAAGCTTATTAGAATGGATTACACCTGTAATGTATGTGAAATTTATGTAACCCTAGTCAAGGACATATTGAGGGCTGATGCATAATGTATCAGAGGCAGAGACAGTCAACTCAGTCGGTACATATGAAGATGCCAAAGATGGAATTAGCACCCGTGTGTCTGTCTGTTCAGGTGACGTCAGATCCTGCAACGTCAAACCGTTATCGGGTTTTTTTTTGTTTTTTTGAGCTCTGCCTTCTTGACTGTCCATTTATTTCTCTTTTCATCTCTCCTTTTCATCAGGAAGATTATTTCATCAGTAATTGGCCTGAAGTATTTTGGTTCACCTTAGTCAATTGAAGCCCATCGAGGTGCCAAATTAAGGCCGCTCTTCAAAAGAGATTTCTGTTGCTGTAATTGTCCTCCTGCATGCTTGACAGCGCACTCAGTGGCAAAAAAATTTGCCCATTTCCTACTCTTTTAACATCTGGGTTAATTTTGGAAATTGTTGCAGGGTAAGTCATTCTGCATAGTGAAGTGCAAAACATATGTGGAGTTCTTGTAGACTGGGGATAGAAGACGTTTTAGATTTTCAGCTGGAGGAAAAAAACTATCCTTTCTCAGTTTTTTGTGGATTGTACATTGGTTAAAGCCTGTATGCATTCTGTGAGTTAGTAAATGAGATGTTCACAATATGTGGAGGTTTTAAATACAAACATCTCACATAATCAGTCTACTTGCATGCAGGACTCATGACTATATTTCTAGGAAATGAAGAACATTATAGAGATTAGTGAATTCATAGCTTATCTCATCCACCCCCAGTTGTGGTCCTACTCTTTACAGCCTCTTCAGAAGTCTTGTGTCCTGTCATTCTCAAGATTTAGGGTAAAATATATTATTTTTCGGTAATAAACAATAACATCTGCTTTCTAAAAGGAAAACTGAATTATTAGCAGTAGCTGAGGAGGTAGAGCAGGTGGTCCAGTAATTGGAAGGTTGCAGGTTCGATCCCAGCTCCCACAAGAGAATGCTTAAGGCTGTATGTGCTAAAATTACACGTAAACGGTACACATTAACATTTACACGGTTAATTACACGGCTACCCAGCCCCTATCACCCCCTGTGGCCAGAATATTTCATTTGCAACTTCCGAGTTGCCGGTCCGGTCTGTTGGGACTTAGAAAAAATGGAGCTGACATACCTGGCGCTGCAGTCTGCTTCCAGCATGTTTCCTGCATGTTTTAGATCAGCTGATTTGTTTGAGTTAGTGATGAACCGCTCCTGTAGACACTAATGAAGGCTGAGGAGACATTTCAGCAGTTAGATTAAGGTGATTAAGGAGAGGTTTTGCTTGCGGTTCTACAAACGGACACTAGGGGTGGTAAAAGCAAGCCAAAACTGCCTAGTTTCCTTTTAACAGAAAGAAAAAACAACAACAAATTGAGTTCTGTAATTATATAATTTGACAGCTGAGTTTTAAAAGAAACTTTCTGGACTACTCTCACCATTGCTGCTGTCAGTTTTCAGTGAGTCCTTTACTGCTTGATCACTTCCCCAACTATGCGTAAAGCTGTTATTTCTGTGCTTTTGAAAACAATAAGGAAAAAACTTTTGCTGCAGTTTTCACCAGCATGTGAATGTGTGTGTGAATGGATGAGTGATACACTGTAGTGTAAAGCGCTTTGGAGTCCTCTGAGTCTGAAAGGCGCTATACAAGTACATGTCATTTATCAGACCGACATGCTCTTGAATAGATGCTAAAATTCTCGTGAAGGATCTGGCCCAACGCCTCGAGATGGTGCTACCTACTATCAGTTCACCTGACCAGACAGGGTTTGTGAAGGATCGACAATGCTTTTTCAATGTTTCAATGTGTGAGACACAGTATTATTCAGTTTAAAGCAATGCACCGTCTTCATTGGTCCAAAGACATACTAGCGAAAATTAAGCCAGTCTTGGACTCAACATATAAATGTTGCAGTCACTCGCCACACCTTATTCAAAGGTTCTGGACCTGCCCTAAACTACAGAGAAACTGGTGGTCTATTGTTAATGCACTCTCCAAGACTTGCAGGACCACTGTGCACCCAGATCCTTTGACAGCTCTTTTCGAAGTGGTTGTGATGAAAGCTTCTTTGGAGACATACCAGTTGGACGTAATTGCCTTTTGTTGCTTGTTGGCTAAGGGCCGGAATATACTTGCTGTTTAGCAATGCGTACGCGTGTTTAAAATGGCTGCCACGCGTAGCTTGCGTTGATTTGAAGCGTCGTTTGTGCGCGTCCCCCAAAATTAACGCGACGCGCCTGAATGCTGCAATATACGAGCAACCGGTAGGTGGAGTTGACAAAACGAGCGAGACACACTCACCATGGTGACTCCATCTCCGGTTTAGACATCTTTCACACCATCTATGATACCGCTGCTGTCCTTTTTTCTGCCGTAATCTCAAAATTAACCAGTTTTGAGCTCTTTTATTGACGCCATGTTTGTTTTGATTGTACCGGCTCTCTATCCGGTCTGAGTACTCTCGTTTGCCCCCTAGTGGAACACTCCGGTACTACAACCAGGGCAGCGCTGTGTAGCAGCAAGTATATGAACAAAGACGCAGCCTGCTGCCTGCGCCAACGCGAGGTTAAACAGCAAGTATATTCCGGCCCTAAGAGACTTATTCCCGGCCTAATGGAAGGACTCCCATTTGCCAACATATGGTCACTGGGTCAATGAGGTCATGGCAGATGTTTGTTTGGAGAGGATACAGCACAGACTGAGGGGCTCAATGGGGAAGTTTAATGTTATCTGGTCCTCATTTGAGTTATACACACACACACACATATATGTGTATATATATGTGTGTATATATATATATATATATATATATATATATATATATATATATATATATATATATATATACACACATTTTGGTGGATTCATTTTTGTGTTTTGATTTGCCGTTACTTTGAAACCTGCTTTGTGCTCAACTTTATGGGATTGGTCCAGTGTAGTGGGGTGTTTTTTTATATATTTTTTTAATTGAATTGTTTATTCTGTTCTATTTAAAATGTTATAAAAACTTAATAAAAAATACTTTGTTCAAAAACATGATATTTTTTCTTGTTATGTTCTTCCTGTGTTTATTATTCATCTCCATTGGTTTTTCTTGTTTTAACACAGTATTATGATGTTTCATTTACCTTTAATCACTGACGGTTTCGGCGACTACTGTCGCCATCTTCAGAGTCACGCCGACTTGACGGCGTCACTTCCGCTGTTTATTTGCAGGCAGTAAGGCAACACATGCAAAATGGAACACAAAAAGGAATGTGAAATAGAAACAAGCCGAAGGCACACCAGAGCAGCCAAAGAGGAAGCAGAAAACACAATAAGGAAATCAGCCATAACAGACCACTGTGCAAGAGAAAACCATATAATGGACTGGAACAGCACACAGATCATAACAACAGAACAACAAAAATACAGACGATGGATAAAGGAAGCGATCGAAATAAGGAGACGTGGACCCAGGACCATGAATAGGGATGAAGGAGTGTACACGCTGGATCATTCATGGGACGTGGTGATCGACCAGGAAGGCGCAGGCAGTAGGGGGCGGCAACGCCCCTTACTGCCTGCAAATAAACAGCGGAAGTGACGCCGTTAAGTCGGCGTGACTCTGAAGATGGCGACAGTAGTCGCCGAAACCGTCAGTGATTAAAGGTAAATGAAACATCATTATACTGTGTTAAAACAAGAAAAACCAATGGAGAAAAAACATGATATATTTTGACATTTACACCAGTCAAGCTCATCTTTTTTCTAACATTTGCACAAACACATATAGACACATTTCCTCTGGCCGTTGTAATTCCAAGCAGCAGGCTGTTTTCAGTGTGTTATCTCCATCGAGCGCCCCCCATCATGCCTCAGTGTCATGCTGGTCGACAGTCACTGTTGACTACCTGTCGCTCTATCGCTGTGACTGGATAATCAATCGTCTCTGCCCTCTCCTTCACTCCATAATTCAGCTGCCAGCATGGAGGTCAATAGATTGGTTCGAGACAACTGTTTCTGCTGTCTGCTTGGCCCCTTGCTGACCGTAATAGTGAAACTCATAATGTCATGAATATTGTTGGGTGAAAACAATGCCCTTGGAATTTAATTTTACATTGTTTTTATGTATTTATTATTTTTAAAATATGATTTCTTTAAGTTTCTAACCGTTTTTTTCATAATTCATATTCGGCCTACCTTTTATGTAGACAAGTGCTGAACAAGCTGTGCTTTTGCCAAATTGTGCCTCCTCTTTTTAGGACTTGCAGCCTTGCCCACATAAATTGTGTTTATATAACAAAAAAGCACAAAACAGTCACCAGATTTTAACGTCTGCACTTATCATTCAAGGCACTAGCTCACTGTGACCCTGCACAGGATCAAGCTGTACTTTTATTTTAAATTCATTACTGCTGCATCATGATGGTGTTATCCATCCATCCATCCATCCATCCATCCATCCATCCATCCATCCATCCATCCATCCATCCATCCATCCATCCATCCATCCATCCATCCATCCATCCATCCATCCATCCATCCATCGTCTTCTGCTTATCCCAGGTCAGGTTGCAGGTGCAGCAGCCTAAGCAAATTGGCCCAGTCTTTCTATTTCCTAGCCAATTGAATGATAGTCCCTCCAGCGTGTCCTGGGTCTTTCTCTAGGTCTCCTCCCTGATGGATGTGCCCAGAACACCTCACCATGGAGGCATCCAAGAGGCATCCTAACTAGATGCAAGAGCCACCGCAACTGGTTCCTCTTGATGTGGAGGAGCAGCAAGTCTACTCCGAGCCCCTCCTGGATGACCGAGCTTCTCACCCTATCTCTAAGGGAGAGCCCAGACACCCTGCAGAGAAATTCCATTTTGGCTGCTTGTATCCACAATCTTGTTCTTTTGGTCACTACCGAAAGCTGTTGACACTAGATGAGGGTTGGATTTACTGGTCAATCTACGTTCTAACCCTCATCTATGGTATAAATTTACATCAATAGAATTTTAAAATCTAAATATGCCTCATTTTTACCAATCTTATCGTGGTAATGAAGCATCACAGCTCTGCTGCTGCAGAAAAAGATGCATTTCTTTACCAGCTTCATCTCATAAACCATGGAAGCCAACATTTCTTAAAGCTACTCCAGTTCACTAGGATCACTGCTTAGACGTGTATGAGGAGGGAGAAAGTAGTATGATGGCAGATCACTTATATTTTTTACCTACAAAACATGGATATGAGGAAACCAAGCTGCTAAGGTCTTGTTGGAAACTGACCCAGACCCTGTATAGAAACAAACACTATAAATCAGGGGTCACCAACCTGGTGCCCCCAGGAGCTAAGGTGCCCACAGGCCTTTTCTCCAAATAGCACAAGTCTACAATAAACAACAATAATTCTGCTTCCATCTTTTTAATCACAAATGCATTAATAGATTTAAAAACTACAATATTCTTTTAAAAAATATCAGGTCAGTATCATATCAACCTGGTAGCCCTTTGTATGGCTCAGTACCCATGAAGTAGCTCACCGCTTCACAAAGGTTGGTGACCCCTGCTATAAATAGATAGTAATGCAATATATAAAAGTTGGTGACATGGTAACATGCATACTGTGTTCACCTCAGGTTTTGATAGTCAGTAGTCCTTACTCAGTCTGAATCTTCTTGAGGATTCTTCCTGGTCTAAAAGCATTCTCCTCTCCGCTGTCACCCATTTCCCCGTTGCATGTTCAGGATGGAGAATTCAACTCAAGTGAAGATGTGATGCAATTTGATTATTTACTTGAACATTTTTTTAACAAATCAGTGTTTACAGATATGAATTGGATTATAATTGAATTGATTGGAACGCACTTAATGTGATTGAGTTGGCTTGGTTTTGGCTGCAGTTACTTGGGATGAATTAGCTAGAATGTGATTATAATTGGCTTTAACTGGGTGATGCTTATTTTTAGTTGGACCAAAGTTAATTGGGCACTCTAGCATGGCTCAAGATGATGATGACGATTACTGGTTGTGAATTGGTGCTATGCAAATAAAACTCAACCGAACAGAACTTGTGCTTTGGCTTTCCATTTATCTGTACAGAGAGTGTTGTTTAATGTACACACGTTCCTGAGGGAAAACACGTATATAGAATCTGCCCAAGGTCTTAGGTTAGAATGGTTTCTCTTCCTGAAAATATTATTACAAGAAAAATAAAAACAGGCATCAGTCCAATAATAACTCTGCCAACACGGTGAACCTTGAAATGTGAAAAACACCCAATGCAGCCCGAATGAGAAACAGAAATGATTATAGTGAAGAACATCACTTCTAGCACCATGTGAAACAGCAAGAGAAGTGTTTTTCTCAAGTTATTGCCACTGTTTACCTGCTTTTTTCCTCTTGAATTAAAATACAATAACAGTTGAGCTAAGAGAGGGGAGTAAATGGGTTGATACATTTATCAGTAATGTTTGTGAAGGATGTCAGAGCGCTGGCTACATGTTTGTCTGGACACCTTGTTGGACTGGATAAGAGCCTGTAGATAATTAATCTCAAGTGATTGTTTCTAATTTAGACTTAATTTAATCTTAAAACGACTCAGCTATATGTTTTATAACATTAATTTTGTCCTTTTATCCCCTCTTGTTTTGGTTTTTCCTCAGTTCCCCTGGTTACCAAGCACCTCTGATTCTCATTAGTAATCAGCACACCTGTTCCTCATCTCCCTTCACCTCCCTCTGTGGATTTAAGCGCTCACTCCTGCACTCTCATTGTCGTTGATGTATATTTGTTGCCTTACCTTCCCTGTAGTTAGGTCTTCTTCCCCCAGTGTTTCATGTTCTCTAGTTTCTTGTGTGCCAGTTACTTTAATTAAAACCGTTTTGAGTTTACGCATGCTCCTGGAGTTCTTCCACCTGCGTCCAAGTCCTTAACCATCTCAACTCATGACACTTATTGCATTTTTAATGTCCAAAAACATGCGCTGAGTTTATTAAAGCCGTTAAAAGGAAGTGATAGTATGTGTTTTAGCCAAGAGCAGAAAAGAAAACAAAATATTTCAATGCCAAAATCCTGAATTTCATTATGGCGATTGTGCAGCTCTGAATGAACTGTTAACTGTTGCTGCATCAAAAAAAAGAGAAGAGGAAGAAAATTGGACCACATTTACTCATCATTTAAATAAAATTTGATGCCAGGAAAATACTTTTTGTTGAAGAGATTGTGGACTTGGATTCCATTCATATGGCTGGTATCTCCTCAGAATCTGTAGATAACTTTAGCCAACTGCAAATGTAAAAGAAGTGCAGTTGTCACAGTGGATGAGCAGCTCCGTGGCATGCAGATTTAACGACTACTGGTCATAATTCAGTGTGTGTTGCTAGAAGAATATTTTTTAGAGGACCTTTTATTTCCTAACTCTGCACAACTTCCCCCTGTCAAGCATCTTTGTTGGATATTCACTTTTAGAACTTTATAAAAAATAATATCAGCTTTGCTTTTTCAGCACAATGTTCTCTTTAATGTTCCAGAACAATAGCTGTTCTTTTTCCCAAAGAGGCGAAACAGACAAAACACATGCTGAAGGTTAACTCAGCAGACTTTGCAATCAGCCCGACATAAATCTTCCCATTAATTGCCTGATCTTAACCTAAATGTACTCTCATAAAGGCAGCCACACTTCACTGATTACTTGCAAGGTGCGTTTTATTTTTAAATTACAGAAAGAAAGTGCTTCCAGGCAACTGCACCTTATCTGAAACGAGGTGGAAAAGATGTAAGAAACAGGCTACAGAGGGTAGCCCACGCTTGTAGCTGTTAAAACACGAGCTTCTTTATAAGTCTCAGAGAGACTACTGTGTTTATTTATGTGATTTAAACCAAAATGAGTCATGTATTTTTCTTTTATATTCAAAAATATATTTGCCAAGGTGTCTATTCTTAATTTTGATGAGGTATGTCAGATGGCATTATTGAACCTAACATATTAACGAGAGATTAGATTATTAGAATAAAAAATCTATAAATAAGATGAACAAAATTAAAAAAGAGATTAATGACGAGATTAACTGAATAAGATTTAAAAAATTACAGAAGATTAATGAGATGAATAAAATGGATTAATGAATGAAATGAGCATGTGACTCTGCTACAGTAAGGTCAATAAATGAGATTAAAAAATTAGGAGTTAGGTTATTAAATAAGGTGAGATGAGATAAGATCAGGATAATGAAATACAAAAGATTCTAATCAAATCAAACGAGATAGATTGAAAATATTCAAAGACAATGATGACATAGTGATGACATTAGTGTAGAGAAAATTAATCTAATAATCAATGCATCAAGATACGGACATACATTTTAATACATTGTTGCAGAAGTCCACCATTATCGATTATAGCATAATGCCATTTGTTTTCCAACTGCGACATGAAGATTTGAGCCTAAAATAACATCAGCTGATTTTATTTCTCCCGGTTTCATACGTCATAGTGGAGCGATGACTGCTGCTGCACGCTGGTGCCTTTGCAGTCATGGCTGAAGGAAGCTGCGAGGTAGCGTTAGTCATTGAATCGGCTCCAAAGATAGTAAAAGGTAATATATGGAGTCATTACAGATTTTATCAACTATCAAGAAAACAATCATTGGACAGTTGCTAACAACATCGGCCGGTGAAACGGCAAAACCTGTGGAGTTAAGAATTGACGCGACTCTCTCAATAATACTTCCCAACTCGGAGAAAGGGAAGAAAATAACCCAAGCTGCGGGTGCCTTCACAGAGAAGGAATATGCAATCGTATTCTGTCGTAATAAATTAAAAAGCAACTATCTGATATGTTCTACTTGTTGAGAAGACCAATATGCAATAATCGAGATGTCAAATGGAATTGGATCGTTGACAATAATCATAATTGAATAGAATCATGACTAAGATGCAAAATACTCTGCAAACAAAGGGTAAATTATCCTGGACGAGCCCCCACTTGTTACGACGAATCATGAAGATTCACACCGGTAGATGACATGAGGATAATGTGATTAGATGAGGGTGATAAAATTAGGATTATGAAACATTTTTTTGATGAGTTGAAACAGGGATGATGAGGTAAAGGTAAAAAAGGGGATGAGGATGATGAGGGATAAGGGTGGTGTAATTAGAAATGGGAGATGCAATGAGATTTCTGGGATTATATGTTGCTTTTAGTATTTATCTGTTTTTACTTACATTTTTATGCTATTTATTAACTTGTATTCTCTTGTTATTTTAATTTGACCTACTTGTTTTATTGCTGTTTTATTCTATGTTCAGCGCTTTGGTCAGCTGTCATGCTGTGGATAAATGTGCTATATAAATAAATCTGGATTGGACTGGATAAGATAAGATAATGATGACAAAGGGGATCCTAGTTGGGACTACTAGAGGGAATAGACAGTCCTGATGGGTTACATGGATGCATGAACATCAGCTTTTGACAAGTTGACTTTTTTGATGATTTAACTTCATAAAAACATGACATTGAAACAATTTTATACTACAGACAAGATAAATCATTTTGACTTGCCAAATTTTTGGATGCTGGTGGTGGTTGGAGGGAACTGGTGGCATCTGTTGTGAAGGGCACCTCTGTCAGTTAGCCCAAGGACTGCTGTGGCTACATTGCATCACCACCAGTGTGTAATGTAAAGCACCCTGGGGGGTTCTAAGACTCTAGAAAATACAAGCCATTTACCATGTACCATTCTTAATATTAGAATTAAAGTTCGTATTTGTATTTGCACACATTCTCCAACCATTTGGTTTATTACAAGAATTTTGAACTCCATCATTACTTTTTTCATAATACCCCACAACTCCATGTGAATAATTCACTGTAAGGTGAAACTGTAAAATTATTTCTTAAAAATGCTAAATAACTAAAGGATGACAGGCCTATACTCTCCATCCTCCTAATTGTTATTTTTTTCTATCTTTGCCAGATTATTTTTTAACGAGGTAACCTTTAACACCATAGTTTATATTGCAGCCCTTAAAAAAATCCCTTCTCGTTTAGCTCAAACACATGAAATATCCACAAACAAATAAAATATATATTTTGGTGCCTATCTCCTACTCGAGTAATAAAATGTGATTTTTTATGGTGTTTTCTCTTCAAACAAGTCGACACAAAGCAGTTGGTTTTATTTATTCTGGCTACAGTGCTTATATAGTGCTTCATTTAGCTCTCAGTGACTTAAGATTTCACAACAGTATAATTTAAAAGGCACATTCAGCCTTTATTTGCGTGTCTCTCAGCAGGTCCCAGACATTTGGGTGGGAAAGGTGCTTTATGTTTTCATAAAGTTTATCCACCTGCCCTTATACTTGTATTTAAGCACAGACAGAGCTGCTCCACAATTTATTCTTAAACTAATTGTTTAAACTCAACTATAACTTTAAAAAAAAGTGTTGAATTAACTGCATCATCTATTCTTAGATTCTTCACTTTTCTCAAACCCTACTTTTTTTTCTGAGTGGTTACCACTCAGAAACTTTATAGAGGAAGTTCACTGAGAAACGTACATTAATATTTTTCCCAAGAAGCTATGCTTGAAACAAGTTTGTGAATGGGATACACAGAATTTGATAGTAAACAAGTAAAAATATTACACACGTGATATCACTATATTCAATGGTTTCTTAAAGTCTGCATGATCTACACATATGAATTATCACAAAAAAAGCATGCATTTTACTTGAGTGTTGATTTATCTTGTCCAAAAAAGGGGATGTTCTCCAAGTCAGGTTTCCTGGTTCTACGACTTCATGACCCGATAACCGGGCCTAAATACACATTTTACCATCCAATCCTAATGCAGAACTAATCAATAGTTTTAAAAAGGATAAAACAGGGGAAGGTTTATTTTTGTTGACTTAAATGTGACGTAACACAACAACTGTGGGTCTCTGGGGGTTAAATGATGTTTAGTAACATTAGGAACATCATCTCTAGTTTCAGGTCTAGTAACTTACTGGAGGTAGCATGACCAGAGAGTAAGTGACCTGAACTGCACCGAATATCGTGGATGGATATCTCTTTGTGCTGCAGTGCAAGCTGTCCAGCCATCTGCACACAGCCCAGCTCAGAAACAAGATACTCTGAAAACACCTTAGTGAGGGTGATGAAAGTCTCAGTAGTAAGAAGCAAACTTTTCAACAGACTCCTGTTAGAATCCATGCATTGATTTAAAAGTGTGTAATGGACACAATCTGCTTCTGCAGTTGATGATCTGACTGAAGGAAGACTTCAGAATTAGAAAAACAATATATGCATCCTTAACCCTTAAGAACCCAAACCCTTTTGAAATAGAAAACTGATTGGAATAAATACTTAAAAATGTAAAAAAAATAAATAAAATGAAGTAAAATAATTTTCAATATATGTATGGATAGGATGTCACTTGGGGCTGTCAAACTTGAATTTATGACTCAAGAAGCAAATTTGCAGATGTTTAAAATGGGCGGTGACACCATTGTCACCACGGGTCCTTAAGGGTTAATTCCAACTGAATACTAAACATTCAAAATGGAGTTTAGGAACTTGAAGGGAAATCAAAGAGTTGTATTATGATGGTCTGTTGCTGCACGTTTGAGTGAATTTTTCTGAATGGTCCAGAATGGTCTAAATGTTCCTCAACCTTACCTTGAAGAAAATTAGCTGTCAAATAATGTAACTTAGCAACTGCTCGATAGACGAACAAAGTGGCACAGCCAACCTAAAATAGTGACTATGTCACACAGTGATATAGAATAAACCGCTTTTTGTTGTGTTTGTGGTTTCTGTACTGCAGGAGAATGCAGCTGTCATGAGGGTTATTCTCCTGATCCAGTCCATAAACACCTCTGTGTTCGCAGCGACTGGGGTCGCAACGAAGGGTAAGTCCTGTCTGCTCATCCCACTCATACCTGAAAACTCACTTCTGCTTTAACAGCCTTAGCCCTAACCTCAACTCCACTGGGGCTCTTTAGTAGGTGGAAAAATGAGAACTTTCCTCTTCTTTTGTCGTAACTCCTACAGTTTACCAATTGAGAATTGTAATGAATGAAAACCAAGGTTGTAAAGTAATCGAACACCTTACAGTTCCCCTTCAGGAATGTAAGATGTAATCAAGCTGCAGTTAATGGACTAAAGCTTGCACATGTAAAGGATATAGATAAATTGTCAAGAAGCAGGCGAGTCTACAGTATTAAGAATGTAGGAGGGAAGATTCAAAATGTGTAATTAAACAAATCGGCAGGGGAGTGCACAACGCATGGAACTGAAAGAAAGTCACAGAAAAATAACTGCAGAAGGCAAAAGAAAAGCTCTGTCGCTGACAGACCTTGTTTGATAATTAGTTGGCCTGCTCTGTAAATCCTCACAACTTCTAATTCAGCTTCACGTGTCATCTGCTGGCCTCAGTCCAGTCAACAGCTTCCTTCTCACTGCAAGAACAAGCTGCAGAGATGCATCTAATTCAGCAGACAAATGTTGCTAAACGTACATTGTGACTACCTAAAAGTAAGCTTTATGCAGGTTTTCTTACTTTAAACTGGGGTTGTGTTGCAGCCAGAGTTGGGAACGTTGTGGTAATAAAACCATCTGTGAACTCCTCTGAGTACTAAAGTCACGCAGAGCCAAATATGAATCCAAATACGTGACAGTTTGGACAAAATAGGCTCTAGCTTCAGGATAAAAGCCTCGAGCAAAATAACAAATATGTTACAGAGGGGCTGAAAAGAGAGAATAATCAGGGTGTTTAAATGTCCCAGTTAGATCCTAAACCCAATTTAGATATGGCAGTGGAAACGTGGGAGAACAGTGGGCCTACATAAATAAATGTTTAAAAGCCTCAGTGCACTGGGGCGGCATAATATGGAAGGATGGACCAAAATTCTACAGTGATGTTAGACACTAATAAGACCTTAAACATAGCACGCTACCTGAAGTTAAGCCTGATAAAGTTGGTTTAACAAGCTAAGGAA
Organism: Aphyosemion australe; assembly: GCA_006937985.1. Lineage (NCBI taxonomy): Eukaryota > Metazoa > Chordata > Actinopteri > Cyprinodontiformes > Nothobranchiidae > Aphyosemion > Aphyosemion australe. The sequence goes on along the minus strand of SSNS01000069.1, from coordinate 1,401,256 downwards.
CCATGAGTCGATCTGGATTCTTTTATTTTATGTTTGAGAGGGCCTTGCTGAGGGTCTTTTTTTAGATCATGATGGAAGATCAAGTCAACTGCAGAAGTCAAAGTTCTCAAAGCATCCTGATCATCAAAACTGTTAGTTTAGATGACATCTGCATGCTTGAATGACCCTTTTTTCTACCTTCTCCCTAGTCCCTGGCCATATGCGAACTTGGAGAAAGGCTATGACCTAGTTACAGGAGAGCAGGCCCCAGAGAGAATCTTCAGGTGAGTCCTACGCCTCGGTGCATATCTTGAGTGCCTGACTTGTGCTGGCCATCTGTGACTGTAGACACGGTGGTTATATTTTTGGCATGAAATCCTATATGAGTTGCCCGTGTGTGACAGAGCATACAGATTAGGAGCTGGCAGATGCATATACATACAGCTGGACAGATAAGGTAAAACACCTCATGCTGGAGGGAAGTCTCACCACTGTCTGATCCGTCTGTCTGGGTGCAAAATAGCCCTGGGACCAGCTCTGGATGGGACTCTTTCAAATGCTTTTACTGCCATTTTCATTGCTCTCCTCTGTCTTGATGGGGTCATCATGTTTGACATTTTTCATGAAATAAAAAAAAGCTCAAAGGAGCACAATGACAAAAAAGAGCCACCCACCTGCTCTTTCCTAGCCGGCTTCCGAAACCACACGAGCTGGTATGAAATATAGTCAACACGTTTGTGCTCACTACCCCTCCACCGTGCAGGTAGGAGGAATGTTTTGTCACTATAATCTCATTCTTCTTCACACTGACCTTGCAGAGGTAGCAGCACATGTAGAGTTCTCTATAAGAATCTCAATATTTTACAGCACAGCCCACTTCACCTTCCAACTGTGCACTGCCTTCTAAAAAGCTCTACAGCACACTGGAGATCCAGAAACATGCACACACACGCACACACACACACACACGCAGGCAGCAGTGACACATACGCATTCCATTTCAGAGCAAAACCATTTTCGCCTGAAACCAGCACAACACGGTGAGTAAAGTTCCAGCAGTGAAGTGGAAGCTCACGTTGGCCTTAAAAGTTGGAAAGTTTCTAAATCACTGCTGTGGAGGAGGAGGAGGATGGAAGACTGCACGACTCTTCATCCGGACTGAGTCAGGCGTCGTGTTGGTCAAAAGACGAGGTTTATTGTAGCAGGGTTTAGCTTCAAAGTTGCAAAGCTTTTTTAATAGATTCAAGGAAAAGTGAGAAAATCAGCATCTTAGTCAAGACAAATAAATTTTGAGAGTAACGTATTTGGATTCTTTGATCCTTGTCAGGCTATTGGCAGCAGTGCTTTGTGCACGCTGAATGGTTTTCATTGTGCGGTTTAGAACTGTCGTGGAAAATTAAAGCCAAGTGTTCCAGTGATCCGTTCTTGTATATCCAAACACGACGCTTTCTTGTTATAGATGTACTCCTGTCTGGTGAGGTCACAGTTCCTTTAGAAGTTGGTGGGGAGCTTGAACCAATCTTTTGGCCTCATATTCAAGCAGCTTATCTTAACCACAAGATGCATAAAAATCCCTTTTGCTGTTTGTGAAATATTTTGTGTCGTTATTTCAAAGTGACAAGTCACAACCCCTTGCATGGTCACAACAGGCAACAGACTCTACCCTCCCCCACAGCTTTCTCTAATGTTGTTCTTCACATTTTATTTGCTACCAACTGTGCCACAGATTCTCCACGTATAAATACATTAGCATTAGCTGCATTACAACATATGGATCTTTAACCCTTCTTGCTTAAAAACTGTATTTATTATGCTATTAGTGGAGATGTATGGAGGTGTGGATCAGTTTTGTGTAACATGTTTTTATAATTATTCAGAAGGTTGTGTTTTATGAACCAAAGGATGTATGTATGAAACTTTCTTTATGTCTTTTTATTGCTCAGAATGTCAATTAGTAGTATCTGGGCTTTATATCAATTACAGGTGAAACTCAGCAAAATTAGAATATGGTGCAAAAGTCCATTTATTTTAGTAATTCAGCTTAGTAATTCTACCCTTTTCCGACTCAAGACCATGGTCTTGGATTTAGAGGAGCTGATTTTCATCCCAGCTGCTCCACACATGGCTGTGAACCTGGAGATCACGGTCTTATGACGCCAACAGGACATCATCTCCAAAAAGCAGGCAAATACACATAATTTCAGATATCTCTGGTGTAGAAATAGTTACAAAACATATTAATAATATATGAGCATCATGAACACAAACAGTCTCAACTGGCTCTGTACCACTTAGATTTTTTCTTTTTTGCAACCCACTGGGAGCTCTACATGCCAAATTTGAGAATTACTGCAATCACTTAGTTCTATATATATTACAGTGTTTCAATCAGGTTCTAATACCTTCTTATTTTTGTTGGTATTTAGTTATTTCTTTTATGGATCTTCTCATGTTTGATTTTTCTTGAGAGGGGTGGGTCTATTTTTTTTCTTATATGTCACTCATTCATTGTTTCTTTTAGCTCCCATGTCAATGAGAAAACTGCAATCTGCTCAGTAGTGCACTTGGTTGTAATCTTTCCCTAACAGCCTCCTCACACACCCTCATCGCTATGTGCAGACATGCAGCTGTGTGTTTGCATGTATGCATCATATGTATGTGTAGCGTGTGCTAGTCAAAATATGATGATTTCATTAGAGTGCAGCTGACATTTATACCTTGTTGTTATGCCAACAAACAGATCATTCTACAGTCTGGGCCAAGGGTTGTGGCTGCCAGTCAGCAAAAGCTTTGTGGTGCCACCGGTAGAGCTGTCAATCAACCCCATCGCCAGCTGCAAGACAGACGTGCTGGTCACCGAAGATCCAGGAGAGGTCAGGTGAGTCTGAATCAAATCTGTTTAAGGCTTTTGGATTTTCTATTCAGGGTTTAAAAAAATGTTTGAAGACAAAGGAGAAGAAGAATGATAAGATTTTTTATATATATAGCACGTCTCCAGATAATAATCACGATGTGCTTCAAAAAACAAAAAATAAAAATATCGTAATAAAGTAATGGAGAAAAAGTTTTGATCAAAAAATGTGAAGGGAAAAAAAGAATAACAAAAAGATAATGTGTGATCCTGAGAAAGACTGAATTGGTAGAAACAGCAGCATAAAGAGAAGGTAGTGAGGAAGAATCAACAGGTCACCAAAAGCCAGCCTGAACAGGTGAGTTCTCAGCAGCTTTTTTTTTTTTTTTTGGTCTTTAGCCTGGTGCGCTGCACAACCTGTAGGCATTGATCACTGGACAACAGGAACCTGCTGGGGGTGTAGGGACTGAGAAGATCACCAACGTATGATGGTGCTTGTCCATGTAAGGCCCTAAAAACCAGAACCAGGATCTTGAAATGAACCCTGAAGATAACTGGCAGCCAGTGAAGCTGGAAGAGATGCGGGGTGATGATTTGGTCAGAAGCCGAGCACAGGCATTCTGAACCACCTGTAGGCAGTTCAGGGAGGTTTTGCTCAGACAAGTGAAAAGCGAGTTGCAATAGTGATGGGATGAAGGTGTGGATAACAATCTCAAGTTCAGAGCATGACAGAATGGGACTCAGTTTAGCAATGTTCCTGAGATGGAAGAAGAAAGAGTGAGCAAGAGAAATGACATGAGCACATCTGAGGATCTCAGTCTTATCTTCATTCAGCTGTAGAAATTTCCCAGCTATCCAGGTTTTAATAGTGTCTAAGCAGGTGTGCAACAGCTGCAACTTAGACATCTCATGGGCCTTAAAGGAGATGTACAGTTGGATGTCATCTGCGTATAGAAGGTGGGAGATTCCTTTAAATGAGCTCAGGATGTGCTGGAGAGGAAACAGGTAAAGGAGGAACAGTAGAGGTCCCAGTACAGAACCTTGTGGAACACCATGGGCAAGGGAGGTGGAGGAGGACCAAAACTTGGAGACGGCCACAGAGAAGGAACGCTCTGACAGGTAAAAGAACCACACCAGAGCAGTTCGTGATAGGCCTACCCAGTCTCAGCCAGTAGCAGGTGATGGTCAACAGTGTCACAGGCTGCAGTCAGTCAGGTGGAGAAATCAGAAACAGCTGGAGTTAGTAGACGTAAATGATCAGGGTTTGATCTGTGGTGTTTATAAAGTCCAATCATGTTGGAGACAGGAAGAGAAACCACTGGAGAATGCAGATAAACAGACCTGAGGTAACATGGACAGAAATCTTAAACTCGTTACTCAAAGCTGAAGCAACACTCGTATTCTCATTAAAGCCCCAACTATGTTATGCTTTAGATGAAGTGTGTGCTGTTTCCATGGATACAGCATCAATCTTTCATAACATACATTAGAGCAGAATTGCTTTGGATGCAGGAGCCAATCACATACTATTAATTCACATGTTTGACATCAGCACACACATTACATGTACTCTGGATTTTATTTTTTTAGAGAACAGGTAAGCATTAAAAACGCAACAAAGAATCAGGCTTTATCCAATACAGACAGACGAAATAATAAAAATAATTCACCATTGGATTTTAATGTTACAGGGAGCCATAAGAAGTCATTAGTACCATGACTTTAGATTGAAAATCTGTCAGCTCTGACCCCCATGTGAGTAACTGACCTTACGTCTGAAAAAACCCCGTATTGGCACCCGACTAAACCTAAAATAAGATGTTTCATTTATGAACCAAATGTTCTTTCATAAAGGCATCACCCTTTTCACACGCTGTGAAAAACAGACGTGGTAATACTGTGTAATATTCTCCTGTGAACCATTTCAGTGCTTTAGTTTCATCGCCAGTGCCTTTCAATAGACTTCACAAAAACTATCAGACCAAAGATTGGCTATGATTCTGATTATTTTGGAAATTCTAAAGAAGACTGGATTTTGACTTTGAATGTTTTCTATTCTACTTTTACTTAGAATGCAAATCCTACTTTTCCCATGATAAATCATAAAAGGTCTTTGGAAAAAAAAAAGTTTTAACTGGAATTCATTTGGAAAGAAAGGGAAAGTGGTGATGTTGGGCAGTGTGACAATGATTGCATTCAGAACTTCTTTAAAAAATGTGATTTACACTAGAAAACAGATCAGATTTATGAGAAACATCCTCCACTGTCAGGTTAATTTTAGTTACTTTCACTTAAGGGAACATCCCCCAGAGCTGTTTAACTGGATTCCACTCATTTACCAGACAATGTCTTCTTTTTCCACCATATATTCTTTCAGTGAATATAATATTTGACAATTGGTAGCTGGTAGCAGCAGTACTAGTAGCAGAAGGTGAAAACCCTTTAAAATAAACATTAGAGAACAATATTAGGTTTTGATCAAACTACTGAATTAAAGCAGTAATCTGGAGTTTTCCCACTTTCAGAGTTTATATATTATTTTTTAGAAATCCACAAAAGTGATAGTCTTACCCTGTACTGTGATATAATATAGGCAATGTCTTTTTTTTCCTTTTTTTTGCTAAGCCCATCCCCCGTCCCGTAGAGCCCCATACAGTTTGAACTGAGTGCCGTTCAGCATTAGCCAATAGCGTTAGACATCTGCTTACGTTCAGCTGTCAATTACAGAGCGTGCACAAGCTCTTTGTTGGCGACCATTCTCGTGGACAAGTAAGTCTTTAAAATATAAATATATGAACAAACAGCATAACACAAGTATAATAATTGTAAAACAATGTGTTTTTAGCTCTGTTTGCCGGCTAGAGGTGCTTGCATGTTTGTTCCTGCCTGATGGTTCCTGTTCTCACTGCTCCTCACAAGCTTGACTTGACATCCACAGTAGCTGAACTCAGTAACTTGTAAAGGAAAGTCTACCTGATGGAATTGCTCCTATAGTGATTACAGCTGACCTTTACTGATTGCGTGTACATTTAGCTCAGGTTTTGTACTGGGATGAGGCAAACAATCAATTTATCTGCCGCAAAAGAGAAAATTTGTATTAATAATAGCGTTAACCATAAATGAGCCACATTTTTTGGTGATGAATTAAAACGTGGTGACAATACAGCCTGATAAGTAAAAACTTTGTACGAGGTACCCTCAGAGTACTTACAGGGTAGTCTCACAAGTGTTCCTTATGAGTCGCAGTAGTGTTCAGGAACTATGGTTTGACATAAAAACATATAACAACTTAAATCTGTATGAATTTTACTTAAAATATGACACAGCAATCGAATTAGGACCATTTACTCAATGGCCTAATAACCCCTCAAAATTCCAGGTCCCATGAACGCAATGTGTTTTGTCCCATGGGCAGAATGATGGAATGCTAAAGGATTAAAGAGGGCATATTATCCATAACTCCCTTTTTGCATCTTTTTGTGTTGCCATGTAGGTTTCTACTGTTTCTATAAACACTCCAAACTTGAAAAAAAACCTGTCCATCCATTTTCTGTCAGTGTTTTGTTATGTTATATCTCAAAAAGTACCTGTTTGTGATGTCACAAATGGGAAAATTAGCATAGAAGCACCTCTCAGGTGCAAGATAAAGTTGCTGCTGGAGAAGCAGCGACTTTATTCCTGTCATGGTTCTGGCTCCCCGACCTCCACTTAATGCCTAATTACCCCAGAACCCCTCCACTTCAGACCCAAACCTGCCCCAGAACTCCAGTAGCCAGCCTCCATTACACTCGTCATTTCCCTTAGACCAAGCCAGCTCCAGGACTCCATCTCCCAGCATGTCCCACACTGGACTTCCTACCCACATCATCAGCCCGGGACTATATCAGGGATTCCGTGCTCCCGGTCGTGGCTCAATCATTGCTCCAGTTGAACTCGTTCCGATCGACTCACTAGAACATTGCTCAGAGTTTACCAGTCAGTTACCAGTCCTGTCAACTTCCCATAAGTCCTTTCCATTATTCTGGAACTGCAGCACGCTCTCGTTTCCCTTCAAGGTGTGTGCCGCAGTTCCTATATTAACTGCGTGTCTGTCCAAACCCAATGCCAGTCACTCCGCACTTGGGTCATAACAACACACCACATCCAAACTCACGTTTCTGCCTGCTCAGTCCTAGCCAGATCCTGACACTTCCAAGCTCTTCTAGATATCGGAGCTTCTCAGGTCATAGCAGCCTGAGTGGGAGCTGGCCATGCCTACCCATCCCCCACTATTTTTTTAAGTGACAGAGCCCTGAAACAGCTCATTCTGGAAGGTACTGAAAATGTCAAGAAAAAAACTGCTGAAATAATGTTGTGTGAGAGGGATTTTGTGCAAAAAACTTCATAAACATGTTTAATATCGGCCATTTAACTAATATAACATAGTCATAATGTGTCCCATTTAAAGCAGGATATAAATCATGCGCAAAATGTAGTTCACAACTGAAAATACATTAATGTAAATAAACTGAACTAACCTGACTGGATTTCTGCACTCAACACTACTGAGTGATTTTTATTCCAAACATACAATAAACACAGCAACCCTAACTTGCTGTAATCAAATGGGACAGCGTTCTTCTAATAGGTATCATATTTTCTGGTGGCAAAATTTCTCCATTGCGACATTAATCTAAACTTCTTGCAGGCTTTATAAAAATTGCTTCAGGAGCTCAGAACTCCCAAGGAAATAGTATGCGTCTGAAGTACTGTAAATAGGATTACAGCACGCCTCTTGATTAATTAGCCCCGCTTTTTCATTTACTCCAAAGAATTGTCGCAGTCGGTGACGCTGAGCCACAAGTGAGAACACCTTGCAAAGCAGCAAAGAAAAATAACTATCTTCTGTGTTTCGACACGTGTTGACGCAGCCTCATTCTGCATATTTATAACTGAAATCATGACAGATTACACTTCTTCCATTTATCTAAGAGGTGCAGAGCTTGTGTTAAAGCTCTCTGTTCTCTTTGTTTTTTTTTCTGTCATCAATCAAATGTGTCTTTTTTGCTTGGCAAAGGAATAAAATAAAATCTTTATTGGTTTACATCACAATTCCAGCTGCTAATGAAACACCCCAGCAGAACAACAGGTAAGCTTTTGTTTACTTTGCAGCATAGAATCGATCAGCAGAAGGACAGTTATATCTGACATGACATAACGCATATTAATCACTGGAAGTCGAACAAAAACAACACAAACTGTCCACAATGATTTTGGACTGAGGAATATATGTAATAATGTTATACATAAAATGTACAGTTTTCATCACTAATATCACACTGTAAATAATATGGTAATGATTAGTCCCTGTAAGTGTTTGTTATATCTGTCAGGTTGTCATGAATAATGCAGTCAACTCATTACCCAGAGTTTTTATTTATTTATTTTTTATGAAACAGTCCCACGGGAGCTCAGAGATTCAGGCTGACGCACTCTCAAAGTATTTATCTGCACATTTATGTATTTAGTCATGATAGACATATGCTGCTGAGGGAAGGGCTGAAATGCACTGCAGCTGTGGCTTTTTAAAGAGACAGAGCACCATTTTATTCATCAACATTTAGCATGTATTCACCAGATGTGTTTAGGCGTGGATGCCCATTATATTTGAACGTGAAGATTGTAGAAAAGACTGCTGTTTATCCCTTTATCTATTCAGAGTCCTCATTGGTCAGCGAGTCCATCAGTAATAATTATTAATTGAGTAAGAAAAGGGGCTTTAATACACATCAGACATTTATATAGAGTATTTGTGTGTGTTTTTAGAGGTTTTATAGGTATTATATGTTTTGGCCGCCTATATTTGTTATATGACAGCAAAGATCTGTGTTTGGCATCCTTTAGGCTTCCATATTTGTTTTTATTTCATGCAGATTTGCTCCCATCCACATAAAGTTAAAGTCCCAAGTCATCATCACACACTGGTGAAATTACATCTCCGCATTTGACCCATCCCCATGGTGGGGAGTGGTGAGCAGCAGCTGTGGCCGTGCTCGGGAACTATTTGGTGGTTTAACCCCCCAATCCAACCTCTTAGTGCTGAGTCCCAGGGTGGACACTCATACCACTAGGCCACCAGATCATGTCCATAGATTCTCATGCCTCCTCTTACTGAGTGATTGAAGTGTATGTGTAAAGTTTAATCAATTGTTTATTGCTAGCTATTATTAATGGCTGCCAAATGATGAAAATGAGCATGAGTGTGTGTGTGTGTGTGTGTGTGAGTGCATTAGCAAAATATATTGTAAAACCACTGGACAGATTTTTCCTGAAACTCAGAAAATTATCACAGAATGTCTGTTGAGTCAACCCAGTGCAATAATCCTGCCAACATCTGCAAAAAAAATGCACAGATATTGAGATAAAATCTGACATGGTTGTAGCTGAGAGACATTTATAATACCTGAAGAACCAAATGAGTCAATGAGACCTTTGTTTCAAACATCACTGTTACGCCAACTACTTCACATTTGCATCTACCTTGTCTGTAAGCAATCTCAAGAACAACTCTCCTCGTTTTAATGCAATTTAAGATAAACATTACTTATACAATTACAGCTGATTAACCTTTGGTGTCAACCCAACCAACCCGTGTCAACCCAATTAAAGATGGACAACAGCCAACTGACCTTAAAAAAACTAAAACAGCTACAAAATTCAATTGTCTTGATTTTGAGCCAACCACTGGCTGTCACCCCAACACATATTCTAAGTATTCTGCAAGATATTTCCTTTAATTTGTTCCATTAACTGTTGTAGCAAAATATAGGAGTCAGTGGGCAAACTTTGTACTCTCCTCATTATTAATCTGCCACCAATCAATGTTAGGAGTTAACCCCATTCAAGATTAATGTCTTGTTTTACAATCACTGAGCTATAATTCTCTCTGAGTCTTCCCCATCACAAACTCTAATAGATCTAATAGATTGCACATGATATCAAAATGTCATCAAAACAACTATTTTCTCAACTTACTCAAATCAAACGTTTAAATCAACAAGTGATGACCTTTCAAGAAATGATAGATTTTTTTTTTTTTGTCTTATTACAATGTTGTACATTTGGGTAGAATGTTAAATATCATTTTTGCAACATTTCTTATTCTTAATAAACTTTTAGTTCCATTTCTTTTTACTGAATTATGCAGTAGTTGAACTTTTATGTCTCACCAGATGCCGGAAAATTCCTACAAAGAAAACTTCATTTCACACATTTTCACACTTTTTTTTATTGAAGTCATCTTCACGTTGTGTTTCAATGTGCTGTTTTAACCCTTTATAGGGCAAGCGTCTATATTTAGACACTTCCACTCACATCATAAATGATGTAGGTGTGCCTTTTTACAGACTCTTAGAATTACGAGATTTCACCCAACCAATCATCAGAGATCAAGCTAGTCACAGTTCACGCCATGGCGCCGTTCGACCAATCAGGGCGGGGCTACGACGCGCCAAATATTGGTGTTTCTGAAAAATCAGAAAACTGCCTTCCTGGAGCTCGTCTCCTCTTGTGTTTACGGTTGGATCTCTAAAACCAACAATGCTAGGTTTATGAAACTCTCACATCACAAGGTTGACTAGTGGTGCTAAATAAGGATATATGTGTTATAAATGTTAAACTCAATGAAGTTGGTGAAATCAGAGCATGAAAATCAAAGCTGCCATATTTGATCATACGCCCTGAACAAGTAAAAGAAATTATGTTTATTTTTAGGTAAAATCTGTTGTTTTTTAGACATAATCTTCATGATCATGGTTACAGTAATAATAATAATTATAATATTGAATATATTTTTCAGTTTAAAACTAAGATTTCTATAAAAAACAGAGGGGGACAGTTATTGTGCCAGCGATTCTCACCATCAGTGATGATGATGAAGAGGAGGAAGATGACACTGAGGCAGATCCTCAAATAAATAATATTCTAAAATATTCTAATAATCTATATTTAATCAGAAATGGCATTTAATGCTTTATAATTTCCAAAAATATTCTACAGTAATCTGTTTTTATAAAATTATACTGTATTGTTTAATAATTGTGATATATTCAGTATTATTCTACACTGATATAATGTTCTAAAATTAGCTAGATTATTCTAAAGTGTCTTATAATTATCTATATTATAAAAAAATAATGTTTATTTAATTTGTTAATGATTTTTATTTTGGGATTTCTTTTACCAGAACAGGGCCAGCGTCCATATTTGAGCACTTCGTTTTCTCTGATTTTCTCCATGAAAATAAATATTTTTGAAAATTGTAAAAACAGAAAAATACTTTTGTTATAAACCATAATAACACCCTGGGGTTGAAATTTAAAATTTTAAACTACTTCAATGATTGCCCTATAAAGGGTTAAACTAGACTATAATACACAGTTTATTTGCATTTGAAGGTATTCAACATCAACAGTAAAGAGTTGCAATACAAAGAAAATGTTTCATTTCCTGAACGTTTTAGAAGGTCGACTCCATTAGACGTGTTGAGTTTTAGCTAAAAAAGTTACAGTTTAGCTGCATTTAAAGCACCTGAAACTTTTTGGCATAACATCATGCTGACAGGAAGTCTCTAAAGCCCCTAAACCACAAATCATCTCATGTTTGTTTAAGCAGATTAAGAATGGCTGAACAGGGCTGCCTCGGATAAACAAAGTCAAGGCCACATTTGGCCACAGGTAACATTTTTTTTTAGTTTGTTCGGCTTTTTCTTTCTGCAACTTATTACTTTCTTAATTTTGCAGGCACATAATTAAAACAGAACATTGTAAACATTTTTTTCTTGACGTACTTGGCCACAAGAAAGTAAGTGAAAAATACCATCTGTAATGGAGTGAAACCTACTTCGACTAGAATAAAGCACCTGTCTGATTTCACACTGACTGCATACCCTTGAAATGTCAGTTTTACATAGAATACAAAAGAAGTGTACAATTGCTTTTCACATTTATTCAGCAAAACAGTAGTTACCAGCAGGTTCTAAAGTACAATTATGAAACCATCCAGCTATAAGTCAGAGTTTAGTCCCATCTATTTTCATTATGCTTCCTCTGATTGTTTACTTTTGAAGTCTCTGACATTTAAAAGCAGGCGAAGCTACAGAACAGAATCAATAAAACAATGGTGTTACATATTTAAATTGAAGAGATACTTTGTAATTATTTGAACAAAGAATTTGCTTTTGTTTTGTTCAGCCATCACTGCAGTTTTAAAAAATAATGATCATATGAAAGGGAATTGTCAAGAACTGAAAGGGACTGTACATTTTTTAAACAACACTAAATGAATTATTAGGTACAAAGTCAAAGCTAACTGTGGGCATTTTTGAAATGTGAGAACAAGGCCAGATGATATTAATGTTATGACGTATGTGAAATATCATTCATTTGAATAGTTTTAGAAAATCCAGACTAAAGGTTGTAGACAAAACACTATTAACTGGCCTTGATGAGTGACTCGTCACGCAGTGATATCAGAAATAATTTTGAAGTAGATTTAACAAAAATGCATCCGGAAGCTTATATTCATGTAGGTCTTTAGCATAAATGAACATGTTTTAATGCGTTCAGCAAGAGCTAAGAGGCAAACAAGTGTTGAAGATGTTTCCACATCTAAAATGATGCTTGATCTCATTTTAGACAAGCTGATTGAAGGTGTTCTGTAATCGCACACCCAACCTCTTTTAGTTTAGTCCTGACTGAAGGGTACATCCTAGACATCTCATCACAGGACAAACACAGACAAACAGGTCAAACAGACCTACATAATCACCCCATGACTAAACTGAATTTAGATTGAGCCTTTTATATTCTTGGAAATGGTGATACACATGCAGGTGTTATAATCGATCACTCTGAGTTTTTCATGCAGGCTGAACATGAAAATAGTCTCCTACACCTATCTCCTGCATTAGCTTCTGATAGAAAATACACGTTGAAACTTTAGGATTTGATAAGCCTGACAGATCTACATTACGCTGTCACTTAACATTCATGGACTCACCCATCTTGACTCACGACGGGGAAGACTGTTGTTTTAGCGTTGTTACATCCCAGGCCGTCTAGGGAGCCAGGGGAAACAATAAGGGATGCATGGGCAGGTGTTTAAAATCATATAACAAAGTTTATTTACAAACAAAGGATAAATAAATGCAAAAACACAATAGAAATAAAAGTCAAACCGGCAGGAAAATCCACTAATAACAGCTGCCACAAAGTCTCTGGTTACTCTAAGCAAACTTGTCAGAAAGGCATCACGAAACTCTTTAAACATGGGTGATTACCTTAGTTTGCTAAAAACCTTTAAGAAAACCACTTTCTTTGTAAAAAGGTTAAACCAGAGACAAGCTGTTAAAACTAAATAAAATGACAAAGCAAACTACCGCTGGGGAGACAACAGGACAGTAACCACCTCTCTGGACACACCGTCCTCCTTATGCAGGAAGCCATCTCCTGACTCACATGCCCCCCTCCCAGACAAGGTCCATAGTGCGGGAAAAGGGGACCGACTTCTGACCTCCTCCATTCAGCGGGGGGGAAGCAGTCCTCCACAGCAGGGGTATCCCATCCGTGGAAAGGACAGGCGGAGGGACCAACGAAGCGACACCATTTAGCGTAGCTGCTGGGCTAACATCTCCAGAAGACGTTGATCCAAAGCGGGGTCCACTCACCCACAGACAATCAGTCTTTATTCCATCCCCAGCCAAAGTGTCACCTCCCACACTCCACAATCACCAATAGGAGGTCAGAGGGAGACGGCTGTGAACAAAACAAACACAACGTTAACAATAACAAAATAATAGCACCAACTAAGAACATGCATCCCTACGGGTATGGGATCATAAGATCCCGGACGAGCCCCCATTTGTTACGACCCAGGCTGTCTAGGAGGCCTAGGGGCAACAAAGAAGGATGCATGCTCTGGTGTTAAAAATCAATGAAACATCTCGGCTAGCAGACACTGACCGCTAGCATTAGCAACTTCACCACATGGCAGAAGCCGTGTGGTATGTTATTTGGGGAGATAAAGCATCCATGTTGCAGAGAAAAATTATTCAGTGGTAGAGTAGCATTGCTATTATCCAATCCGAGGCAAGATGTCCAAATATCAAGAAGTATAAGACTCCAAATCCTGCCGGGTTAAGCTCTCCTCTGATGTGACAGACTTGTCCCTGCTGATCCAGACGTTTCTTGTTGTTTTTTTCCCCGAGTTTGACTTGCAAGGCATTCATTCCTACCAGAAACCACTGCAAATGCATTGATTAAATGAGTGAACCACACCTTTAATTAATGTGTTTATTTTGACAAGCTAAAGAAAGTAGTCTTATTTCAGTCAATACATGTTTCAATCAAAATTTCCAATCATGCACAAAAACAAAGTGTAGAGAAATCTGGATCTATTGATATATCATAGTGTATGCTTTAGTTTATAAAAAACAAACAAGCAATATTAATCTGCTTTTCATCTTTATTGTTTATGTTTGAACCAAAGCCAGAATCTCATTAACCCCACAGTTCTGGCACTTTTAAGTTGTGTTCTGATTTGTCTGTGTGAAACATTTGAAACCTTTAGCAGCTACTACCATTTCACACTTGTGATTAATGAGCTTGCTTGCTCTGATCAAGTGAACCTCCACAAAAATGTGGCACTGCCAATAAGTTGATCCAACTAGAGGAACTTCAGACAATCGAAAAAGCCAATTCAACTCACTCTAACTCCCAGAAAAGTCTTAAAGTCTACGTGTTAAATCGAAAAAAAAAGACATTATTCGCTAATGTATCACTTACATTTACCTGCTTTTCTCCCCCCACAATCTGCACTTTTATTTGGTAATTACAAAAATTGGAAAGAAAATGCACCCTATTCACTGACAAAAGTGCTTGATGAGAGTCAGCATATTTGTGGGGAGCAGGAACAAGAGCATTAATCAAGTGCAGGGGCAGACCAATAACAGGCTCTGTAATCATGCTGGAGCAGCGCTCTAACTTTGGGCGGTGTCGCGTGGCCATTCATCATCTGGAAAAGCAAGAGGCAGAAAGGGAGATTAATAACAAGTACATTAGTCAGTGTTTAGATGCAACCACTATGAGTCTGAGACATCCAACAGAGTCATAGAGCACATGAACTGATCCTGATTAGCTGGTGATTTGGAGAAACATTATTATAATTAGCATATGCAGTTAAAGGTAAAGGTTAATCAACTTTCTAAAGTAATTACTGCATGTTTTATTTATTTTTTTCTCCTTTTCCATACTTCTAAATTCAGTAGAAGTATGAAAAACAAAAGAGGCACCTGAAGAGAGTGAATTGAAAGAACTGATTATGGTGCTATACAATAGCAGCGCCTTATTCATTAGTAACTCTGCAAAGAAAGACTGGAACTCTGAGGTGAATTTAAAACAATAAAGCCAACAAAACTTCTAAGACAATTAAGGCAAGTGGACAATTAGTGTCATAATAGTATCTATAGGTTTGCTCTAACCCCCCATAGTGGCACTTTTAGAATTTTAGAATACTTGCAGAATTTTATTCCCTAGAGTCAAAACAAAGTAAAATGGATTCTATCCTGTCAGAAAAGCCTCACTAGCCATTAGCAGAGCAGGGCTTTGTTGTGTGCGTCAGTGTAATCGGTGTACCAGGAAATGGTGCACTGACGAAAGTTCTACCTTGCTTAAAATACAAGCTGTGATTAAATGCGTGAATTTTTATTAACACAATTTTTTCTAATTAATCGTAATTAATGTGATAAATTCCCACCCCTACAAAATTTAAATATAAAATAAATATGCCTTCATGTATTTTACAAGAATATGAGTTAACAGGGATGCTTTTTTGACACGCACTGTTGTTCTGTCTGTTACTTATGAGGTTTCTTGCTTTCATTATAAGTGGGAAGTATGTTTATAAAAATGCAAGTGGTCAACAGTAAAAAGTATGCACTTCATAGAGTCTGTGGAGAGAAAGAGTAAAATGGCCCAATATTATGTAGCATGAAAGTTAAAATGGTTTTGCCAGTGAATTGCATCTACGGGAGAGGATTAGGACCACTGAAATGAAAAAAGAATTCTAACTGTATTCTCAGAATTTTGACTTTAAGGTGACTGTGTGTAATTTTTCTGGCGATAGGGGGCAGTACATACCTAAATCATTGCAAGCAAGCGGAATTTTTGTGTTCAGGTAAGACCTTAGCAACGGATGGCCATTAGAGTCAAAAATCCCTGAGAGTGCAACCTCCAGCACAATGACAAGAACATCAGACTCCCTTTCATCACTGGCAGCAAGTGAAGAGGTAAATGTGTAAAACAACAATGTTTATGAATGACTAAAGTTTTGTAACCTTTTGTTACAAATCAGTAAATGCATTTTGTCCTCACGGGCTCCCGTAGAAGGAAACATGGCATCCAATATGGCGTCGCCCAGAGACTTAGACTCGCTCCCATGTATATTAGACCCAATTTTTATGGTTATATGTTTATGGTTATAGTTTTCAACAACTGGGCATCATTTAATTAATTTTCAACAACATTTCAATGGATATTTCCAGAGATTAACGGTAACAACTACACATGGTATCTTTAATCTCAGAATTCTGACATTAATCTCAGAATTTAAAAAGTCAGGACTCTGAGGAAAAAATGTCAGAATTCTGAAATTAGAGTCAGAATTCTGAGAATAAAGTCGTCCCTGAACTTGTGTTCACCTGTAAGTTGCTATAATGTCAAGCCGGAGCTGCAAATCAAAATATTGATGATTGAAGGACGAAGTTAGATTTTTCCACTTAATTAAAACTCTTAACCCTACAATGGTACAACAGCATAATAAATTAAGGTTGTTTACATTTGAAAGCACAATTTTGTAGACTGCAAATATATACATCCTCCATAAAAAATCAGATTGTTATTAAACCTGAGATTTTGCTGCAGTGAGTGCATCAATAGAATATAAATTGTCAATTCAACCTAAAAACTGTTAACAGGTGCAGTGAGAAAGTTGCACATTTGATTAATTCTGCTATCGATTCATTTACACATTTTAAGTTGTTTTGTTGCTGTGAAATTTTTCTTTTTATAAAAACTATTTTGAGCTACCGTG
Source organism: Aphyosemion australe (assembly GCA_006937985.1). Taxonomy (NCBI): domain Eukaryota; kingdom Metazoa; phylum Chordata; class Actinopteri; order Cyprinodontiformes; family Nothobranchiidae; genus Aphyosemion; species Aphyosemion australe. The sequence goes on along the minus strand of SSNS01000069.1, from coordinate 1,384,299 downwards.
TAAACGCATGTACATACATGCTCTCACCCAGCATTATGCTGGTTTTCATGGTGACCTGCCACTTTCCTGGAGAAGTTCCAGCTGGGCCGCGGCCAGCCAGTGTTTTGTCAGCAATAACCTCCCAGCATTTCTCACCATAGAAAATAAATAGGTGTGATGTCAACATCTGTCAAGATGTTTGAATATAATAGTGAACCCATCTGCATTTTGTTGGTAAATTTTGTTTCTTCAGGACTTTATTTTAGAGTTACTATCCCTACCCCTCTCAGATGAGTCTATTGCAACTCCCTCTAAATGTTCTCTTATTCCTGTGTTCTAAATTATTTCTCTTTTATTTTTTTCCCTTTATTTTAATGTGACCTTCTTTTGGGTATTCGTTTGATGTACTTTGAAGTACATTATGACAGGACTCCTGCTGTGACCCATTCAGTACATACACTTGGAGGACATGACTTAGGTTTCTGAGATATTCAGGATCCCTGAAAGTGGCTGACAGACTTGAACAAGAGTACACCATGTTCCTTTGACTGTTTTTTTAAATACACTGGCACTACTGGTGTAGTTTCATTAGGCTGTTGGTCTGTGGCGCAACCTGCTCTGGTGGCCTAGTGGTTTGAGTGTCTGCCCCGGGACTGGGAGATCGGGGTTCGAATCCTGGTCAGGTCATACCAAAGACTGAAAAAATGGGACCAAGTGCCTCCTCACTTGACACTCAGCATTAAGGGGTTGGATTGGGGGGTTAAACCACCAAATAGTTCCCAAGTGCGGCTGCAGCTCACCGCTCCTCACCACGGGGATGGATCAAATGTGGAGAAATAATTTCACCAGTGTGTGACAACTAATAGGACTTTTAATCCATTTGCAAATTTGTTTGATATAAAACCAAGGGTGTGAAGCTGTGTCAAGTTTTCTAACTGTTTCAGTACATTTGCAGTAGTCTCTAGTATAACTGAATGTCTTTGGAGTTGATTTCTGTGGGGGAAAAGCTCTGGCGCTCCAGTTTCAGGAAGCAGAAGTTAGCCAGAGGAGACGGGAGGAGAACAGGATTTGGAGTCTTACACGTTAGTATTTCCTGATATGCGGACATCTGTCCTCTGATTGATTGACAGCCATGTGACTACCACTGACTCTGTTCGCTCTGCAATGTTTTATCTCCACAAATAACAAGCTGGAAGGAGTTCTGCCATGCTGTGGCGTTGCTAATGCTAACAGTTAGCTTGTACTAGCCGAGACGTGCTCTGCTCTCCTGGACACCAAATCAACAACAGCATTCCCTGTTGCAAGCCAAGATGGGTGAGTCCATGAATGCTACGTAGACATAGCTCTGAGTGTTTTTTCTGACCCGAGCGTTTCTCTGTCAGTTTTGTGAAACTCAGAGTGACTGATTTGAAAAAAACGAGTAAAAAAGGTTTCTCAGTGAACTTGGCCTTCATGTCTTTATGTTAACATCCTCTTCTGTGCAGTAACAATATTCAAATGTGGGAGTTTAGTTCTGTCAGTTCATTATTAAATGAATGCCATGTGTACAATTGAATAAGTTCTTTGCTTGTTTAATTTTTCAGATTCAGATTTGTAACTCTGCACAAATCTTTTTTCCCTCGGGACTTCAGATTCTCTTGCAGACATTGTTAACTGCTGTCTGCTACTCCAAGTTTTACTGTCCCAGGAGATCAGTTCCTATCATGGCTTCATACCATCGGACCGTTCTAGCTGCTCCAATGAAAAATGCATTAAACTTTCCCAAATAAATTAAAAATAAAGAAAATGAAAAATCAAACACATGTACTCTGATACTTAGCATTAAATGATTCTGTATATCTTTAAGTGCGAATCCAATTGATTGTCAGTGTTTTATTATTTATTTATTTATTTTTGTTGGTCTTGATCTCATTATTCAGAATTTAAATGACGTCCACGTTGCCATTTAGGAAGTGTGGAATGAATTCAAGTCAGGTGGCAGTGTTTGCGAAAACACGTCGGACAGTCGGACATTACCGACGTGATTTAATATTGTCCGACGAAAAACTTCACATCGTCGGACATTATGACCGACGCTGTGCGTCTACTCTGAACGTGCCAAAATAAAATAAACTTCCTGAAAACTGCAGACTGTTTGTTGGCTTCCCCCTCAAAAGATCTAGTTTCTACATATATTACATTATTTATTTATTTGGGCTCTCAGCGTAGCGGGTCTTCTATTGGGCGGAGAGGATGGAGAGCGGCAGAGCGCTGATTGCTGATGCGCTCCACCGGGCAGCTGCGTCCTGCGCACGGCCACAGTAACATTCTCAAAGTGGCGCCACCAAAAAAAAACATAATTAACACGCGATCGTTCACGTTTGCTCATACTGTCTTTCATTTGTGCCTGACGCGCTCCAATGCTGCAGGGATCATCTCCCGTGCATCGGTGACGTCACCTCACTGGCGCGGCCGCACATTCCGCTATTTTTGCGGTCGACGGATCTTTTTGATCTGCTAATTTCAAAAGTAACTTGTGAGTTTAAAAGTAAGAAGCCAGGCAGCAGTTTTTCTGGAGGATTGAGAGGAGATGCAGCTAAGAGACAAACAGGACAGGAAAATAGTCGCATAAAACACAAAACAGTGTTTGAAAAGGAAAATGCAGGCAGATATGTCCACTACGCGTTTATAATTTTATAATAATAATAATTTATAAGCATGTAATATTTATTTATTTGATACAATTCAGATCACCTTCAAAACTCAGTCCCACATCCAGGGCCGTTTCAAAGCATTTCGGGGACCACGGCACAGTGCAACCCCCCAAAAAGTCATTTCTTTATATTGTGATATTTGTGATGAACTAAATCGTCAGACAGAATGCCATTTTGTCCTTAACAGCCGTTTATTAGAGTAGTTTAACAAACAGCTGAGATAAACCCGCATCTCCAACTTCCAGTTTCACCTCAAGCAGCCACAGCGTCTCTTAAAGGAACAGTATCAGGCTACAGCATCAGTCACAAAAAGCCCTTATGGATCATTACAATATTTAGAAATATTTTCATATATAATATGTTGTTTCTGGTGTTTCATAATCATTTATAATAATTATATGATCTATAATAATTTCCTGATAAATTCTGTTAATCCTCATTTTATGAATTTGGCAGAAAATCACATTGATGGTTCTTTTTTCAAATTATGTCAACAGATTATTCTCACAATAAAAATATGTATAATATGTGAAGGTCAGAGGTCACTACAATACCCACTGTTAAATAGATACAAGTCTGAAGCCCGCGAGGATTTTGTCCTACGTGGTTCAAAAATGTCCTGCGTGAGACGCTCTCACGTCTGCCAGTTTGGCAGGCGTGGCTGAAAAGTTTTCGCAAACACTGAGGTGGGACAGTGTAATGTATCGCATTGAGATGTAAAGTAAATAGACACTTTTTTTTTTTACATTCAGTGTTTGTCACCTACATGCACAGTTACTATGAGAGAAGTTTAATAACAATTATGGGATATTTAGCATGATTCAAGCTGTTACTCTGAGACTGCACGTCTCATTGCTTGTTTGTGCATGCACAGGAAAACAGAAGCTGATTTCCCTGCTCTTTTTTGAGGTCAAGATCTCTATTAGTTATCATTTATATAATAAATGCACATTCTCTATAGTCAGAAAAAGAACAATACATTATTATTCTGTTTTAGATTTTTACAGATCAGGATATAATCATTTTTATCTTTGCCATGTTCTAAAATTATTCAAATCTAATCTCATATATATAAAAACAAACAATAGATTTTAACATCATCTAGTAAACAATAATCAAAGCCAAAAAGGAAATGTGTCAGAAAATACCATCAACCCTTACTATTACCATAGGTTACTGATCATCAGTGAGTGATACCATCTCTAAAATAGCAGGAGAGTTGGCAGTTTGTTGGTCAAGAAACATAAAAGTGTGAGTTCCTACAATGCCCAAAGCAAATATTGCTGCCTATCATTTTGTTTTAAACACGTTTCCAAACAATTTGGAGTTCATTCCTCAACAGTGAGAAATATTCTTTACCAGTGGAAAAAATGTAAGGCATGTGCTAATCTCCCCAGGAGTGGAACGCCAGTAAATTCACCCCAAGGTCAGGCTGTGTACTTCTCAGAGAAAGTGTAAAACATCCACAAGCTCCACCACAGACTCTACAGGCTTCAGTTAACAGATTAAATATCATGTATCATAACTGTACAACTACATGATAGAACACGTTATGGGAAAAAAAATATATATATATACATATATATATATATGCTGTACACCATGATATCTGTTTGAACTACAAGACTTTAGCACATGAGATTAGACTAAAGAAAAGAATGTACAGTGCTTATTTCAGCAGAAAACAAAATAAATCACATCATCAAAAAGATTTCAGACCAGCTGTCAGCATGGCTGTGAAGAGCTGATGATTAAGTCATAAGAGTAGGGCACCAAGGCACCGGGCAGTCACTGAGTCATTGATCCGTCTAACAGCTGAAGCTTAAACCAACCTGGGTCATCAAAAAGGATTTCGATTCTAAAACCACCAGCAAAAAAGTCTATCTATCTATCTATCTATCTATCTATCTATCTATCTATCTATCTATCTATCTATCTATCTATCTATCTATCTATCTATCTATCTATCTATCTATCTATCTATCTATCTATCTATCTATCTATCTATCTATCTATCTATCTATCATCTTGAACAATTGAAAGACTTTTTATATTCAAATGACCTCTCAAGTCTACAATCAGGTTTCAGAAAAAAGCACAGCACCATGCAGCCACAAAGGTGATCAATGACATTCTTGTTGCTCTGGATAAAAAGCAGTACTGTGCCTCACTTTTTATTGATCTATCAAAAGCCTTTGACACTGTAGACCACGCTGTTTTAAAACATAAGCGTCCTTGTTTGCGATTGTCTGAACATGCGATCTCATGGTTCACATACTACTTGAATGACAGAACTCAATGTGTTAAATGTGATGGGTTGTCCTCTGAATTTTTGAGTATCCACAAGGGAGTACCACAGGGATCAGTTTTGGGACCCCTCTTGTTCATTATGTATATTAATGACATAGGACAAAATGTGTTGGATGCTAATATGCACTTTTACGCTGATGACACAATCCTTTACTGTTTTGGAACATCCCCCACTAAAGCTGTTGAAGTCTTACAGAAAGCTTTTAATGAGGTCCAACAAACACTTCTGCAGTTAAAATTGGTCCTCAATGCTGACAAGACTAAACTAATGTTGTTTTCAAACTCTAAAAAAAGACCTCTAAGTATGCCCTCAGTGACCACTCTGGAGGGAAATATCATAGAGGTGGTCCACACATACAAATACCTTGGTGTCTGGCTCGATGACTCCCTCTCCTTCAAGCCCCAAATAGATAATCTTGTGAAGAAACTCAAACTCAGACTGGGTTTCTTTTTTCGAAATAAACTGTGTTTTTCTTTTGAGGCCAAAAAACGACTAGTTACTGCAACATTTCTGTCTTCTCTGGATTATGGAGACCTTTTGTATGCCTCAGCACAGTGTCTTGGTAAGATTGATGTGGTTTATCATGCCTCGCTGAGGTTTATTACTAACTGTAGACCACTGACCCATCATTGTGAACTGTATTCTCGAGTGGGATGGCCTTCTTTGTCCACCAGGAGGTTGGCACATTGGTACACTTTCATTTACAAGGCCATGCTTGGATTACTACCCAACTACATCTGTAACTTAATCTCACAGAGAAGTGTAGCTTCTCACAGTCTGCGTGCAAACGATCAGTTGTTACTCTGTGATCCGTTTGCTCGCACTGAACTGGGCAAAAGGGCTTTCGTTCACTCTGCTCCTTCTGCATGGAACAGGCTGCAGGAAAACTGGAAACTCCTTGAATACATTTTCAAACCAGACTGAGAGCCCTTGAGACAGATTCCGTGTTGTAACTGCCTTCTGTAATTTTGTACATAACATGTCTGTGTAACTGGAATATATATATATATATATTTTTGTAACTGTAATTTTTGCTTACTTCCTTAAAAATTAGATTTTCAATCTCAATGGGACCTTCCTGGTTAAATAAATAAATAAATAAATATCTATCTATCTATCTATCTATCTATCTATCTATCTATCTATCTATCTATCTATCTATCTATCTATCTATCTATCTATCTATGATGTTAAATGGTGAATGAGGATGCAACATAAAGAAAGTTTGTTCTAAGGAACTAACAACATCACTATTACTGACACATGGAGTGATCTGGAGACAACTGTGTTTTAAAGATCACCGCCCATTAGGTGTCATTAGGGAAACTCTGAACAGCTGCGCCAGCCTCATCCAGGAGTGAAGAGGGGTGGAAGCTCATCCTTGGCGTGTGCTGATCAGGAGGGAGCAGGAACAAGCGCCGTCTGTGGTGCTGAACTCCGTCAGGCAGCGGCCAAAACAGTCCGTCTGTTTATCTGTCTGTAGCTGGCTAGGGGTTGTCAGTTTTTCTCATTTTAAAAAAGGCTTAAGAGGGATGTAGTCATTATAGAAGAAGGAATAAGAAGAAACATAGCGCCTCTCAAGATAAAGCTCACAAGGTGCTTCACAAGAACAATAAAAAAAACATGATTTAAAAAGATCATAATAAAATTGTAGAAACTATGAAAAATTAATAATAAAGAATGGGAAATAAAAAGAAAAAGGTAATCACAGGATCCCTAAAAAGACAGAATTGACAGAAACAGCAGCATGAAAATAAGCCAGTGAAGAACAAGAGGATGAACTGGAGGTCAGACACAAGCCAGCCTGAACAGATGAGTTTATAGCTGCTTTTTAAAGGAGACCACTGAGTCCTCTGATGTCAGGCTCAGGGGGAGAGAGGTCACCAGGACATCATAAAGAGCACTGCATTCAACATCATAATTATAGCACCATTAATTAAACATCATTTTCAGCATTTAATAAAACTAGCATCAACATTCAACACAAAAAATAAAATAGCTTTTCAAAGGCCAGCGTCATATTACTGGTATGTGCAAAGAAGTAATGAATGCACCCAGCTTTCTTTGTATTTACCACAGTTCTGTTTTCAATGAGAAAAATATAGCTTGAACAATTAAATTCAGGTTGAATGCCTGAGGTGGATACGTGAAGGACAGCACACAAGTGATCATCACTGATCAGTATCTTGATTTTGTTGGTTTCATTATTGAGAATGTTTACTCACAGATATTGCTAGATCCAAATAGAACCAACAGCCTCTGATTATGATTGGAAAGATCTAATCTATGATAGAAGAATCAAACTCTGGAAATTATACAGTTTAAAGTACCCTGCCAGTAGATTATCAGACTGCAGATCAGTGAGTTCAAGCTGGACATCACTGGCTGCCATATCCACACGAAGGGACAAGCAATCATGTGCATTTCACAATACCTGTGGATGTGATCTGGTGATTGTGTGACTATGTGAAGAATTTAGCCCTCCAGTTGGTTTGAAATAAACTTCAACTTTCATATAAAAAGAGGCCCTTCCTTGCCTTGCAGGTCAGTATTTAGTTCATTTATTAGTGTAGTCACATCAATGGAAAAAGCCAGATCTGCTGCCCAGTGCATATACAGTATGAGAGCTCTGTGAAGTCATTGCCTTTTTTCTTCTTTACACAACTCCTGACTCTGCTCTCAGGCCTCATTCTCTTTTAGGCAAGTCTGAGCCCTCTCTCAGCTGTGTGGTGGCATAGGCCACTATCGTCACTGTCATGCTCCTCTAACAGTGCAACAAACTGTGTCATTCAGTGCTCTTGCCCTGATGAATTGACCCATTTTAGTTATAACATTAACAACATGGCTGACTTTCAGCACATTCCTACCCGGCTTCTCCACTGGATGCATAACATCTGATAAATAATGCAAAGCAAAACTACCAACGTCTGTTCTCAGTTATTTTCAGTCACTTTAGCTTGCATTCGCTTCAAAAGTCCAACACTTCCCTGTGTCAGATTAGGACAGCCATTAGTTGTAACACCTGCCAGTTTGTCTCGTTTTAGTCCCAGCTTGTCCATGGATGCACTTACCATGGTGAAAAACTCACTCTTTGTCCCTTTCATTGCTTGCTTAGCTGCCATCTCTTACATGATCTCAAATTCTTTTCCTATCCCACATACTAAGTTAAGTAACCGCATTGTATTGTGACATCGCTGCTCTCATCTGGAGCCAAAAATAAAATGGTCAATTTTGTTTTGCAGCTGAAGCTCCAAATTCCCTGCAATGTCTTCGACCCGTCTTATTATGGTTCGCCTAGAAAGGGACACAATTGAGAATGTTTATTTTTTCTCAGGTCATTTTAGTGCTGTAGAGTCCACCAAATGTTCTTTAGAAAAAAAAGAAACTCCCCTATGTAACCATTCTAAGGCTAGAAAGCTCACTGGGCTGTGATGCAATGGTAGCTATCTGGACTATCCAACCACAGAGCCAAAGTTTAAAGGTGCTATAACTAATCCGCAAACAAGTTAGGCCCAACTAGCTAGCTTACACAAGCACTTTCCCAGAACTCTCACCCCTCCCGTCGGCTATAATCCCTAGGCCATGCCCCTCCGGATATGGGAACGTGCATTGCCACAGTGAACAAGAGAGAGCGGAACACCAGCCGCAGTTTTCATGAACCAATATGGCGGAACCACCGGTAAGTGAAAAATAAACAATATAAACGTCTAACATAAATTTTTCATTTTAACTTATTTATATGGTAACGATGTATGTTTTAAAATGTTTATTTAGGGCTTATTTTCATTACAAAGACTAATAAATAGCACGGTAGCCTGCTAGTAATAGCAAAAATGATAATCTAATCCTGCTAATAGCTGTCTGACAGAACAACTTCTTTGATTTTGTCATTCAAATATTGTTGGGGCCTCTTGTGTTATAGTGGAATGGTTCATCTTTTTTTAATTTTTCCACATAGTTACCATGACAAGAGCCTTGCTGGGTCCGATAGAGAATATGTACCGGACGGAGCCTAGAGCTGCTGTTACTGGAACAACCATGGCTAATCTCAGCACAAACAGTCCAGAGGGAGCAACTACATCAAGTCTTTCAATCCAAGATGCACATCCAGTTGAGGATTTACAGCAAAGGATTGCTGAATATAAGGTTCATTAATTTTAGATCTTTTTCTTCCTGTGTACAGGTGTGCAGAACCCATTTCACTGTTTGTGAAAAAAAATTTATTGTATTACGTAGATTGGATAAAACTTCAACATCACTGATTGTGGTATCACATCAATATTAGTCAAAGCATCCATCTACCAAAATATAATTGTATTGGTTGGAATGTTATTGCTCTTTTTGCATTTTGTAGTCATTTTTAAGCTAATTGATAAAATTGCTAAAAGTTATTTGCATAGTTCAACATTTTTCTTGACATTCTACATTAGGATAGTAAAATATTATGTTCAAGTTGTTTTTACCACTCTTCATAAGCATGTAGAAAATTAACCAACCAACTCATGTTCTTTATCTTTCAACAGGCATGAATCAGATCCCTAATCTTGGAAACATCCCACAGATTGCTGGAGCATTGTTTAACACGTGACCCAAGCCTCTTGTTTTCATCATGGATGTAATATCACCATGCTCCACCGTTGGCGGCTCAGGAATCAGATGCATCATGGTGTATTTTGCACAAACTGTAGAGAAATGCCAACAGACATTGAAAAGAAATGCTGTCAGCAACATCCTCCAACCTCCCTCAAATGGAAGCGTACAGCAGTGGGGGTCCTCCAGCTTGCCAGACGAATGTGGAAGGACATCCATGCTATGGAAAATCTTCTCTACCGGGGAGAGTAATCAGGAGTTGAGACATGCTGCATACCGTCAGTTTTTGGTCTGGCAATATGGAGCACTGAGACATGGTGACAGTGTTATAATACCAAGTTGTGGTGTCTGGAGAATTTGGGACAGCTACCCAGACCCACATGGACAATATAAATGTTTCATCTCTGGCAGAATCAAACTACATTAGACAAACAACCAAAGACTGTTGCTGATACTCATTTAATTTTATTTACCACTGCTAAATTGCCTTTGTCCATATGTGATCACTGTGTATATTTTTGTAAATGTAGTAGTCTGTATTTTATTACTTTCTCATGGTGTTTGATTTATGTTATTCAAATGTAAAATTATAATTAAAAAAAGAACACAACTGTTGGGTTCTTTGTTCAAAACGCATAAGTTAAACACATCCATATGATAAAAAAAAAATCCAATCAATGTAGCAATAAGGATTTTTATTTAAAACCTAAAATGAACATTTTGTACATTTCTCAAAAGACCCATATGCTTCTACTAAAAACAACAGGTTCATTTAGTGAGAAGCCACTTTGAGCTGGATCACTTCAGCTGATCAGCGTCTCCGTGCTGTGGACGTGTCCCTCCTGAAAGACAAAGAAAACATCAATTTGGCATTTTTGTTTTTCTACAACAAAGAATAAATTACTATCACAAATAGAAAATGTTCTAATAAAGTTTTAATTCTGATTGAAAACATTCATGACTCAAATCTAACTTCTGTTGATGACAAATATAAAAACAAAATTCACATGATGCAGCTCTTTTTAATATCCAGCTAGAATAGAAGAGATTGTATCTGACATACTTTGTTTGCAGGAAATTTGAGTTTTTACTTTATTTGTTGTTCAGCTGTTTTCAGTCTTGATATAAAAAAGTACTCAGTTTGCAGTTTTTTAAGTATAAATTGAAAGTAATTGCAATGACCTAGAGAAATAATTATATTACTGTCTGTGGAGCAATTATGCTGCCACAGCACCATCTAGTGGGCAACTTTTGTTTCTCATCTGTTTATTGTTATCTAGGGGAAATTCTTAATAAACCGCAATATTAATTTGAGACCATAGTGCCCAGCCCTACTCACAGTATATAAAAGTAAAGAATGTTGTCATCAAAACAGAATGATGGTGAAAACCTTTAGGAGGAATCACCTGTAACTGATATATTAAACCACTTTCACATCTGGGTCAGTACGTTCAGTGTTGGCTAACATCGGTTCGGGCTCATACGGGCTGTTTTTATTCATGTATGGTTCCCACAGACTTCTCAGGAATGCTGAAATCGACATTATTTTAATAATTTTCTCCCTGTTCTCTCACTGATACTGATGTGACCCTCACTCTGTCGTTCACTGCTGCGGCAGCGGAGGACAGCGTGAGGGTCTCACACACAATGGTCTCTCTTCTCCCTGAGCAACAGTCTGCCATGGTGCTTCAGCTACAGCTCCGTTCTACAGACAAGAGATGTTTAGTTGACAGCATCCATAATGAAAATAAATCACGCATGCAGGAAGCCCCTGCTGGCTGATTCTCAGAGGCGGCAGGCGGGCATTTCAGTGTCACCTCAATCCCAGTCAGACTGCCGAGGATGAAATAAATGGCGCTTACACACTAGCATCGGGTCGGCTCCAATCGATCGGCCTCAGTCGGCCCCGCCAGGTTGTTTACACACGTCGTCCAGGACAACCTTTGGAATGCGGACATGATAGGCGGTCTCAGAAATGCGCGCGAAAAATTGGCGCGAATATATCAGTGATGTCGGAGCACATCTCCGAGCATGTGGGCGGGTCAAAGGAGTGCGGAGAAGTCTGTGCGGTGTCTTCCTTATTAAACAAAGGCTGTGTGGCACCACTGTGTGTGTGTGTGTGTGTGTGTGTGTGTGCGTGTGTGTGTGTGTGTGTGTGTGAATGAAAGAAAAAAACTGCATGTAAAGAAACCCAAGAATCCATGGTTCTCTTGTCCAAGGGGTTTCCCTTGATAATTCAGTCAATAATCCTAATTTCCTTTCTGTCCAAAGGAAAGACTTTCCAGAATCCAACAAAAAAATAAACCAATGTGTTGGGTTAGGGTTAGGGTTACAGCAGTAAGGGGGTGTCTCACCATCCTGGATTTCCGCACTGGAAATCATCCCGAAAAAAAAAAAAAAGACCTAAAGAACTCACTTTAGCCAACTGACAAACATAAATTATAACATGAACATTTCTAAATCTATAACAACACATAAATACAAAAAAATTTATATTGCTTAAATAAGCAAGAAATTCCAGACACAGCATCTCAAACATTGCATGAAAAGACATGAAGTACCTGAAATAGTCATAAATAAACCTGTTTATCAGGAGTTTCACATTTCTTCCACAGGAACTGTTATTCATAAGGGTAACAAGTCAAAGGTAAAGTGCACTCAATCCATAAATTCATTTCCAAAACTAATTACATCAAGGCCAAGTACCTTCAAACAATTGGTATTAGAATCCAAGCATTTTGTTGCGCAATGGCTTTCCATATAGCAAGTCCATTCAACACTCGCACAGCACGCTAAATCACATTACACAAGTCAAAGTGACTCACCACTGAGTGGACGATACGAAGGGAAAAAGGCTGGGAGAGTAATGAGTTGTGATCTGCAGCAGTTTTAACAAATAAGCATTAGTGATGACGTAAACAATAACCATAAAGGCTGAATGAACGGACGGACTCACCATTCCGTAGCAGTGGTTCCCAACCTGGGTCAAAAGATTGCAGGGGGTCCCCACAATTTTCTGTGCTGAGCTTACCAATTATATTTGTAAAAATTGATAAATGATAAATGACCCGCACTTGTATAGCGTGTTTGGGACTCAGAGGGGTTAGGGGTTCCTTGGCTTGTCCTGGACACAGACAAGGGGGTCCTCAAAGAAAAAGGTTAGGAACCACTGGCGTAGAGCCTGTTTTTTCTACTATTTCTTTACACTCCACATGAGTGTGAGTTATGTCTGGTGCATTTTCGATCGTTATATGATGCAAGATGATTCAGAAATGCTAATTCCAGTCATGCCACAGTGGGAGCAACACACACAGGAGCAAAACAGGAAGTAACAAGTGGAGGAAGGCTCTTCAAGGCACCTTGACCTGCGCAATTAAGGCAGCGACAGGTGCGAGTTACTAAATGAAAGAAGTGAACAACTTACAAAGAACAGCTTACCTTTTCTAAGTATAAGTACTTTATCTTATAATAAAATGCTTGTACTGACTGCTGTGTCTCTGAATGAGTAGAGCTTTGTAAAAAAAAATCCCTATTGCTTTTGCAGTTTTGCTAGCAAATCTTCAGAGGCCTGTACTTTCTCTGCATCAGTTTTCTTCATGTTTACTCTGGTAATGGTGATTGAAATACTAATTCTTCAGTAAAACTAAGGACAGAAAATAACCCTTGATTTCATTTAATTTCATTTACTAAACAGGAAAAGATTAAAACAATCAGGCCTTTTGTGAACACATAAAAGAAAGACCTCTGTCCATAGGAATTCCTGAAGGCCGGTAAAGGTAAAAGACCATTTGTGGCCGACCTAGTAACATGCACAGAGCTTGAACTGCGCTTAGGGACCAGTGATGTAAGGCCTGATGACGTGTGGCTGTTTACGATTTGATAGAATTTAATTCCAAGACTTTTGGTATAACACTGGAATGTCAAGGCATTTGACTGTGATAAAGCAGAACAGTGATGGGTCCAGTATGGCAACCTGTTATGGATTTTGTAGGCTCCATTATAGAGTTGTACTATTGGCTGAATAAGTGACCAAATAGGAAGACAGTAAGACAAAGTTGACATAACAATTGTGTGAAGATATGTTTTAGAAACAGAAAAAGACAGATGAGGCCTGATTGTACCATAAACATACAACTTTTGTTTTCACTTTCCGGTTAGGGTTTGGACATGTTTACTATAAGTAAGATGCGAGTCCAAAATGACCCCCAAGTACTATGTGGAGACAACTGATAATTTATCACTGGATAATGTAACAGGATTGGATATGGACAGTTGAGTCCGATTAAAAAATACAAGTCCTTGTCTTGTTAAAAACTCAGCATTCTGCATAAATCTTCATTTTATTTTTACTTTAGCCAACACGTTCATCCATCACATTCCGTGACACATTTGAGGGTAGGTGCATACGCCCACTGATATGAGACAAATAATCCTTCAGAAATACAACCTTCAATACAAAATCTGTGTAGTTGTATTTCATGCACAAATGCAATAGATGTTGTAGTTACACGTGTACTTTAGATTGTAACAATCTCACACTGTCAGAGACAGTCAGAAGGCTGGATATGGCCCACAGGCATTAGTCACGTCCAAAGTTTGTGGAGGAATTTTTAAAAAGCTGTGCATAAGCAAATGTAAATGTATATTGATAAAATTAAGAATTGTTTGTAAAGAAGATTGGATTAACATCCCTTTATATCAAAAAAGAGAGACTAATTCACTAAAAGCTTTTACAAATTCTCAATCAACCCCTTTTCTAAAGGTTCCTGTTCTGTCATCATTTACATTGTGTTGGGGGAAACTGGTGTTGAAAGAAGAAGCAGCATGTATGTGTTAATGAATATTTAGTTATTTATTTTATTTATGTTTCAAATCAAATTTAACACCCTTTTATTGGTAAAATAATGTGTATATTTGTAATAAACCGCAGGTAGAAGGATTAAAGCCTCCAAAAAAGAATACTTCAGTAATGTCACAATAGGCTGGCATGAATAGCTTCCTAATTGCGCTAAACAAAAAGAAACCCAAAGGTTATGAGAGACTTCTTCCCAGGTGGTGAGAGATTTTGCTCAGCTGGTTAAGCAGCTGATTTTAATTTGGCATTTCTTGCTCTGGTGTATTCTTAATTGCACTGTGAATGCAAACACAGAGGCATCTGCATTTGCTTGTTTTGACCTTTTTCTTGCTTTATTTCCAGGGAAGAGGCCCTGATGTCAACGTATTTTGAGAGCGTGCAGGACCTGCTGGCGTCATTCGGGCCGGTTCGTGATTGCTCCAAAGACAACGGAGGTTGCAAGAAAAATTTCAAGTGTGTGTCTGATCGCCAGTTGGACTCTACCGGCTGCATGGTAAGCAGAAGTCGGCGATAACATCCTGGTATAAATACTCAGTGAGATAATCTTTTGACGTCCCAAATAAATGAAATGTAAGTCATTTCAGTAATTCACATCACCTAAACGCTTGTCTTGCCATTTAAAAAAAATTGCTTGCACTTTTGTGGAATTTTATTGTTTGACCTTTTTCTCAAACACTTGATTAAACTATGAAGCGTGCTTTTTTCATCTCTGCAATGATTATATCATTTTTTTTAATTCTGGCAGAGGTGGTGCGGAATGCTGAGAGGTGCCTTCACATAAGTCATGATATTTTCAGCTAACACGGCCTTCCCAACGTCTTGCTTTACAGAAAATGTATAAATATTTAGCAGCGCTCCAATGGGAACGCCAAGGTTGTTCATCCCAAACCAGAAAAAGATTTAGCAGTTATTTTATAACTACCCATTCTTTCCCCCTTAAACTGCTTAGTCCATTCTAATGTGGAGGTTAAACACCGGTAGCAGAAATGCCAAGGTCTCTTTGTCTTCATCCTTCATCCAGCTCCTTCTGGGGATCTCCAGCTGCTCTCTGGCCAGCTTGGAGGTGTAATCCCTGCAGCAAAATTTGGCATGCCAGTTTAGACCTCTGAAGAGAGCTGCCCAAGGGTCATTCTCCTCAAATTCCCAGTCCACCTCACCTGCTTCCTCTCAGTGTGGAGAGTTTTCTTTATAACTTCCATAGATTTGATTTAATCCTTAAAAAGAAACTTGGCTACAGTCATTTTAGCCGCTTATATAAGCTTGTTCTTCTGTAATCACTCAGGGCTTCTTGCCACTGGCAAGATGGTATAGAGAAAAAGTCATGGAGTCTTGCCTTATGGCTGCTTTCACCTAAAGGAATGGAACAGAAACTGTGTCAATGCAGAAGCCAGTTTCAATTCATCAACAACAACCTGAGATACTCGAAAAAAATATTTATTATCAAGTGAAAAGTATTTTTTTCCAATTTAAATAAATATCTATATACATATAGCTTATTGTGGCCATATTACATCGTGTGTTTGTATGTTTTCACTGTTTAAAAGTCTAATAGCTACAACTTATCATTCATGCTGTCAGCTAGACCGACTCGGAGCTTTAGTTAACTATCAAGCAGCGGGTGTTGACAACAGATTATTATGATACAGCAGAAATGTGTTCCACCATTAACACCGAACACAAGCCTTCAGGGGCAACAGATATGCTGTGCATGCAAGCCTCCAAGCTTGTTCCAGTTCATGTACTTTCCCCCAGTAACGGCGCAGTGTTTCAGACTCAGTACATTGTAAACAGAACTAGGGAAGAATATTTAGCTGCATTAGAGATCATTCATGTGTATTAGGTTTTCTGCATTTGTGTTCAAAGATAAAGTCATGGCCTCTCATAGCAAATGTTTTAATGTGTTTCATTGACTCATGCTGTTTTAACAGATGACCCTGTATTTGTAGTTCTTGCACTCACACTAGGGCTGCAACAACGAATCGATACAATTGATAAAAATCGATGAATAAATGCGTTGGCAACGCATTTCGCCATCAATTCGTTGTGTTGTGCAACTTTTTTTGTGTCGTGCAACCTTTATTTAACAGTCAATGCGCGCAGCTCATCTGTAGGCTGCAGCAGAGCAGACCTAGGCAGATCAGAACGAGAGAGAAAGACGGTGTTTTGATGAGGAACGACACACTTAGAACATGGCAGAAGCAGGAAGACCTAAGAAAATAAAAACTTCAAAAGTTTGGGAGCACTGTGCACAACGCAAAGACCTTTGTCTCCTGCAACATATGTAAATCAGACATGGCATGGCACAAGAGTACGACAGTGATGATGCAGCATCTTAAACACAAGCACGTCGGAGCCATCAACGAGGAAGCTTTTTACTGGCACACAGTGTGGTAATCTAGGTGCTGTGTAGGAAAATAGAGAAACCAGCAAAGACACAAAGGCAGAAATGGGATCAAACGCACACCTACGGGTAGATTGGCTAATGCTAATGCTAGCGGGTAGCACGCTCACGATTTAGTGATGAAGGTCATGAAACTAAGAATGACTAAACTCTACAAGTGGAAGAAAAGTCCTCACCATCCTGTTTATTCCTAGCTGTCTACAGCACTATGGCGCGGAGCCGCAGCAGCTACCTGGAGTTTGGGTGTTGCTACGAGTCTGCTCCACACCACAAAGCCAACTTCCACTATTACAACCTGAAGCTGAAATATTCAGTTTTCAGCTGCCCTCTTGTTGTGTTCTTAGAGCCAGACTTTATGCACTTGGGTTTTCGTTCTGAAAGTCCTACCTACGTATTACACATGTGCAGTGGGGCAGTTTTCACACAACGTTGGTTGGCAATGACAGAAATCAAACGTTTCATATATGTAGGTCTTCACCAGGTGTGCACCCACTGTAACTGGTATTTTGGCCAATTCTACCATGCAGATCTTCTCTAGAGCTGTGATGTTTTAGGGCTCTGGCTGGGCAACACATATTTTCAACTTCCTCCACAGATTCTCTATTGGACTGGTGTTTGGACACTGGCTGGGCCTCTCCAGAACCTTGAAATGCTTTTTTTGTAGCCATCCCTTCATTGGCATGGATTATTGTTTTGCCGGAAGATCCAGCCATGTTTCATTACCTGTTGGAGGCTTTTTTGCCCAAAATCTCAAAATAAATGGCACCGTTCATCCTTCACTTTATTGAATCAGTCATCCTGTCCTCTTTGCAGAAAAACTGCCTCAATGCATAATGTTTCCACCCCCATGCTTAGCAGTATATGCATGGTGTTCTTGGGATGCAACTCAGCTTTCTTCCCCCTCAAAACATGGCCAGTGGAGTTTAGACCAAAGAGTTCTATTTTGGTCTCATCTGACCACATGACATTCTCCCAGTCCTCCTCTGGATCATCCAGATGTTCTCTGGCAAACTTTAGACAGGCCTGGACAAGTGCTGGCTTAGGCAGGCAGGCCTTTTGAGTGATGCAGAACTTTAATCCTTGACAACGTAGTGTGTTACTAATAGTAACCTTTGTTACTGAGGTCCCAGCTCTTTTCAGGTCATTGACCAATTCCCCCCATGTACTCTCATGAGGTGACATCTTGCATGGAGCCCCAGGTCGAGGGTGATTATCAGTGCCTATTTTAGATAGGCTCATCCCGATCTTGTGCAAATGTGGAAGTTTGTCGCTGGTGTCCTTAGACAGCTGTGTGTTCTCGGCCGTGGTGGAGGTTGGAGGCCAAAATCAAGGCAGCATAAAGAGAAGTGAGCCAACTGTCAGAGCTCCAGAAAGGTACAATGAGAAACGCAGTACCCAAGAGCTACAGCCAGATACCTGAAGTACTGGAAACTGCCAAACAAAGGCTCCAAGCCTTGGCCAGCCACCTAAAGAGATACACGAGAGAAAGTGAAGCCAGACAAATTAACCGGCTCTCCTCGACCCAATCAGTTAAAGTTGTGGTTGATGTAGCAATACCAAGTGATGTCGACATCAGGACAAAGGAACACGAGAAACTAGAGAAGTACCAGGGCCTCAAAGAAGAACTTGACATCGGTGGTGCCCATGGTCATCGGGGCACTCGGGGCAGTGACCCCCAAACTGGAGGAGTGGCTAAAGCAGATCCCAGGAAGAACATTAGACATCTCAGTCCAGAAAAGTGCAGATCTAGGAACAGCTAAGATACTGAAGAACCCTCAAGCTCCCAGGCCTCTGCAGAGGACTCGAGCTTGGAAGGATGAGACCACCCTCTGAGGTTTTTTATATATAAATAGTTTTTGTAGATATATTCAAAGTATTTATTTTATCATATTATGAAAATAGCAAAACATGTAATCCCTATTTTCACTCACATTTATTTATATACAGAAATCGATTTGTGCTGCTTTCCATTCTAAAACTTTATTTGACTTTTGACGTAACATTGTGACCCACTGTGCAAGAGAGCTTTAACATATTCTCTGGTAAAGGGTGACTGTACACTTCAGCTTTTGACAGCGCAGGGCAGGACTGCGTTGTAAAGTAATTAAATTGATGAGCCATCTTAATTACTGGAGGACGGCTGTGTGAGTCATTAAGAGCTTGGATGGAGCTATAAATCGATGGCTCTTTTTGTTGTTTGTGTCGATCTTAGACAAACACACCCAGCTGTTTCTTTGCGTTTCCATTTAATTGCAACTGAAAAAAGAAATGGATGCATATTCTTGTTAAAATGAAGCAGTTTTAGGACAGACTTTGCCTCCTTGTTGCACTGATGCACTGATTCCTTGTGCAGTTCTTGACTGGCACTGATGGGTAACAAACATTTATTTTATGGGAATGATCTTTAGGATATCCAAGGCTGCAGGAATCAGTTTATTTTATTTCTGCATCTCAATTCCCACAATCAATACATTTGCATAAACTTGGAAGTATACTTTCATGCTTTATAAATACAGTAGATTCTCAGCCATATTTATTTTCATGCAGTGGTAATTAACTTATTTTCTACCAAATAAATTGGCAATAAAATGTTTATCATTTTATTTAGTTAGCCGAACTATGTCCCTGTTTATTTCTGTTACTAAGACCCCTACTAAATGGGTAATTCATTAAATTCATGCATGAACGGTGGTGCACTGACTTACAACCAAAATTGGACTCAAATTCAGCCTTGGTAATTTTCCTGACCAGCCACATTTTCCCACTACTTTCACACATTATGTGAAGCAATTTAAGACACACTCAGCGTAACACCAGAGCTGCATTATGAATGAGACGGTTCCTGGTGTTTCAGAGAGCCATTTACAGGCCCGTTTCCAGTGAGATGTACTAGAACAGTTTTCCATCTGCTGAAGAGAAGCTGTTAATATTGTTTTTTCTTTCCAAACTTTAGGAAAGTGTGGAATTGTGTTTAGCTGAGAGTTAAGTGAACACGATGTCTCTGGCAAAATCTCTTCTCAGTTGCTGACTTTAATATTTAGGCAGCGTACACAGAAACTAAAATTAATACCAAAAATCAATTAAATAAACAAAAGTGGAACTTTTTCAAAAAGAAGGAAAAAGTGTTGGATAATAATTTAATTGGAATAATTTTCAATAAACTGTAAAATAAAAACAAAAAAAATGATTGTAGAAGTCTCAGCTTGCCCCTGATCTTTGTGCAGACAAAAAGAATGACAAAGCCTTCAAGTCTTCAAAGATTAACTCTCTCTTTCTCTCTCTCTCACACACACACACACGCACACACACACACACACAGTGGTATTATTACATTTTTTCTGATTCTATTGAGTTGGTGTTATTTCATGCACTCTTGTCAGAGTGGGGTGCTAACACAGAGCAGCGACATGCTGCACAGAGGGCTTAAAATCCATTATCAGAGTCAGTCCCTCAAGGCTGGCTGCTGCTCTTAAGACAGTTGAAATGCATTTGCAATGAATTAAATTCAAGTCAGAGCTAGCACGGAAGTTCACAAGGCGTTGTTTGTTCTGTGTTGTCTGTTTTTCCTTTACTCCTGCTGAGCCAGGGAGCATGTCACTTTATTCTTCTGGCCACCAAACTCAGCAGGCAGCAAATAGTGATTTTAGACCGTTTCTGTGCTACTTGCCTTTCTTTTGCATCCCTAGGCTCACGAGTTGTATAGCAGAGTTCAGATTCGTAAGAAGACGTAAAAATTATGCTGTACAAAGGTGAAAAGATTCACTTTTTTTTTTTTTTTACATATTCAGAGCAGTTCCAAAAGCAGACTGTTATGGAAAGTATCAGGACACTGTACACTACACTGGGCCTTGTCATTAACTCATTCACTGCCATTGACGACTGTAGTCGTTATTTGCATTTTTTTACGGGGCAGGTGTTGGAGCGAGCCCCCGCACCGTGAGAACAAACATCACATCTCTGAAGCGGATCTTCATCCGTGTATGTCACACATCACGTGATCAGGAAGCAGAAAATCAATGGATTACGAGATTGTTTTGGGACGCTGCTGTGAAAAAAACGATGGGCTGAACTGTAAATGCTTCTGCAGCTCACGGTTCGGCAACAGATTTTGAAAGAACGGATAAAGCTAGAAATACGTTGATTCTTCCTGATGTAAGAAGTGAGTCTACTCTTTCTTTTGGTAGTTTTGGCGTTTCCATGATCGTAGAGCACAATGTTCTGTGACTCTTCAAAAAACAGGAAAAATGCTCAAAAACGCTGGCAGTCAGGGGCTTCCTGATCAGAAAACGTCTGGCAGTGAATGAGTTAATTAAAGGTTATAATGAGCATTTTTCTTGTATGCTGAATGTTAAAATAGTCTTCAATCACCTGCATTAGCTGCTGAAAGGATTTAAATGGAAAAATGTTCTGGTGCGAAAAAGCCAGTTTCTTCTATGTCACAGGGAAGATTTGCATTTGTGGCCTTGCCCACGTTCACTTGTGAGCGCAGAAGCCTGTGTTGATCTTGTGGCCGGTAGAGAGCAGAGCAGATTTTTTACCCAAGAAGGAAGAGCAAATGGAGGCAGCAGAAGAGTTGCTTTTACCTAATCAGAGGCAATACGTTTACATATCATGAATATTAATGAGAAAGACTACAAATCCTGCCACCATCACCCCACCCCCCTCCTCTGACAAAAGCCTCTTTTATAAAACAGTGCTGCCAATTTGCTGCAAAGCTGAGGTGGCGTCTGGGACCAAAGGTCATTTATAAGTGGTCAGATGTGGCGCAATTGTGTCCTTTTTACAAAAGAAAAGGTGATTGCGGCATGAAGGGGGCATGGGGGCGGTCTCTGCACTACAGTCTTGGATATAACTTGCTTTGTATTGTGATTGAAGCCATGCTCGTTAAGTTTTTCTCACCAGCCGCTCTTAAAAGTGTCTGTCCTCCGCATTCCCTGTGAACTGTCTGGGGGCAGTCCACCATACTCTGTCGAAGAATATGCAAATACATCCTTTTTCTAAATAAAGGACTTAAGTACCTCTACCTGCTCTTGACTCAAAGAAAAGTCTAAATAGTCCAAAGTTGATGTCAAAGTCGTTTCAAATGAGTCATCTTAGTTGTTCCTCTCCATCATCATCCCGCCCACCAAATCGATAAAGCGTTGTGATTGGCAAGACACAAGACCGGTCAGGCCTGCTGACCAAAATCATTTTGCTTTGGCGACTGTCTGTCTAGATTTCTAGGCTACATTTTTTGGTTATCTGTAGCATATTTGGAAGTAAACTTTGACTACAAAAAGTATGATCAGTTAGTTAATATGTGGTTACCATAATGTCACATGTACATCCATTAGCAACAACCAAAACATTAAAATCACCTGACTGAGCTGACTGGTTGTTTAGGAGCCCTTTGTGCTGCACTGCCATGTGTTCTGCTACCAGATCTTTGGTTTCCATGGATTGTTTGGACACATCATTTAAATGGTCGGTTCAGCTGGGATCTGGGATCACCTTAGGCTTCCTGTTTTTGTTTTAGAACCATTCCTAAGCCGGTTGCTCAGTGCTTTGGGACTAGCTATTTTGCTAAAGGAGGACAGCGCTCTGGCAGTGTGCTTGATCTTCAACTCTTTTATTTGGACTATACACAACAGGAACATCCAGATCATTACCAGGACCAAAACAATTCAGGCTAAGCACTACCTTTTTAATTTACTCATATGTAGGTTATGCATTGTAACAAAAAAAAAAATCAAGCTTTTCATCTTTTAGCACACAAACAGGACTGCTCTGGCCACCTGGCAGTATCCCAGTGGACCGGCATGCCTTTTGGGTAGAACAGCTGTTTTGTTGTGTAGTGGGAAAAAGAAGTTGGCAGATTTCTTTTTTGGGGGGTTTTGTTTTGTGACGGTGAACTGGGCCCATTCAAACCTTTACCCTCCCTGACCTTAATTCTGCTATTAAACCACACATCTGCAGAAACTAATTGTGCAAAAATGAATGAGACTAAATGACACAAGTACACAAAATTACAACATTCAGAGCTCCAATAATGGAAGATTGCTTGTGCTGAATTCACTAAATAAAAAATCATCAACATTTTTCATTTGTGCCAGCAGAGCGGTGCGAATCGGGTTGACATCTGAGATTAAGAGGGAGTGTAGACTTGGCCGTAAGCAAAAGCTAATGATGGGCCGTCTTCCTGGCTCCATTGTATTTATCTGTTTCATTTTTTTGCCCCAAACAAAGACAATCAAAGTGTTTTTGTTAAATGAATTTCAGATTCATTTTTTAACGGTTCTTGAAAGTCTTACTTTTCCCATTAGAATGACTATTAACACTGAATACTCACTGAACATACTATAATAACATGAAGAAAATGATTTATCTCATCACATAGATGTGTTTGTGCGTGTTATGGCCGCCGCCTGTGTGCTCTGGTTGCTGCTGCTTCCTCCAGCTTACAGGACCTTGAACAGCTCTGCTTTGGTTGTGCTCTGAGGGAAATCAGCACCATGGACAGCTCCACGCTGAAGGAGCCCTGCACAGCTGTGCTGAATCACCCTGACGGCTGCTGAATGAGCAGCACCTTATAAAAGGGAGCAGATCACCCATGCTCTGGGGAGAGTGAGGATGCAGATCGATGTTGCTGCTGCACTTCCGCTGGTCGTTGACGTGTTTGAATGTTCAGAGTAACCTGTGTGATTTTGATAAGCCATAGCCTCAGATAACCACTTGTTGTGTTTTTGTGTAGATATAGCAACCGGCTTAGAAACGACCTCATTTGTTTAATATCTTTATGTGTTAGAGTAACTCAGGGAGGATAACCTAGCTTTGGTTGTTTTAAGTTACACCAGTAGCTTTGACTTTAGTTTAATTTGCAGAGACAAAGCTTAGGCTAAACAAAGTTGTCTCCTTGGAAATTTAACTAATTACTGAATTATTTTGGTGGCAGATCTTTAGTTGGGGGTTGAATGGGTTCATTTTAGTTTATTTGATATACTCAGGAAGAGGCATTTTTACAACATAGAAACACAATAGAAAACAACCCTGAGACCACAAAATAAAACATTTTTTCTTTTATTAACACCTTTCACTTGTCTGCTTATGTTACACCCCATCCTTTACTCCTAGCAAAGCCACCTGGGGTCATAATAGTGTGTTTGGGTTAAAAGTCAACATCTGGAGGTTAAGTATGCACAACCGCACTTACAGTTAGTGCGTTTAAATGCACACCAGAAAACCGAACTGTTGCCCTAAATAGACTGATGTTTAAAATGCATGGAAACACGTTAGTCTTGCTGGCGGCAAACTGGTTCTAATCATGCTAAAGCACCCAGATAATGTGGTTGGAAGCTGACTTCATCTGCAAGTAAACGGCTCAGTTGAGCTGATACTGGTTACTTCTGGAAGAGACGAGACCATGGAAGCAATCTTCTGCTAACATCATCGCCACAAATGAACACGTAACACCATCAAACAGTGCAGTAAGTACCAAATAAGCTGTGCAGCAGTGTAGTTGTCCATTCCTTTGGCCATTTTGCATATCCTGTTTTTATTCCGTCAGCTTCACTCCCGCCAGTGTTTGTTCACTATTTGTGTTGCTATAGGCTAACAGGAAGAATGCCGACATGAAAGGGCGCTTGTCGCTAACTGCAGTAGCAGAGTGGATCACACTTCATTTGAGAGTTTGGTTTTCTAACATACATGTAGACTAGGATAAAGACTCCAGGTTTATTATCTTAGATGGACTTAAATGTGCATGTAAACACACTGAGTTGGAGAATGTAAATATTTAATAAATGGGAAGGCTGGTATATGAAAACTTTTATGTTCTTCTATCCATTTCTAAAGTCTCTGTCTCTTTGGTGATGCAGGATCAAGTTGATTAGTCAGTCTGCTGATGGGTATGTTTAGAGTGCATCACTGTTTAGGTGAGTTTTAGTGTCAGAATAACATCAGAAGTCAGGACCTAAAGCCTTCTAAACACAATGTTTCTCAAAGTTTCATTCTGCCTCCGCTGGCCTCATTTCTCTCTTGATGCACCCTGCAGACACAGAAACAATAGACCCAACCAGACAAGGAATTATAAAATAAGCTGCATAAAAAACAGCTATTCATCAACGCAGGCATCCATTGACATTTCCACCAGCTTTGTCCCAATTCTGACTCGCGTTTCTTTTTTGAAGGTGCGTTCTAATGTGAGTCAGCATGGCTGCTGTGTCTCAACCACGGCCATTTATGCTCCGAGTGGGTTTGAGCATACCAGTAAACCTCGGTGGTGCGTGTTCACGCGTATAATAGACTGGGTTTTTGATGGATTTGAATGTCAGCATACTGGGAGCACCTTTCATTTAGCAGATCCCGTTTCAACCTTGTCAGACTTGTCCAGGTTCTTACCCTGATCCCATCAGCTCAAAGCACTTAATATCCACACGCAGCTTATTATATCCCTCACCCTCTTTCTGGAGCCATTGTAATTAAATAATCAATGTCATTCTCCTAACCTGCCAGCGGGTTTAATTTTGAGGCTGACTGGTAGATTGAGGCTGGACAGCTTCAGTGCAAGTGCTTTTCTAAAAATGAGATTGGTGCAACCTCGTTTGTATTTTAACTAATCCCGGGGGTGCTTTTTTAACTTTCCAGTTTTGCTACCTCAACTTTGTGTTGCACAGAGATATCTTTTTTGATATAGAACAGCAAAAATCTTAAATTTTAGTTGACTGTTCAGACTTGTGGTCAACTTAATTTGCACACGGCCAAAACTACACTAATTTCTCAATATATCAAATAGTTCCCCTCTACCATTAATGGTAAATAACCTGCATTTGTATAGCGCCTTCTTAGGGTTTACAACCCCCCAAGGCGCTTCACAACACAATCAGTCATCCACCCATTCACACGCTGGTGGGGATGAGCTTCAATGTAGCTACAGCTGCCCTGGGACGCACTGACAGAGGCGAGGCTGCTGAGCACAGGCGCCACCAATCCCTCCGACCACCACCAGCAGGCAAGGCGGGTTAAGTGTCTTGCCCAAGGGCACACAGCAGCATTCTCTGGCGGGAACCTGCAACCTTCAGATTACTGGACAACCCGCTCGACCTCCTGAGCTACTGCTGCCCTTTAGTGGTTTTTAGTCGTTGCATCGATGCAGGGCATTCTGTGTACAGGATTTTTTATGGTTCCTCGATGTATTAAGCTACTATATTACCCCCACTAATAAAAAAGAGGCTCAGCAGATGTTGGGATATTGATAGCATATCTTTCATGACTTTATGGTCCTTTTGGGATATCCTCAGTAGATGTTTGGATGCAAATGTCCTTTTTTTAAAAACTGGGAACATCAAGCCAGACTTTACTTGTCAGACTCCAGTTGTTAATAACAATTTAAAGAAGATATACGTTGTTTTTGATCTTATTTAAAGTTTCTTGTAAACCATCCTGGAATGTGAGATTTTTATTAAAATGTGTGGCACACTCCAGTCGTCAAGAATGAAATAATGAGTTCTGGGTGTGGAGCCAGATTTCTGCCTTGCTTTCCCTGCCTTGCATAAAGAGTCAGCAGGGACTAAAAAAATGACATTCCCACACAAACAGAGTGTGTTTTATGCAGGCTCATATCCCCTAATCCCTTTCCCACCCTTCCCGTGTATATCCCTACACTTCTGTGTTCCTGACAACTGAACATTATGACTCCCCGTGCTCTGTTGCACAGCCTGCTCAGTTTATCTCATTACCATTAAATTTCAGGGTTTATGGTTTAAAGCAAATGCACGGTGAACATTTTTTAGCCAATCTCAGCTGATGGTGTTAGTTAAATGCTGGATCAAGTGTGTCACTTAGCGGACCACAAAGATGCATACTATATTGCTGAAGCCAATGAAGGGATTTGAGATTACTGTACAGCAGAATTCATTTAGGAAGGAATCTATTGGCAAACTAAGCCTTATAGCTCAATGTATACTATTACAATTTGGCAAAAGTGATAGTGAATGGAATCAGTGGGTAGATTGACCAAATAAAGCAGCTGCTCCTGAGTGTCGATGGTGATGGGACTGAACTGAGAGCAGGACAGAGCGATTATTCTCTCCCATAGCCATTTGCTTTATGGCCTCCCCTAAAGGTAGGTCTGTGATAAATAGAGACTGCTTAGTTTGAAAATTGCCAGCTATCGGAATTCAAAGTAAGTTTATTCTGAGGACTTGAGGGCATGTATGAAGGAGAACATTGCAGGATGTTTAATGGAACATAGATGGTTAATCACGGATTTGTGTTGGCATTTGCTTTTTCCTTTGAAGCCCAGTTTCATATTGCAGGAACAGCAATATTGGTTAAAAGCCAAGTACTCTGAGAAACCGTCTGAGTTTCACATGCAGACTGAACATGAAGAGTCTTCTACCCCTATTTCCTGCATTAGCTTCTGATAGAAAATAGATGGGGAAACACTTGGATTAGAAAAAGCCACAAAGATCTACATCACACTGAAAATTAGCATTCATGGACTATTTGTTTAAGTAGTGTGGAAAATTTGAGGGTGAACAGCTCCGACAGCCTGGGGGAGGTCTTTATTCCCAAATAGGTGATATGCTTGGTAGAAAATGGAACTGGAGGGGGTTTAGTTGCCACATCCCAGCCATTTGATTCTAATGGTAGTTTTGAAGACTTATTCCAGTTAACTGAATATTGTGAGAGTTTGGATAAGGATTCCATCAGGTTCATGGTATTATGAAGTGATGAGTGTGGGTCTTGTAAAAAAAGCATTACATCATCAGCATAGAGACTGATTTGTGTTCATTGCTTTGTGTTAGGATTCCTTTGATTGGATTGTTTTGACGGACTGCTGCCGCATGTGGTTCAATAAAGATCAAGAACAATAATGGTGAGGGGGCAACCTTGACGGTTTCCATGCTGTAAGGTAAAGGGGGGTGATGTTAGACCATTTATAATGACAATGGCAGTTGGTGACGTGTAAAACATTTTTATCCAGTTAGTGAACGACTCCCTGGACTCTCCCATCTTGGCTTGTGATGAGAAAGGATGTTGTTTATTTAGCATCCAGGAGAGATCAGAGCATGTTTAGGCTGGTAGAAGCTAACCGTTAGCATTAGCAACTCCACAACATGACATAACTTCTTCAGACTTTTGTTATTTGTGAATATAAAACATATAAAACGTTGCAAAGCAAGTTGAGTCAGTGGTAGAGTCGCATTGCTGTTAGCCAATCAGAGGCAAATAGTCCGGATATCAGGAAATTATAATGAGTAAGACTCCAAATCCTGCTGTTTTCTGCTCCCCACTCCTCCAACTAACTTCTACTTACTGAAACAGTATGAGAGATTTTTCCCCCACAGAAATCAACTCACAAGGCAATCATTCATACTAGAGACCACAGCAAATGTATTGAAAAAATTAGTTAACTTGGTCTTTAAAGGTGCGGTTATTATTGCTGATTATAATTGGTCACTTTGAGATTAACATGAAAATCGTCTCCTACACCAATCTCCTGCATTAGCTTCTGATAGAAAATAGACGATGAAACTCTAGGATTTGAAAAGCCTGACAGATCACTAGACGTTCATGGACTCACCCATCTTGACTCACGACGGGGAAGGCTGTTGTTGGTTTAGCGTCCAGGTAACAGGAGAATGTCTTGGCTAGTAGAAGCTAACCATTAGCAACAACATGGAAGAACTCCTTTAAGCTTGTGTTATTGGTGGAGATAAAACATCAACATTACAAAGCAAACAGAGTCAGTGGTAGAGTCGTGTTGCTGTTAGCCAATCAGAGGCGAGACATCCAAATATCAGGAAATAAGACTCAAAATCCTGTCGTCTGAAGCCCAACCCTGAGGTGGCTCATTTCTAGTTCCTGAAACGGGTGCACCGGAGCTTTGTTTCCCCCAAGTATGACATACAAGGCATTCATTCCTACTACGCAAGGCAGCTTTATTTGTATAGCACATTTCATACAAAGAAGCAATTCAATGTGCTTATCATATCCCCTAATCCATTTGCAGTGGTCCCTATTAGAGACCGCTGCAAATGGATTGATTAAATGAGTGAACCACATCTTTAAAAACGATAATCTATATGTTCAATGTGCTATCCCAAACAAGCCTTAAGCTTTTTGCTGTAAGTTGTCAATTGAATGGATTGATGATCAATGTTTCTAGACATCACGGGCAACTGTGCACTAAATAAACTGTAGTCAGGTAGACTGGGATGTGCGAAAACCTGATCTAGCTGTGTTCAAACTGCAGATTTGTTCAAATCTAAGACAAACCCCCAGAGCGGGACCCTACGTATAAATACACTTAGAGAGGAATGATTTTGCTGCCAGAGCAATAAAACCGGTTTGCCTAATTTAACACATCTGAGCAGTTCCCGGGCTACCGAGCATGCATCACAGCCACCTCTAAACCGAATTAGACTGTCATAGATGATTTTAAAGTATTTTTTTCCTCCCACTCTGCCTGTCATTGTGATTTAGAGCTGTGCTGTTTGGAGAACTTTTGTTGTTTTTTAGTGGAAGTATCCGCCCCTTTCTTCAGAAGACTTTTTTCAGTATTATGTCAAAGCCTTTAATATTTACGACATGTTCTCAGAACTGTTGTTTTTCAAATCTAACCATCTGTTCAGTTTTTTTTCCTGCAATGGCCTCTTAGTACAAACATCCAGCATCTTAATTCCAACAAGATCATTAGAAAATAGCGTTTTTGGTAGATTGTACCCCTGATTGGAGCTTCAGGCACAAATGGGCGATTAGAAAAATTGAGAGCATTAATCCAGAATGTGTGACTGTTCCATATGTTTACATTTCTGTTTTGTGTTAATTTCTCCTGACTAGCCATGTTGCTATTTTAAATCTTCAAGTATTCTCAAGAGCAAAATGTCAAGTTTTAAATAAAGGCAGCATAAAGTGTTTGATGCTGTCATTTCTATGTAAATTCTACACGCCATGTTCCTTTCTCCACGTTTTATTTTATTTATTTCAATTAGGGATCAGCTGTCATTATAGCTAATATGGTAACGAGATTAAATCATGAAAGTTGTATCTATTTTTACTCTTGACCCATTCCCGTTGTGCTTGCATCAGACAGTGAGCACAGGAGTGGAGCTGAAGAACGAGCATCGTCTGGCGCTAACCTCAGGAACTTCCATTCAGCCACTGAGAGCTGCATGGCAGTTCTGGATTACTGACAGCTATTCCCACAGCTCTGCCTCATTGTGATAAATGGCTCCAATCTTGAGGAGGTTAATGTTACATCCTTGAGATCCTGTTAATGGATCTAAGACGGGAACAGCTTTTCCCTCCAGTGGTGAACATTTTTGACTGCATCTACAATGAACCTGTTGAAAATGGTGCCATTTTTAGTTGAGACAGCTGTTTTTTGTAGTATCAGCTTGTTTCGTAGACCCTAAAACGCTCTCCATCAGTGAGAATTTTTTTTTTCCAGCAATAATTATGTTTTGGGTGAGAACTGTGTTTATTGTTTCCCTAAGATCCTAATTTGATAATACAGTTTTCCCATGGTGATAAAGAATGTCCATGATTTAATTCAAAGCATCCTCTGATTCTCTTTATGTTCATTCTGTGTTGATTTTCTAATTCCATTATTTTCGGTTCTTTTCTTTACACAAAGTAGCAAAGCTTGTTTTTACCTTTTTTGCTGACAGTTTTGGCTCCTGCTGCCGCCTTTGTCATCCTCTGGTTGAGCTTGAGACTTATAGGATTGATTGTTTGCTGTGAAACTCATCAAGTCATTTACGAACAAAAACACTAATAGTTCATTGAACTATACCACCTCTCTAAACAAGGGCCTTTTCCTAATTTAAAGGAACATGCATGTAAAGGTAATTTCACTGGCATGAAAGTGAAACCGAAACAGACCTATTAGAAGTCATTGTGAGGACTATAATATTATATAATATATAATAATATATAATTCAGGATACTTAATGGCTCAATTTTGCTTTTCATTTTATTTTCAAATGTGTGTAAAACGTAGCTCTAGTCGACTTTATGCAGATCTACACGATGTGTGTAAAGTAAACACATTATACACTAGCTGTGGTAGTTTTAAAAGCTGTAGTTGTTTTTTTCCAAACCACCTAATATTTAAAAGCCTATTGAGATGATTAAACCAAACAATCATGAAAAAGAAAGAGAGCTTTTGGACTAAGCTAGCTGAGAAGATGGGCCCTAGAAATCCTCATACATAGACTTCAGACATATTGAATGGAAGATCATCTGATACTATCATCATTATGACTTCAGATCAGCAAAGATGTGTCCTTAGCTCCAGCTGCATTTACACTATAGTCTAGTCCTGATCCTTGAAGACCAATATTCTTCATGTTTTAGTTGTTTCACTGCTTCAGCACAACGGATTTCAGTGCTTGAAGTACCTCTTAATTCTGCAGAAGCCTTTTTAGTGTCCGATGATTCAAAACAGGAATTTTGGAGCGAAGAGACATCTAAAACACACCCGATTCAGACATCACTGCTCCTTACCTTTGACCATGCTTGTTAGATAATGATGCTGGAGTATTTGGGTTTATCTCCAGTGACAATGAGTAGGAAGGAAGTGGAGCTTGGGTTTTGTGCCAGGAAAACAGCTTACTCCAAAAATCAACCAAACAAAGGAGCTTGATTGAGGATTTCAGAAAATGGCTGCACTCCCACAGGCCCATCTACATCAATGACACACGTGGAGAGTGTAAGCACCCTCTGCATTCAGGAAGATCTCACCTGGTCCACACATGCAGACACTCGTCTCTAAGGTGAAACACTGACTTTATCACCACAAGCAGCTGAGAAGACTAGCATAATTCTTTAAACGGTCTACGTAGCTGTAGTTTAGAGCCCCGCTTCATGGTTTGTGAGCGCCCGATTCAGGATCAGAAAGTCTGCCCTCACCGCAGGACTTCTGTGTCAAACGCTGCAAGACCAAAGCAACTAAATTCATTAAGGACTCTCCACCCCAGTGAGTCTTCTTCCGTCTGCTGATCTCAGGCGAAAGGTTTTCGAGCCTGATGACCGAGGACACGGAGAACTAAGAGGAGCTTGTTTCCCCAAGCTATAAATCTCTTTAATCAGGACATCCAACAACCACTGAGAGCGATTCCTCATTACTTAATACTTTGCCAGATCTCCAGCCTATCCCTTTGTTTTCTTCTTTTTGTATTTAGCTGTGACCGTCTGTGGACATCGTCTCATAAATATGACATGTTGCAAATATACATGAGTCTTGAACTCAGACGCAGCCTCCACCACAGTAAACGATCATTTAGTAAAGACTTATCTCAGTATTTGGAGCTAAATAAGATGGTTCTTCTGTTCCAGCAGTGATATAGCTGGGTGTCTGCAGCTTCTACCAATTAAAAATAAAAACTTGCCTCTTTGCTGTAGGGTAGCTAGATGTTTTTCTCTTTTTTTGAGTTGTTCAGCATCGCAGGAGGAAAGTGAATCACTTTCTCAGGTCAGGGTTAAAATAAATCAACCACAATCATTTCCTCTTGACTTTTAATTTCTAACAATACTGACTTCCTGAACTTTGCAACATGATTTTTTTTCTTTTTAATCATTCTTCCCGTTATTTCTATCAAGCTAATAACTTCAAACTCTTTTAGTTTTTTTTTTTGGAAAAGAAATAATAATCTAATAATTTTCAACACTTAGTTCTTTATCTGGTGTTTAACTAAAAAGGCTGATTTTTGTTCATTTTTTTATGGGATGAAAATTCCACAATAAGCATTTATTCTCTTCCGTTTTGAATTTTCTATGATGAGTCAATAAAGAAATAATAAAGCTGCTTCCGCTATCGGAACTTCAGGGTAATTTTACCAGACATGTGCAGCATGTGCGTGTCTCCATTTCACCGGGCTGGCCCAAAAGGACCATTTTCTGGGCTCTATCAGAAACCAACAGACTACCTGAACAGGCGTAGGATGGTCACTGAGCGGGAATTGTGGTTAACTCATGCTGATTGGTTGTAACTCAGTAGGAAATGACATCAGCAGACGTCACCCAAACAACCAGCATTTGTAAAAGTGGAATAAAAGGAAAAGAAAATAAGCAATGTTCATGCTGATTTAAAATGGACGTTTCTAAACTCACAATGCCGAAAAAACGCTTCTTCTTTGTCGTATTTTATGTCACACAGCTGCTCTCCTTATCCCTTGAATGGATAAAATTACGGCGTACTTTGACAGAATAAAAAATGTTTTATGTTACTGATGTCCGTGGACGCTTCTTGGTGCTGATCAGTGACGCCGCTCACTGCCGAAGCAGTCGCCATATGCTGACATCTTAACGTAGCTCAGTGTTTCTCAATTACTTTTCATCATGTCCACCCTAGGGAACATACATTTTTTCACCCCCACCCTGTGGCAGCCCCCCACCCCCACCCCCCCCCCCCCCCCCCCACACACACACACACACACTCACCTGCTGCGGTACAGCTATTGCTCCTCACTGTAAGAGTGATTCACAAAGTGAACGATCCATCATGTGTATTTTGAGTAACAATTGCATCATTTCTCATTATTTCTTAATATTCTTATCATATTATGGCCCTTGACTTAATTTGAATGTATGCACAATTCCACGGATGCAAATTCCTGCTAATGTGAAATTCACTTGGCAATAAAATGATTCTGATTCAGATCAGGACTTAGCATACAGCTAGCTAACCACCAAGCTAACCACGCTTGATTTGTTGTTTTACACTGAACAGAGTCACGTGCATCTGCATAAGTTGTAACTTCAACAGCTCTGCTGTTATTTATTATTACTGTGGAGCTGTAGTCATTTCCAAAAGTTCATTTCATGCTGGACTGGCGCGCCCCACTAATTGAGAACAACTGGTTTAACTTAAGATCTTCAAGTGTAGCGCCAATAGCTCATAGTGTACAACAACTTCACTGTCTATCTCAAGCTGAACAACTGTGGGATAAAGAAGTGCCAAAAGTTCCCACACCTCCCACTCTCCCATGTCCAGAAGGGAAAAATGTTCACATCAAGTTTAAATCCTGAGCGACAACAGCTCTTTACCTGCTGGCCCCGTTCCAGTGAAGAGGGCTGCCTCTGGGTTTGAGTTGATGTTTATAGCTCAAGCAGGTTTCAGAAACGACACACACATTCTGCCTCTACTCTGCACACTCCTGTCTACAGGCACGAAACCTAATGATTATTAACGCCATGCACCTCCCTGTTGTTTATTCTCAATAACATGCTTCTGCAACTGTCATTAATATCCACACAAAACAAAAGAAGGCTTTGGCAAACAAATAAACAACAAAAAAGCCAAAAGCTGCAGTGATAAATAAGAGTAGATAGCCGTCCTGCACTGTAGGAATCATTTGTTCAGTTTCCAAAGTAAAATGTTATCAAAGAATAATGCTGGGAGCTGGTTTGACTGTCAGAAGTTTGATAAATGGTCGGAATAGTTCGTTTTGTTTTTGCAGAGATAAAACCAACACTCAACATTAGCTGTATATATTATTACACGCCCACAACCAATCCCACGCAGGCACGCAGGACTCGAAGCATCTCAGATGAGTCAGAGTGCCCGTCAGCAGAGTGTTGAACAGAGCTCTGCAAACTGTGAAATAATTCCATCAGTGTCCCTTACAGTCTTCATTTAAAACCAACAGATGTGTTAGATTAATATTTGCAAGGAAGGAAACACAGCTTGCAGCTCTGAGGGGTGTTTGATTGTCTCAAGCGAACGCGTATTTTTTTTTATATATATATCAATTTTGGTTCTCTGGGATTCACATTTCACAGCTGAAGCTGTCAAATATTCAAAGATGATACTTATATTTATATTATTTATGGTATTTTTATTGCATATGTATTTTTTTGTATTTTTCACACGAGTTTATTGTTTTGTGCCTAATATCACGCTCAGTAGGATACAATCCATATGAAAGCTGACACATTAGCAGCTTTCTAACAAGCTGTTGGAATAAAAATAGCACTAAAAACTCAATCATTCAGTTGTTTGCAAGTTCAGATAAGTAGAAAAAAAACTTTGCAGTGCAGTTTATGGATTTTCTTGCAGTCTTTCAGGTTAACCACTTTAATAAAAAAAAGAGTCAGAGACAATTTAACAAAGTCATGTGACTGTATGCCCGACGTCACACTGGAGGCATCAGCGGCGCAGAAAGGTTTACTCACGTGATTCGCTGGGCTCAAGTCCACACCGGGAGAGTCTCAGCCGTGGAGCAGCTTCTCCGCCGTCCTCCTCGCTGGACTTGTGAGATCACAAAATCCCTCGAGACTTCAAAGGTCACGGTTTGTTTATGCCATCCGCCATTAAAACCACACTCCTGAACTTTGCGGATATATGCTGTCTGTCGCCCTCTCAAGGCTTGCTGCGTAACGTCACTGTCTTAAAATCAAATTTTGAAATCAAACATTCCTAATGTCAGCAAAACAACAAACTTTTCCACCTCCACACATTAAATAAATAGTTTTATCAGGACATATAACAGCTGTATGCCCGACCAAACACAATAACCCTGGTGAAATAATTTATTACTTACCTATCAATTAGCAGCACGGCTAAGTCAGAGTCCGTAGTTCATGCCTTTCTTTCTAAAAGAGCTCTCCAGCGAGGAAAAGATGGCCCAATGTTAACTCTGGTCTTTGCTCTTGCTCTATCACGTTCTTCTTTTCTTTTCCTAGATTCCTCTGATAAGGGATTTTTAGCTTTCTTTGGTGGATCTGCCATTGCTCAAGTCTATAAACCGCGGGTCTACGTTATACTACTATGGCAAGCCAAAGGGGTAAAAAAAAAATTGTGTGTTCTAAAAGCGCGCGTTATGTCCGCCAAAATGTGCATTCAAGACGTCCGTTTTGGCAAACATAACGCGCTTTTAGAACACACTTTTTTGATCCTTTTGGCTTGCCATATTATTGCCGTAAAGCAACATGCAGTCAGTACTTCCAGCGTCAGACCGCGACTGTATAGTGCTGTAAACAGACGTGGGACCCCATAACACTATCACAGCTCTGAAAATGAACATAGTAGATGATAGTATGCTGCCAAAACTTTACAAAAAACATTATTTTAAGGTGTAAAAGTTGTGGAATGTGTCTTTACACCCAAAAGAAGAAGAAGGAAATCATGTTTGATATCACTGTTTGATGTATATAATGTTGTGCCTCTTCATTAATTAAAGCCATGAAAACACATCGTTGCATTTCTTGAACGATGCAAGGAGTAAATAAGCCATGAGGTCACACGTATAGATGTAATCTACATAGATAAGAAATTGCATTGCTGCAATAGTCTTTTATTTTGAAAATTATTGGTCATTTT
Source organism: Aphyosemion australe (assembly GCA_006937985.1). Classification (NCBI taxonomy): domain Eukaryota; kingdom Metazoa; phylum Chordata; class Actinopteri; order Cyprinodontiformes; family Nothobranchiidae; genus Aphyosemion; species Aphyosemion australe. The sequence continues at coordinate 1,348,164 of SSNS01000069.1, read as the reverse complement.
GCACTGAAACCGTGTGTGATTTCCTGTCTAGCCTTATGTTAACTGCGGAACTTGACGTGTCCCAGAATCGGTTTGTGGCAAAAATAGAACTCAATCTTATTTTTAGCAGCGCAGTGTCCCGCTTCTGGGATGCACCTGAAAATTTCCGTGTAGCGGCTGGTTTGGATCAACCCCATAGACTATAATGGATTCTATCTGAAGCAGCACCGTTCCGCACAGCTAATACCCCCAGTGTGAAGTCGGGGTAAGTTAAACAATTCAAGTACCACCAATTGAAAATACCGCCAATAATGTGTCCAAGGAAGCAAAGCGTATTTCCTCTGGCAGTGTCAATAAAAGATAATTGATCATATTTCACCATCAATGTGTGCTTGACAGAGTCATGTTCTTGATTACTAATTTCATCAAGATTTATGTCGATTTGCTTTAACACTTTTCAGTAATGTTTTTTTTAAAGTGCATAAGCCAAGTCAGCATAAAAGTGCTGTATTGTGTGTGGGTTGTAATCTCCTGTTTACTCCTGAGATGGATAAGGCAATTCAAGTCATTATAGTTGCCTATTAAGTCGACAAGATATTAATTGTATGCAAAATTGCATTTTTAATGGAGTCCTTGTTTGTTATGGGACACATCTGCTGTTGTTGCATTCATGCAAAATTAGAGTTGTTTAAGCTGGAGGAGTCATGATTTATTAAAAATGCTTCTCCATAAATGAGCGGCCGGACTGTAAATGAGCCTTTTTGAAAGTTAGGATGCTGGACCCGTTATTCCTATTCTCTGTTTTGTTCTGAGTTTTTACACTTGGTTTAATGTGATTTAAAACTAGAGGCTTGTGTAAAAGAAAAGTGATTTTTCAGTGAGTCATCACTGATTTTGTTATTATTAATATGTGTTCAGAAGTCTTCAGGGACTGGGTGTAATTTGAAGAATCTGAGGATTAAACCCAGGCAGAACTTCTCGACAACGTTTCAGCGTGTTCAGAAAACCCAACGCTGATTCTTTAACACACTAAAGAGAAATTAATTATTTTCCTTTTTTCTCTTTCAGTTTGAAGTCAAAAAGAAAACAAAATACTGTCATTGCATACAATTCTGAGGCTCCCAATAGACAGGAAAACAGCTTCCCCACTATTTAAAATAACAGCCATGACATTAACGGTCTTTGAGTGGTCTTGGTGAGGTCTTTAGGATCATTTCAACAAGGCAGTGGGTTTCCCATTATTTCTGATTAAACCTGAAAGGTCAAGCATTATTATTTATTATTTTTGTTGGCAGCATGTCAGGGTTCTAGGTGGAGCAGACATCCATAACATGGGGCTTGGTTGGCTCGGGGTACACCCCCATCACACTTCTGCCATGATTCTCAAACTCTGATCCGGGTACCACTGGTGGAACTCAGGATTCACTTAGTGGTGCTCCTGAGTTTTATTGCAGAGTAATTTTGTGCACAGGAGATACTGGAGAACCCAGTTACTGAAACATGAAGCGGATTATCCAGTATAAGCTCAATTGTGATGCAGACCTTTAAAGATTAGCGAGTCAACCAACTATCCCCATAGAAGCTGATGTGTTTGATGTTTAGAGTTTCTTAGAGGCTGTGGAGACGCAGCTATAGTGAACTGTATGTTGGATGAAAAACTATGAAGAAGTTTAAGTCACCCCTGTACCAGAATCTTATTACACCCACACTTCCTGTTTGAAAAATGCGCCAAAAAGGAGGCGTCGCCTGGTGCACCGAGAGAGCAGCAGCAGTGACTGACAGCACCCCTCCACACACACACACACACACATACATATACCCCACACCCGCGAGTGTGCTCTCGAAGTTTCTCTGCCTGAGAAATGAGCCGTTAACAAGCACACACATGCACAACAACACACTCGCAGCTCAGTCGGGGAAGAAAAAACATCATGCTGTAGGACGCCTGTTCACCTCATTCACTAAAACAACAGGAGGAGGAAGTGTTTTTTTTAAGAAGGCAAGCTCAGTCACATCGTTTTGTATCCACTCGTGAGACTCAGCTGCAGTCCAGTGCTGTGCAGCTGTTATCTATGGCTGATTCAAATTCAGTTTAGTGTAGAGTTTTAACCTGAAGAGGGCGCTACACTGACGGCTGAATTTTAAAGTTTTAAATAAGATGCACTAAAATGCCAAAACAATGACTACACATGTCTGCAGCACTATTAGACACTCATTTATACAGTGTATCAGCAAAAAAAAGTTTATTTGGGGGTGACTTGCTCTTTAAATTGTCTTAAATTGGGTGTTGTGATTTAAGAAGAGATGAAATCCTACAGCGTCTGCTGCTTTTCCCTAGCCTGGCAAGCCATCCTATATATGTGCATATATAGTCTGGCCACGAACCATTAAAGGCCCTCAGTCGTGAAAACACGTGAATATCAGGAGTACTGGGACATTGCACTACTTTGTTTGATAAAAATAAGAAGCTGCTAAGTATAGCCGACAGACTTACGCACGTTGGAGTCTAAATAATCCGATGTTGATGACAAAGCCATTTGAAATGAACGTGGTTCCAACCAAAACTATAGCGAGTTGTGATTGGACAGTCACAGCAGCGGATCAGGCTGCGAAGGTTCCAATGAAGCGTGCCTAGACCAAACTCTGCAAAGCTTTAAAGCTAAATAAACCAGAACATACCTCATGTCATCATTTTTATTAGTTTTATTCAGGTCTGTTTCAAGTTTGGGATAGTGTGTCAAGGACATATGTAGAAGGTTGCAGGAAAACCTCCTTTTTAGCATCATGAAGGCCTTCACCTATAGGTGAAAAAAGGACTCCATCTCCTCTCTTATAAATATTAAACCATGATCTTCATCTCCACCTGTCCTTCTGCAGCTTCTTAAATAAACAATAGAATTTTGTTCTTGGCTTGTCCGAGTTCTAAGTGATCTTAGTTGTCGGAGATTTAGGTTTCATTTTATTTTACTTTATAAGTTGAATTAAGTAGGATGATTCACTTTCATTCTTCTTTCTTGGAATCTCGTGCTTCTTTTTCAGAAACCCACATCCTCTTGTCTTTCCACTCACATCATCTTTGCCTTCTTGTTGCGTCTCCTGATTAAAATGCACAATCTGACCTCTGTGCCTCGCTCTCCTCTTCCTTCCCTCTCCCTAATCTATTATTTCCCTCTCCTTCTTCTCCTTCTTACCATCTCCCTCCTGTCCCTTCTTCTTCTATCCTTCAATTCCTTTTCCCATAGTGTCCTGAGGGGCTGAGGCCAATGAAGGATGGCTCAGGTTGCTATGACTACTCCAGAGGCATCGACTGCACGGATGGCTTCAATGGAGGCTGCGAACAGCTGTGTCTCCAGCAGCTCGTCCCTCTTGAAGATGACCCCAGTTCCAGTAATGTGCTCATGTTTTGCGGGTGAGAATAACCGTCAGTAGAGGGGGGGGAAAGAATTGATTGGTGCCTGCAGGCTGGGAACAAAGCATCTCTGTTGAACAGATTTTATGAATGATGCTTCAATCAAAAAGAGACTATTCATCAGGCAAATAACCAACAAAGTGAAAAACAATCAGCTGTGTTTGTGATGCAAGAAACTAAATTCAGTCTAATCTTCTTTTAAATTATAATTTAAAGTCCTTTTCAGGTGTTTTACGTGCATAAATATCTTTTATATTATATATCTATTATATATATGCAAGTATAGAATTGCTTGCCAGGCTAGCAATTTCTGGTGCTTCTTTCCTCTTCAGAATACTTTTAAATTAATATAAAATGAACAGTTTTTCATTTTTATTTTTGCATGAATTACATAATCACACTTGATCATTATCAGGGATGTAGTTTTGAGTTTGAGGCGAACAGCTACAAGTTATGTTTTTTTCAGCGCTGTGTTTAATATCTCATTTGATGTTAAATTGACAGTTTTGGGTAACATCTTTTTTCAAGGATGCAGTTTGAAATATTTAATTTTCCATGTCTCGGGTTGTCTAAAAATACAGCATGACAAGCTGAAGTTATTTGATTTGAAGCAATTCTCACACGCTCACACGGCGCTCTTTAGAATTGGTGGATAAAAATGATATTTACGTTTGAAAAACATGAAGCACCATGAGGGGAAAAACTGATTTGGGAAAATTGTTTATAATAAAAAAACAAATCAAGGAGCATGATTTATTTCTGTTTACGTCTTTGCACATTTTTTAAATGTCAAACACACACACACACACGCACACACACAAAGCTGATTTAATGAATTAAACACACTCATGGTGTTAAGTTTGGAAGTGTGTGCTTAGTTTTACTCAAAACTTTATTTCAAACCACAGATCTGTGTAGGAGTCAAATATATACTTTATCAGGACATGTTATGATTTGAAAAATAATACTATTCCAAAAAAATTTTTTTTTATATGCAGGCAATACATCAAAGAATAAAACAGATTCTTCCTACTGTTGTTCAAGCCAAGCACGCTCTGGCAGATATGTCTTATAAATCTCACTGGATCAGATATAGTTAGTAAATGAAGATTAGAACTTAGTTGGGAATTCTTTTAGGTGTTGTTTGATGAAAAGGTTTTATTGTGGGACTTAAACCTCCTGCTGGTGGTCACTGTGGCGTTCCAGCTGTTTGTGTAGTTCTAAATAACTATTCTCTTAAGATTTCAAACACCATTCTACTACACCAGAGTGTATAACGATGGTGTAGGAAATCGTTGCAAAGCTGAGAGTTTCACTACCTCTCCAGGGCACCTTCATAGTTTTTTTATGAATAAAATGCTTTGAAAAATCTCAGACTGTGTTTAACATGCAGGCTGAATGTCAGAATAGTCTTCCACCCCTATGTCCTGCATTAGCTGTTGAAAGAATATAGACAGGGAAATGCTCGGGTCAGTCTCTTCTACGTCACCCTGTAGAATTGGAATTCATGGAGTCACCCATCTTTACTTATGGCCACAGAAGGCTGTGTTGGTTTAGCAGCCAGGAGAGAGGAGAGCACGTCTCAGCTAGTAGAAGCTAACCGTTAGCATTAGCAGCTCCATAACATGGCGGAATATGCTCAGGCTTGTGTTATTTGTGGAGATAAAACATCAACGTTGCATTTTTTTACCCAAGAAAGAAGAGCGAACGGAGGCACCATAAAGGTTGCATTGCTGCTAGCCAATCACAGGCGAGATGCTAAAAATAATCATGAATATTAGTGAATAATACTCAAAATCCTGTTGTTTTCTGCCCCCCCCCCATGCAAATGATTATTGATTTGCATATTTCCACAATTAAATATGCAAGCTCATAGAACTTTATTTTTGATAAATGACCTGCACTTGTATAGCGCCTTTCAGAGTCAAAAGACTCCAAAGCGCTTTACACTACAGTGTATCTTTCATCCATTCACACACATTCACACACTTTTCTAACGAGAGCTAAACTTTCTTGGCTCCCTTACTGTTTGTTGTTTGTTTAAGACAAGTCTTACAGTTTGGCATTAAAAAGAACTCCATGTGGTTGGCCATTTAGCAGAAGTATGTGTGGCAGCATTAATGTTTCTTCAGTAACGTTTTGCATGCTTCCTGGAATGTGTTTGATTTCCTCTGCCAGTGCTTAATTCCTCAGCCCAGCGCTGCAGTAAGTGATACAAAAACACCATCAATAACTGTCTACATGAGACTACAACTTGTTGTTTCTATGATCAGTGAGAACACATAAAATAAATTTCCCTCTATTGGCACATGAAGATAATGAAGCTCTGCTTGATGTGACTGTTGCTAGCATCAACACTTCCTACTTAGGCAACAAGAAAATGCATGTATGGAAGCCGATTCCTGCCACTCTGATTAAAAAATGTATTTATCTCAAAATTAGGATTTAGCTATCTCATAATTATGACTTAGCTAGCTCATAAAAATGAGATACTATCTCATTTTTATGAGCTAGCTAAGTCATAATTAAATAAATACACATAATAGATACTATCTCATAATAATGAGATAGTATCTCATTATCATGAGATAGCTATCTCATTATTGTGACTTAGCTATCTTATAATAATGAGATAGTATCTTATATTCATGACTTATCTATGTCATAATTATAAGATATTATCTCATCATTTTGAAATAGCTAAGTCATATGAGATAGCAATCTCATAATTATGAGATATATTATGAAATAGCTATCTCATAATTATAGATACTATCTCATTATTATGAAATAGCTATCTCATAATTATAGATACTATCTCATTATTATGAAATAGCTATCTCATAATTATAGGTACTATCTCATTATTATGAAATAGCTATCTCATAATTATAGGTACTATCTCATTATTATGAAATAGCTATCTCATAATTATAGATACTATCTCATTATTATGAAATAGCTATCTCATAATTATAGGTACTATCTCATTATTATGAGATAGCTAAGTCATAATTTAGAAGTAATATCTTACAATTATGAGTGACTATCTCATTAATATGATATAGTTAAGTCATAATTATAAGCTCTTTTTTTAACTAGTCTGAGTGGCAGGAATGGGTCTCCATACTGCATGAGATGAAAGTTAATAAAAAAGCAGGATGTTTTTTTATATATATTTTCTCTTATTATTTTTGAAAATAATGTATTTATCATTTGGAGATTTAGTTGTAAGTCTTTTATTTTCATAATAATTCCCCCCAACAGGACCTTTCATTTTGCATGCAGATAAACTCCAGATATGGTTATCGTATTGACAGCTTGTCTCGTCCTCAGGTGTGTGCAGGAGTACAAGCTGGCTGGAGATGGGCGCTCCTGCCTCCTGCTGTCAGAGAATTGTGAGGGACTAAAATGCTCCAGGCAGGATGTCCGCTTCAATGACACTCTGTTTGGTGAGATGCTGCACGGATACAACAACAAAACACAGCAAGTCAACTTGGGGCAGATATTCCAGATGACCTTCAGGTAATCTCTTTGCACACTTGACACCAACACAAAACCCTGTTTATTTTGTCTTTTATTATCAGCATCGGTGAAATATAATACTGTGCTTTAATTATTACCAATTACGCATTTTGACAGTTACAAGTCTCCCTTGAGACCTGTTGATTTCCCAGCTCAGCTGTTTTTTTTTTCCTGCATCTCGTAGAACATTATCAGGAATAAAGGTTGTTATCTGTTTGATAACCTTAGAGGAGCAGCTCTCAGGGATGTGTTTTCGGGGTGAGCCGTCGGGTTGCTGCATCTCTGTTTGCACAGATACGTACTAGTGCAGCGAGCTTGTGTGTGTATTTGTGGGAGATAGACAGCGAGAAGGGCGCGAGAGAGCGATGGCTGAGTGAGGATTGAGATTTCTCCCATGGCAATTCTCTTGAAACTGGCAGCCTCCTGAAAATCTGGCTCAGTCTGATAAGTCACATGCAGTCTGTGATGAGAAGCATTATGCAGGAAGATAATGAGGGTCTATCTATGCATGAGTACGACACACACAGACAAACATGCTCAAACTATATCTCACATTGGATGTCTTGTCTTTTTTTTATTTTATTCATTCCACACTTTGTGTTTTGTTGCTGTGTTTCACGGCGGTTAAAGACATCAGCACGGTTTTATCTGCTCTGCCGTGTGGGTCACGGCGTCTGAGCTCGGCTTTAACAAATAATAATTATGATAAATAAAAGCACGATCTGTCGGCTGCAGGTCCTCGGAGTGACGTGCAGTGATATGAATCTGATTTTCTGCAGAACGGATGTAAAAAATAATCTAATTGGTAATAAGAATCGTTGATAACTGGATTTGTTTTCTGATTCGGGATTATTTGGAAATTAGGTGATATGTGAGAGAACAGTTGAATAATTCTTGGTGAAAAGAGATCTTTAGTAACAGAAAGACAACACAGAAATCAGTATGGTTGTCTAGTTAAATAAAAAAAGACATTTTTGAATTAATTTACCCTTAATAGGCATTTGCATAAAACATATGGTAAGTGGCCTGTATTCATATAGCGCCATCTAGTGGTCTACAACCCCCCAGGGTGCTTTACAACACATCCAGTCTTTCACCCATGCACACACACATGCTGGTGGTAGTGAGCTACAATGTAGCCACAGCTGCCCTGGGGCTCACTGACGGAACCATACCTCCTTACCACCAGCAGGTAAGGAGGGTTAAGGGTCTTGCCCAAGGACACAACAGCTCAGACAGACTGAGCGGGGCTCGAGCCTGCAACCCTCCGGTTACAGGGCGACACTTAACTCCTCTGCCACCGTCACCCCATCAGTTGAGTATTTGGAAGTTATGGTAAGCTCTTGATCGTCCACCAGTTAGCATCCCAGACACAGGAAGACAGCAGTGAGAGAGGTCCTATGAGAGACTAAATCTGTAGTCTAACTGGATTTTGAATGTTTAGTTTATGAGGGAAAGTTTATTTTTTATTTTTTAGTTAAATAACCTCTCCGTCTCAACACGGTGAAGAAAGAAAATCAAAGTGATGAAGGGCATGTAGCTCTATCAGGTATCTGCATCTGCTCACCACACTACAGCTGATGTTGTAGTCTGCTGTGGTCCAACAAGAGCTGTTTTTTATAGTTTCACTCATCGCTTACTTATCGGTTTCTCCTTTTCGTTTTGTAACCAAAGGTTGAGAGAGCACACGTACTCGGCAAACTGTTTTTGTTTAACAAGTCTGGCTACTATATATATTATTTATTTATTTATTTATTTATTTATTTATTTATTTATTTATTTATTTATTTATTTATTTATTTATTTATTTATTTATTATTATTATTATTTATTATTATTATTATTATTTATTTATTATTATTATTATTATTATTAGTAGTAGTAGTAGTAGTAGTAGTAGTAGTAGTAGGAGTATCATTTTTATTGATAAAAATGTTTAGATAGACATTTTGCTGGCTCTGTTATTTGTGCATTAATGTGATACTAATGATATTAACAATAATATTTTTTTGCACACAATATTTTATACATTTTCATGCTGTCACGGAAATACTTTAATATTAGTTCATGTCTTTTTGTTGTTGTTTTTTTGTTTGTTTTAGGGTGAGGCGTTATTTTGCTGTTGATTTAAACTTCTATAGCAAATTTGGAAAACATATTAGCTTAAAAAAATGTCATTCCTCATAACAACATTCCAACATAGTATACATATATTGTGAGGATTACAAAAAAAAGTGGTTGTCTTGCATCTGTCTACAAACCAACGCCAATGACTACGTTTACATGCAGCCAGTATTCGGGTTTCTGAAACATTCGGAATAACCAGTTTACAAGCACCAATAGAGAGAGTTACCCCTGTATACATGGAACGTTTAATATCTTGATTACATAGCGTCAGGACCAGGACGTACGGGCTAAGTTAAGACGCAATATGCGTCATTTCCTGTTTTCTTCCTGTATCCGAAGACAACAACAACAGCAGCAGCATGCAGATAATGGATTGTTCGGAGCTAATAGTGATCGCCTTTGTTTGCGCGTTGGTGCCGTTACTGACCTGGTTTCTTCATTGCTCCAAAAATGTGGTGTGCTGCGTTTCGCCATGGTGAACTCAGGTTGAACTCTACGTGTTCACTTCCGGGTTACTGGCGCATACAAGACGTTCATCTACTCAAAAGACCAAGATTCCTTGCGAATACAACATGCGCAAGGCGCACCTTTTGAGAGGGTTATCCCGATACGCGTTTACATGACCTGATATTCGGGTTAGAAGAGGGTTACCCCAGGGTTAATAACCCGGTTTTTGTCGGTGTTTAAATGGCCTTGCAGAACCGGTTTATTGCAAATAACCGGGTTTTGAATGGGTTATTGGCTGAAACGTTTCAGATTGAAAGCAACTTTTGGACCACCCAGTTGCCGGTTTCGCTGAACCGCCGCACTTCCCTGCATCCTCCACTCATGATGCACTCATGTATTTAGCATCAGAACACCACTGGTGTGAGAGGTTCTCCGCTCAATAATGTCGGAGAAGGAGAAACAGCCGGCTGCTACCACTTCAACTTTAGGACAAACTACCAGAGTCCCAAAAAGAAAACACCATTTGAAGTCACGGACAACAAAAGATGTTTGGACTTAGAAAACAGCAACTGGTGTTTAGCGCTCTCTCGTTTCCTCTGGTAATGCGGGTTTCCGATTCTGGCAGAAGCGTCTCAGGGAAGATACCTGATGGGAGGGGTGAGTGTTCTGTGACCGTGTTTGCATTCAAAACCTAGCTTGTTCTGTATATTCACTAAAGCAGCTTTAAAAGGCAGCGATAAAAAGATGCCTCAGGCATTCTGATAATCCACAGTTTTAACATTTCAACAGTCTATTCTATAAAAGGAAAACACCTCCTGCCTCAGTGTTCCAACCATCTCAATTTAGACATCCGTCAGATGAAATATGTACAAACGACTATAAGTTGCATTCATTTTTACCACACTACATGATTAAGTTTGAAATTCCGCTTGAAGGTGTTTTTTTTTCCTTCATTTTTATTTGAGGAGGTTGGAAGTTATTAACTACCTGCTGGTGAGCTTCAAGCTGCCGCATTCATTTGGCAGAAGAATTATTCGTGAAATATGACTGATAAACATGCAGAACAGGGCTGCTAGAATTACTTCCACCCCTGAATTCTAAGTACTGAATTTTTAACATCTTCCAAAACTAAATGCAAATGAATCTGTTTTGTGTTCAGAAGATTTTCTAAGAAACTTTGAAAGATTTTGTCTTAAATTAATACAGTCTGAAAAAATAAAGACTCCTTGGTAACACTTTACAATATGGGTCCCTTTATTAATGTTACTTAGTGCATTATTAGGCATTAATAAACAAAGGATCCCTTTAATAATGTTCCCAATATTGTTAACTATTAAGTGTCCTTAAGGTTAGGACAAAGGGCCAGGGGGAGGGGTCACATTAATATTAAGCAGTTGTTAATACTTTATTTAATATTTTATTAATGCACTAATTAACTTTAATAAAGGGACCCTTATTGTAAAGTGTTACAGACTCCTTATCAGTGCTTAATTTTCAATGCTGCTATAAAACTTTTACCAGTTAATATATTAAAAAAGCTAAAAGCCGAAATTAGTTTTCTCTGCAGGGTGTCTGGGCTCTCCTTTAGAGATAGGGTGAGAAGCTCGGTCATCCGGGAGGGGCTCAGAGTAGATCTGCTGCTCCTCCATATCGAGAGGAGACAGTTGAGATGGCTCGGGCATCTGATTAGGATGCCTCCTGGACGCCTCCCTGGTGAGGCTTTTCAGACACGTCCAACTGGGAGGAGACCTAAAGGAAGACCTGGGACACGCTGGAGGGACTATGTCTCTCTATTTGGCAGGGAACACCTTCAGATTCCCTTGGAGGAGCTGGCCCAAGTGGCTGGGGAGAGGGAAGTCTGGGCCTCTCTGCTTTGGCTGCTGCCCCTGCGACCCGACTCTGGATAAGCGGAGTAAAATGGATGGATATTAAAAAAAGAGTAAAATAAGATATAGAAATTAAATATGGCCACCTGGATCGATGATCTGGAGTTGCTGCATTTAGTCAGGTCAGCTGATTACCTAAATAGTGACCAACGGAATTTCATTCCCCACGGGCATATTCCAAGATGGAATTTTGAGCTATTCCGAGGAGGATACCTCATGATCGGCCACCTCAGACTCAAGAACAGCAGTTTTCTAATTTGATTTTCTAGATAAATATGTAACAGAATGGAGAAATAGATTAGTGGTGCATTTTGGGATCGTTTGTTCATAGATGAAAACCCAACCAGTAGGAATGATCGTAAGAGGACTACCAGATGATATACAGGTGTTCTTCAAAGGCTCAAGAAGCTGAAATTCCTGCCTAAGATCCCGAAGGCTAAATATTCAGACTTTTGATTTCTAGACGAAAGACTTTTTTCATTAAGCAGCTATTTTAATGCTAGCTATGTTTAACGTGTAAAATGTTTTAGTTAGATGATAAGTTTTGCTCTCCACCACAAACTGCAGACCTTTGTCACAATTTGCATATCAATCTACCAAATAAAATGTTCTTTAATTAGATTGCAGATATTTTACACAATAATTTAATCAAATTTTGCAAAATGATACAACACGAACTTCCAGACATATGGCAGAGCAAAGAAAGATGCTGGTAAAGCTTGCATTGTTTTAGTTATCTGACGTGACTTTGTATCCGTGTGCACCAAAGGACCACATGTCAGGAAGTTTGATGCTTTGAAGCCTTGATCGGAATAAAGAGCTGTAGTGGGAATTGTTATCTTTGATCACTTGGAGAGCTGGAAGCTAAATGGGCTCCAGTCTCCATCTTCAGATTTTTTTTTTTTTTAAAGAAATGACTGACATGTCTACAGCCTAATATGGGAAAAGAACTGAAGACCTAATGTTTTCTAATGGTTCACAAGGCGTAACCAGTTGGGAACTGCTCCTGATACACTGACAGGGCACAGTTTGACAGATTAAAGAAAGGCACGGTTTAGAGATTTTAACCACGGGAGAGAGACAGACTTGATCTTTTTGCCCTTGATCGGTGGGGAGCACCGTGGGTCCTTTGCCTCCAGACTGCAGGTCTGAATGCCGGGTCAAATCAAACTCAAGGAAGCAGAGAGATTTGCACTCGAGCCAGGACTCTTGTGGGCTTAAACAAATGCCAGGTTTAAACTCGCTAAACACTCCAGCAGCACTGAAACACTCGGAACAAGCTGGAGATCTTTATTTTCATAGCAGCTAAAATACTGGTTATATATTCTGCTTTTACCTTGTTTTCATCTCGTGAAAAGTATAATCGTTCACATGTAATAGGGCAAAGGACACGTAAAACACTCAATGTCTCAAAGTAACTGCTTCACTGGAATATAATCACTGAATCTATTCAAGGACTAATGCCTCTAAAAGCCACTGTTTCCATCCAGACTTTAATAAATTGGTCATTTAGCGTGCTTACTCATCCCTTCCAATAAGGTTTGGGTTCCCTTTGTGTGCCAAGAGACTTCAGTAATTCACAGAGAACCTCGTGTTCCCTTCCTCGTCTCCACCTTCACTTTATTACACTTCTACAAGTTTGCACCTGCGGCTCCAAGCCTGAAACGTTTCCATGCTAATTGTAAGATGCATTCACAGCCATGCTTTCTTATTCCCTGCAGTTAAAAGCACACGTGGCTGATTGCATGCAGATGACGGGCGAAAAAATTAACAAGCATTAAAAGCTCTTCCTGGTGCATAAATAAAGCACACATCTCTGGGTGCAAAGAATAATTTGAAACTAAGTGCAAAAACTACAGTGATTCGTTTAGTTATTTGAGGATTTAGAAAAGAAGAAAAATAGATATTATTTGAGGATTTGTGATTTTATTTCTACACCAAACTGAGAATCGGGAGATAAATCTGTGAAAATCAAACTCTTTACTTTTTATTAACTCGTAACAGATTTATTCCAGTCTCATTTTTCATTCATCATTCTGAGTCTGAGCAGACAAGCTAAGCACTCGTGAGCATAATGCTTGACTCCCAGCGCCGCTAATTAAACACGTGTATTACGGCATGTCTTCTCACTTAAGTCCCTATTCCACTTTTGAAATCCACTGTGTCATTTGTCAGAAGAACAAAAGCTTTGTCTTCGGAAACGCTTGCTCCCATAAGATTCCACTTCACACTCCACGTATTTATAGCCGCATTTACCGTTTCCATTCTCATTTTCTGCAATTTTCCCTCCAACATCTTTGATATGCAGATGTGACTCTTATACGGCGGCCCTCCACCCTCCGATTTTTTCTCCCCCCCTCCCTTCTCGCTTCAACACAACACTTCATTCCCCTGCATCAGCAGCTCAAAGGGAAATTTTAGAAGATTGAGATGAATTATATTATTTGAGCCACAGCCTCTCGGGTGCTGCTTTAATAGGAAACACCACCCGTGATTTATGACCGTTTTGCATGCGTTTTGTTTTAAATTGATCTCACCTCGTGCCGCCTGTTGAAACTGCCAGAGGAAAGTTGCAAATTACTGTTATGAAATTACAGAGTAATACAATGTCTTGCATGTATTTTTTGCTATAAATTTATGTTAACGTGGGTGCTACAGCTCGGGAAAATGCTCATTACAGCGTGATGGCATGTATGAAAGAGCTGCTGTTAAATGCATCTCCAGGCAACAGTCAAATTAGTAGAAAAAAGCTGATTTTTCAGTTGGTGTGTTCTTGTTTGTACAGCCTTGGCCAAAGTAATTTAGAATGACACTGAGATTATCGCTCACTGCTAAAAAAGGCTATGCCTTGTCGAAAACCTCTGCAAGTCATCCCTTTGTCCACCTGCTTCTTGTGGACTGACCATAAGTTTCTCGGACATGGACCAAAAATTCAACATTTTGTCCCCCAAGCCACTTAGTTATAACATTAGCCGTATGGCATGCTAGAAAAGACATAGTTCATCACCAAACTGTTCTTAGACAGCTGGAGGAGTTCCTCTTGGAGGATGTTTAGGTGCCATTAGGGTGAGTCGCACCATGGGTGGAGACTAACTTCACCTACACTTCCTGCTAGAAAAATGCTCCTAAAGGAGGCGTCGCCTGGTGGACCGAGAAAGCAGCACTTCTGCACCCCCCATAACCCCCCCGCTCAAACTTGGAGTTTCTCAGTCAGAAAAACAAGTCATTACCAAGCATGTGCACATGAGCACACGCACACAGCAGACTCACCGCTCAGGAGAATGAGCAGACACAGAAACTGCTGCAGGCTGGAGGATTTCCCATCCACCTCGATCACTAGAAGAAAGGGGGGAGGAGGACGTTTTTTAAGTAGGTGATCAGCTCCGAGCCGTAACGTGTCATATTGACAGGTGAGTAAATTTTAAGTAAGTTGCACTAAACTGCCAAAATAATGACTACACATGTCTACAGCACTATTAGACGCTTATCTATACAGGTTATCAGCAAAAAAACGTTGATTTAGGTGTTACTCACTCTTTAATGCAAGGCTGTTCTAACCCCAGCTTTCCACCAGACACATAAGCACTGCGTAACATTCGTGAAGTGTAGTACGCAGCTAATTGCTGCTGTCACAGTTGATGATTGTGTTTCCACAGCGGCACGTCTTGGACGTGTCCCAGAAGCGCAGCGTTGCATCCCTCTGCTAAATTTACGCTCAGAGTTTATGCGGTACTCTTCCAGAATTTCAGATCAGATCAGACTAGACTGGAAGTCAAACACAAGAGCAGTGTAAAACATCTGGCAACAATCTGCAAAAACGTGCAGATTTCCATTTACTTAAGTAAAAAAAATATATACGGAATTCCCTCTGACGCCTCTGTAGCTGAGGTAAACAGAACAGAAAATAAACCAAAGTCCTTTTTGGTTACATGCTGCTATCTTTCTCCCTGCTCGCTATAGTGTGAACTGTTAAAATCACGTGTGATCTTGCAATTCTTCAGTGATTGTGTGACCTGCAGGACCATCTGTGCGGAACGCTTTCACTGCAGACTCATGTCTGAAGCACTCCCGGTGTGAAGGGACACGCCACCGAGCACGTGGGGAAAACTTGTCTATTACATTACGCACCACTTACTCACCCGGTGGAGCCCGGGTTAGGCTAAACTGGGTGAGTCGATTCTCTTGGCTTAGAAGCAGCCTCACAAATGAATGGTCTCTTGGCGTGACACAAGACTGATGGTAGCACTCTACTCATCTTGTCTTCTGCACACAATGTTTCTTTGTTTTTTCTGACTTTCGGCCCTAGCAATCCAATTTTCTGGATTTTTAGCAGAGTCAGTTTATCCTTGATGTTTGTTTTAATTTTTCCTTGGAGAGAAACAGATTTTTTGCTCCCAAAGTCATTTTCTCACTGTGTGCAGATGTGCTCACACCATTCTGCTGCCATTCATGAGCAAGCTCTGCATCAGTGGAGCCCTTGTCCCATAGCTGAACCGACTTTAGGAGTCAGTGCTGGATTGAGTTCATTTCCATGGCAAAGAGGCCATTTGAAATTAATTGCATCTCATTTGAGCGCTCTTCACTCTTCTTTTTTTTATGAAAACATAAAAAAATGACTGCCGTAATAGAAATGAAGCCACTTGTGGAAACATCAGGAATAGACCAGCCAGTGGTTGGAGAGAATAGGTGTGTGTGAGTGTGTGAAGGATATGGGGACAAAGTGACAGGTTGTCCATCAGTCCTGAGCTGTACATTTTTGTTGCTGTCAAATGAATCACCGTACCTCTAAGATACGTGCACACACACATTCATTACGGCAAGGGCTGTATGGGAGTGTAATTTTAGAACGAGGGGGGAAAAACTAGCTGACGTGCAACATTCAGTTACAGTCCATCACAGAGGAGAGGGAACGTTATTGATACACGTGCCCATGGGTGGAGCGTTGATGTGTGTTTGCACCAAGTAGCACTGAACAACTCAAGGAAACCGCTGGATTTGGACAATTTGACTTTAACTCTTGAGTCAGGGACATTTATCAAAACGATTGTCCAGAATCATTTTACAAAATAAAGAATTCTGAATCAGAATGAGCCTAAATTTGAATCTACCATGGAGAGAGAGAGAGAGAGAGAGAGAGAGAGAGAGAGAGAGAGAGAGAGAGAGAGAGAGAGAGAGAGAGAGAGAGAGAGACCACACATACTGGCAGCAAGATGCACAACAACCTAACAAATAGCTGCAGTACTTATCGTCTTTATCACACTGCTCACACACTCCCTATCTCACCTCAAAAAACACTTTTTTAGCAATCACCACATGATCAGAGCTGATAGTGATTCTGCTGAATACAGCCGAGCAATCAACTGAGTGCAGAGCTCCGTGACACGGTGGCATGCAAAGGTCTGGGCACGTGTTCCAAAAGGTCTGTTGCTTTGTGTAGAAAATTATTTCTAACACCGACAGGGTAAGATAAAACTTTGGTTTTGTGTCTTTTTGAGGTGGTTTGTTTTAGATGTTAACTTCCATTATTTTAGCTTGTAGCTACAGGGGTGGTTTTCAATAAATTCTGAACAAAATATTGAAAATAACAGATTTTTTTAAATTATTTTTGCATTAACAAATAGATCCCAATCATAAAACTGCATTCAAGACTTCACAAATGTCAGCATAATGTGGATTTTATCCTACGATAATAGAGGAAGCTGAGGTATTTTTCTCTTTGCTTGAAATTGATCAAGCATGGAACCCAATAGAGGAAAGTTTTTACGATACCAAAAGCATCAATTTGATTTCCAAACACTGATCAAGCAAACTGAAGCAGAACAAATGTGAACAGGTGTCTTTCTGACAATAATCAAACCTTTCTGTCCACCTGAAGACAAGGTAAGCACACCTTGTTCTGGCACTACTCTTCTCTCTTATAAGCAAACAATCTAACAACCAAATAAAGTTAGTGACACACATAAAGTATTTTTTTCCTATGCAACATAACAGCAGGAAAAATGATAAAAATCTAGCAAAGTGCTGAATTACAGTTAAAAGGAGCAGAAAAACACTAAAAGAGACTAAATTACTTTTGATAGGCATTCTGTACAAACTCCTCTTCACTCTTCACCTCTCAGAAGAAAACACCACAACATGAATAATTTGTGACTCTTGCAGCCCACAAGGCTCAGAGACATCCAGTAAACACACTTCCATGTCCCTGTTCTTTAGACATCTTCAGTAATTATCGTCTCCTTGGTTCTCACATGAGAGCTTCAGCTGGGGAGTTGACTCAACAAAGGGTGATTTTTTCTGTCATAATAAGTCTAGCTTTATAGAAACAGCTGGGGTGAAAGGTCAAGCTGCTTGAAAGTGGTAAGCAGCCTGTAGGTCTCGAAACGTGGACTGGGTTATGTATTTGGTATAATATAATATAATATAATATAATATAATATAATATAATATAATATAATATAATATAATATATAATATAATTAATATAATTAATATAATATAATTAATATAATATAATATGATACAATATAAATGTAAAAAAAATCCCATCTCACCCTCAGCGGGTGGTCTCATCCTTCCAATACACACACACACACACACACACACACACACACACACACACACACACACACACACACTTCAAAGACTGATTTTCAAGAAAGTAAAGAGCATTTTTTGGACATTTGGATGTAAGTAAGTAAGTAAGGAAGGAAGGAAGGAAGGAAGGAAGGACGGACCTGAGCATATATAAAGACCAGCTTTGTGTGTTTGCGTGGAGACATCTCTTGCACCATTGCTCACACTGAACAGAACAGTCGTCCCCATGTGGTTCTGGAGAATCTTTGGAAAAAGGACAAAAATAAGATTACAATTAAAGAAAAACCTTAGGCAGTCAGCAGAAACAAACAAAGGGAACAAACTTGGCCTGAGGGAGCGTTCAACCATCCAACAGCAACATGATGTGAAACAAACAGCCAAAGGGGTCCAAAAAATGCTAACAGGAGGAAGTTTCAACATTTTGCAGAGCCACACCAGGAATCCCATCAACTACCTGTGAGTGGAACTAACGACTAAAGTGATGACAGCGAAGCCTCTTCAGACACCACAAGGCTAGTGAAAAAGGGGAAAACAATCAGACTCCACTGGACCAAAAAGCAAGTAATTAAGTCAATAAGTAAGGACGGTTTTTAGGTAATTAAGTAGTAAATAAGTAAAAAAAAAAATGAAGAAGGTAATCAACAAACAGCCACCCAGGAGTCCTTGCTCAGAACAAAATGTAATTCTCAAACCTATTTTGCTTTAATTTAATGAAAAAGAACCATTCTAACAGCTTTATTAGAGACTTTAGATGATTATACTCATTAATCTCACAGAAATCTTCCTATTTAGAGTAGAATTTGATGTTCCTCCATAGTGAACATTAGTGATATATAGTGCTGCTCATTTCTTTGTATTTCCCTTCCAAGGCACCAGAATTTCCATGAATTTGTGAAGTTTTCCTGGTTTGATGACGGTTATGTAATTTTTCTTCTGACCCTTACTGCTCTCTCTTTCATTATGAATTTACATTTTAAAATAAAATTAATAGCTGAGAGGAGCTTAAGACTTTTGCACCTTGACTTGAGTCTAAAGTTTTCCTGTTTTCAGGGGAAACCTTTATTAAAACTGGATTTGTAGCAGAAATCGTGGGCAGATATAATGTTATGAAATGTGATGTTGCTACAAGTCATGGGAAAGTGCAGACTAATATGTTTTGAACTGTGAGACTAATTAAGATCCTGTTTACGCCCACATACGCTGTGCATTTGGGCAGGAAAAATCAACATGCAGCTGGTAATGCACACAATTTGTGTTACAACTGAAACTCAAATAGGTGGGATGTCTGGAGGTGGTTGGACTCCAGCCAGTAGTTAATCAAATCTGTATTCCAGATACCCTTGCTTGTATTTAAACTTTAGCAAGGTGCTTTCTCTAACCCAGTCTCTAACCCTACAAACAGCATCGCAAAAGGAAATTTTTGAGCAATTTAGCAATAACACATGCACGAAATCAAGCAAATGCTTGAACTCTTGGTGATTCTTCCTTCCTTCTCTAAGAGAGGCGAATATGTTCGGGAGCTTGCAGCAGCTTCACCGTAGAGCTCTAACATTTGAGTAGGTATGTTTGCATTTGTGAGGGAGTGTGTTTGTGCATGCTTGCACACACACGTATGAGTGTGATCGCCCACTCTTTGCTCAATAACTCACATGGCAAGGCACGACCCAGTAGACCCTGTGGCCTGATAATCAGCTAATGTCACAGAGGCTTATAGCTGACTACCTGCTGTTTGACTGGAGGAAAGCAGGGAGACGAGAGGGGGGAGAGGAGCAATGGTAGAGGCAGCGATAAGCCCACAGAAAGAGAATTAATAGGAAAATAAATGAAAGGAGAAAACGCTAAATCAAAAGAGCCAAGCTAAGCAAAAGTTGGACGGTGAGGCACTTGGAGGGAGTAATTGTGAGGGAAATCCAAAGGAGTAAAACAGATAGCAGCAGTGCAGCAAATGAGTTTTTGAAGCATGCAGAAGTTTGAAAAAGACAGCTGGTGAGCTGAAGGGAACAAAGAGGGCTGAGTATCTCACCTCTCAACCTAAAAATCTATAGTTGATGATCCTAATTTGTAGTTTTTTGTGTGTTTGGTCAACATGTTTTTAAAACACCACTTACTGGGTAATTTGTGTTTAGAAATTTACTCAAACAATGATGAGCAAAAGTTATTCTGTTACCACCACCAGGTTTGAAGCATATCAGCAAAGTCTCCGTGTACTTCAGGTTGTTTTCTTTCTAGTCTTTATGTAAAGCCCTGCCCTCATCCATGCTCTTCAGCCTGCAGCCCAAGGGTGGTTCAGCAGATTCTGTTCCTGGTTCCTCCACCAGTAACCACCTAGGATCAGCTGTGATTTATCCAACAATCAACCTGATGGGACCTGGGGAGCAGCTGGTTACTGTGCTGTTTCCCCCACTTGGGCTTCATTAAACTTTGGCCCAGTCCTAATACTCGCACTTCCACCCTTGCACCCTTCAATTGCAAGTTCCCGTCCAGGGGTGCGAGTGTGTAGGGTTTCCCCGAGTCTCAAGTGAGGAAGTTGACCACGCCCCTTTTGCACACTTGATCCACACTTCGCTGAAGTCCACATTGATGCAGACTTCGGCGAAGAATAATACCCACAGTTCATTGCTGTGTGGAAATTTTGAGAAGAAGGCGGAGCAATGGCTCAAGTGCCTTTTCTGAAAATCCATCCATACGTTGTCTGTACCCGCTTATCCACGCTGGGGGCTGGTGCCTATCTCCAGCAGTCTTCGAGCATGCCAGACAGGGCAACACAGAGACACACAGGACAAACAACCATGCACACACACACACACACACCCCTAAGGACAATTTAGAGAGACCAATCAACCTAACAGTCACATTTTTGGACTGTGGGAGGAAGCCGGAGTACCCAGAGAGAACCCACGCGTGCACAGGGAGAACGTGCAAACTCCATGGCAAGGCAACGGCACTAGCCACTGCGCAGCCCCTTTTATGAAAACATGTATTTTCAAATGAAAGAAATTAACTTTAAGGTCAAGGTCAAGGTCGAGGTCAAGTTTATTTATAAAGCACGCTTATCGTTGCTCACGCAACCCAAAGTGCTGAACATACACATTCATAATGAACATGCCAACATTTAAGACGATTAACGATATTTATTCATGCTCTGAATGTTTTAGACTAAGATTTAATGTGGACAGCAATGAATGTAACTTTTGTCAAATAATTGTTTGTTTGAAAGTTGTTAATAAAGTTTTTTTTAAAGTAGCACAAACAGCGACCGACATCCCGGCATGCATCGCTGTCGATGACGCAATGCTCATTCTCCCAATTCAGCAGTTATTTGCACACTTGTTTACTACGCACTCGAACTGCGCACTTCCTCCAAGTGCACTTCTCTGAAGACCGTAGGGCGCAGTTCTAGTATTGGAATTGGGTCTTTGTTGAACTTTGGTTTTACTGTGGTAGAATTGTTGATTAGAAAATAGCTTAGAGTTTGTGTGAGTTTTGTTTAGGTTATCTGTTTTAGTTTGTTCTTACCTCAGTTGTATAGTCCTATAGAGGGTGTGTCTCCATTTTGTTTTAAGTTTAGCTGCTACTGCCCTCCGTAGGTTGGAGATTTTGAAAGCTTTTTAGTTTGTAAATTTCTGTTGTAACCTCAGCTTTGAGTGCTTTAAGTATATTCTTTATATCGTTATTATTAAATACATACACTCTCCCATCATAACATCTGGTCACAGGTTTATGTTACCTCCTTACATCCCTAGCATTGCCAGGACAGACCATATTCACTTTTGTTTCCATGACTCCCAGTTAATGTAGTTATGGCATTTTTCTTGTTGCCTGTTCTATTTTTGTTTATTTTGCACAAGGATCATAAATAGAAGGATATGTGGACGTACCTTGTTCGGATTCATCAGTAGATGGTAGTAAAATCAACATGCATCCAGGCCGTGTTCCTGTCGTGTGTTTAAAGTTTACATTGTGAAATATTGATTTTGTTTGTGTTGTCAGAATCTTCTGAGTGCTGAGACAGATGGTCTCCCAACTAGTCATTTTCTGCTCATTTGTTAATCTGAAAAACACCAGTTTTGAGCCGGAATGTTCAGATTGTTTCAGATTGGTTCAATATTACTTTCAGAGTATGCTGGTTGAACAAATCAGGACGAAAAGTGCCTGATAAGACCAGGGACAACATCTTTGGTAGAGTTTGCCGTGCCCTGCTCCATGCCCGGCTGTCTCTGTGCTGCAAAGTGTAACCCTGGTTTCAAAACCAGCCAATTAAAATGAAATAAATTCCAATTATTTTCTAAATATTTAAATTATCTAATTCATCAATGGCAGCTAAAACGAATAAATTCCACCATGCTGTATCAATTTATGTTTTGTATGAGACAGAATATTTCAGTAGACCAAGGTATTCTTAATTACTTTTAATAATCTCAGAATTATTATTTTATAATTGCAGTCCTTGAAAAACATTGATTTTCCATGAAACGTAAAAAATGGGCCATGTCCTTGATTTTATTGAAGCTGATTCTGCTGCATGTTGGAATGAAGCATCTATTAATCACTCAGTATGTCGTGCATGAAACTATATACGACCCACTCAGGAGGTAATTTTGCTAATTCTAATAGGCATGCATTAAATGTGGAAAAGTAAATTGCACAATTTAACCTGGATTCAGCTTAAATTGAGAAAGAAAGTTAGCTTTATGAACGACGCAGCTTTAAATTAAAATCAAAATAGATTTTATTTTTATTTTTGGACACTTCTTTTTGTGCTGTGGAAAAGGGAGGCAGGTCCTGTTGTAGCACACACGTTTGATCACGTGCTGACCAATGGATACGATACACATATTGGGAGATTTCCTGTGTTGACTTGGTTTTCTGTCATCGTCATGGTAATCACGAAGGAGGAGAGAGAAGTTTACTCCAGCCAAACAATTCAACCACATCAAACGTGCTTTATCAAACATATTAAGTACAATCCTGCTGCAAACACAGGTGTGATTTTATTTTGAAATAGATGAAAATTTACTTCATTTTGTTCCATTGTTGTTGCTTAGCTGGTTTGGTTTAGCAACTGGTTGTAACTATAAATCAATTTTGAAACTCAGATCAAAGAGACTGGGATCAGTTTGAGTGAGTCACCCATAAATTTTAATGCTTAGCATAAAGGCCACGTGAGTTTAATGCACTCTGCATAGTGAATGTTCATTGTTTTGTTATCACTTTGAAAATTAAAGGCCTGGCATTCCTTATAGGAATGCATTATCACCCTCCACCTTTTATGAGAGTTTTAAACTGTGATCAAATCAAATATAGGACATTATGTCATTTCATGCATTCTTTGCTTCTACCACACAAAACTTAACTCAGTTTATTTAAACTGACTGAGTTTTAGTCATGTTTGTGTTTATCAGTCAACTGACCTTGTGTCTGTCTTAAATGGGCTTGACTCTAAAAGAGAATCAGTTACAGATGTACATGTGATGATTACTTTATGAAAGTAGTACATAAGATAGTTTACTAACAGATGGTTAAAAGCCAATGGAAACATTTTACACTAAGATCTAACACAATCACTTAGCACTTACCACGGCTTTCCACAGGACGTGAAAGCGCCGCGAAACGGCCCAAAAACGTACTACGCGGCAACTAGCCGCCGTTATAGTGGACAGGGTCCTTTCCACCGGTAGCTATGTGTAACGTTCTGCACAGAAGCGATGGGACTCCACAGTTTAGATCGGGACAGACAGGAAGTCAAACATGAAGGCAGTGTAACACATTCGGAAACTTCCAAAATAAAAAACAGGTGCAGTACGTCATTTCCTGTGAAACCCCCGTAACCGATGTAAATAAAACATGATAAACCACAAACCTTTTTGGCTACATGCAGCTGACTTTCCCCTTGCTTGTCATTGTGTGGACTTCTAAAATCACGCATTGTGTTGCAATTCTCCCGTGATTTTGTGACCTCGCGGGATCAGCTGTGTGGAATGCGTTCGCTCCCGTTTCACGTCAGAATCGCTGCCAGTTTGGAATGAGCTCGCGGGTAAAACAGCGCTATTACATTGCGCGCTACTTTCGTGTCCTGTGGAAAGCCGGGGTTAGGATATAAAATGGTGATGCCTCTCAGTTCGCCAAATTTTGTAGAACTGTTAGATTTTAGCCAGTTTTGTGTATTCCAATGGTTATTAGCTCTGACAGCTATCTTGAATCAGGTTGATTTAAAAGGGAATCAGCTGTAGACATACAACCAGTAATTGCTTCATTCAATTTTTATCAAGTGGTTCATGAGAAATTTTGCTAACACAGAGATATAAACACAGAGACAAAGAAAAGAAGAATATGGTTGCCCGCCTTTTTGTCCGAGTTATGAAAATACTAATGTATTTTTATAAAATAGAGATGTAGTTAGACATTTTTTTCTTAAAGCTGCAATTTGGAAAACAAAGTAGCTTAAAACATTTTTTTCATGCCTCTTAGCAACGTTCTAACATAGTGTAGCTATAAATGTAGTGTGGAGATTTTTTTAAAAAAATAAAAAAAAGTGGTTCTTATTTGTTTAAAATCTCCACCAATACAAGGTCAGCACCGAAAGCAACTTTTGGACCATCTGGTTGTTCGTCTCACCGAACTTTCGCACTTCCCTAGGTCATTCACTCATTACACACTCACGTATTTAGCAGCAGAACACCACTGGTGTGAGAGGTTCTCCGCTCAATAATATCAGAGAAGAAGAAACAGCCGGCTGCTACCACTTCAACTTTAGGACAAACTACCAGAGTCCCAAAATGAAAAACACCATTTGAAGTCACGGACAAAGATGTTTGGACCTAGAAAACAGCAACTGGTGTTTAGCGCTATCTTGTTTCCTCTGGTTCCAGCAGAAGCATCTCAGGGAAGATACCCGAGGGGAGAGGTGAGTGTTCTGTGATCGTGTTTATGGATTTGCTTTAGCAGCTTTAAGAGAAGCACATAGCAACAATATACCATAAAAGTATATAAATTCATTAAAGACATCAGTCAAATTCATCACTTAAATGAGTTTGTATATTTTTTAAATGAAACAAATTCTCATCTGTACATTAGAAATTAAAAAGTAGCACAGCTGACCCCAAGTTCAAGGTTTTCATGTTTTCTTTCTAGGTCTGTCCTCAAGTTCCTGGAGAACAGATAAGAGTTTTACATTTTCAAATGATTTTGAGTATTGGATTAGATTATCAGGCAATGCAGTAGTTGCAGGTGTGTGAGGCTGATAACATCACTTACACTTACTGTGGTCAGGAAATCAATAAGAAAAGAGAGGAAATTGGAAAGTAAAGCTTCCAACCCTCAAAGTACGATGGAATCACCTCAAAGGCAGTCCTATAAGTGTCTCGGTGTTTAACTTTCAATTAGTGAACTTTTGCTTAACCAGTGATCTGCAAACATGATGGTTTTATATAACAGTTTACTAGCTGTAAATTTGCTAGGAAAATATTATTCAGCATTTCCATTTCTAAGGCGTTACTCTGTTTTATCAATGTGAAGTTTTTCATTGAACATTCACCCACACTCTAATGCAAGGCTGTACTATAAAGCAGCTAATTACCCTCCTGTGAGGTGATTCTGAGAGCCTCTGCTTTTAGAAGAGCAGTACCAAAAAAAGAGAGAGGGAAATAGAGAGACAAGTAAAAAAAGATGTCTCCTCCTCAGTTTGTCGCATTCAAAATACCAGATAACACAATACAATTGAATCCTGCCCCGTTGTAAGTCATATTACCTTGAAATAACAAAATTAAATCAAAGAATAACAAGGCGCACTCACTATTGGCCCATTACTGCTGATCAAAAACAAGCTGATGGGACTGAGGAAAAAGAAAAAGTGATGAGACTTCCTAAAAAAGTATCAAGACAACACAAAGTGAATCAGGCTTTGATAAGAAAAAAGGTGCTAGCATGCAGGTTGCTTAGAGATATTACACACATGCTTAAGTAAGCACACACACACACACGCATCAGAGGACTTTAACGTGAGTTTCATAGAAAGATTGATTCATTGTGGATGTTTAACTGAATAAGAAAGCTTCTTAGTGCTTAGGTACTCAGGTAGCATGGAATTGAAAGTGCAGATTGTTTTCAAGGAGGTACAAAAAGATGAATTTGGGGTTGCCTTTTGCATGTCATAATGTTTTAAGTCCTAAAATGTTGTTTTAACAGGGAGTGGGTGCAGATATCATCTATTGGTTAGGTGTTTGATTTGTTAAACTGTTTCATGAACAGTTATGCCAAAGGTTTTCAGAATGAAATATGCATTGGTTTTCACAAAGTTTGCAGTGTCAGTGTTTTTAGATATTTTTGTCAGCCGTTTCTGTTGTATACTGACTTATTATTACCATCATTTTATAGGTTTCAGTGGCTTTTATTGTTAGGTTTCTAAAGTTTATGCAAAAAGTACATTTTTGCAGTGAAGGTTTTTTCTTTTTCAAGACCCCTGCAGTTTGCACAGGCACATTGTCAATCAACGTCTGAGCCAAATCCTGACTGATGGCAGCCCCTTTAGAATTGTGTTTGTCCATCTTCCTTGTGCGTTTCTGTAGGATCAAGGTCTGGGGAGCTTTCTGGACATGGGCTCAACATTTTGATGATTTTTTTTCTCAGGTGTTTTTATGCATCACCTTTGCCCCCTGGCATGGTGCTTCATCCTGGCAAAGGGCGTGTTTCATCACCAGAAGTTTCTTGAATGGCCAGAGTTGTCAAGATTTGGTTGATTTTTGGACCCAAGTGCAGTTGACTACTTGGGAGGCAGGTGAGCTCAAATAACTGATAAACAAGCCAAGGGCGAGGATACTGGCAAATAGCAGAAGTACTGCTCAAGACTAACACGGAGAAAACAAGGCCCTACAACAACAGGAAGAAACAGGTTAAGGATGTGACAACTGGTGCATGATCTGGGATGTGATTTTCAAAACGGGGACAGGTGAGCTGGGAAGCAGGTGTGCATGGTGAATGAAGCAAAGGGAAAAGGATCAGGACAGGAGTTCTTCTTGGGTGATAATTAGGTACAGGTTCATTGTGAGGAGGGCCATTCCGTTTGTTGCTAAGCAACATGCATGGTCTCAAGATGCTTTACTGCTGGTACGGTGCAGGATTGAGGATAATAGTGCTCATCTGTTTTTTTGTAGATATTAGAAGAAACTTCTTTGCTGTCCTTCCTGACACAAGACTTTTCTCCATGAATCTCCTTCTCACTGTGTGCAGATGCACTCACATCTGCTTTGGAGGTTCCTCAAACCTGCAGCTGAATTCATCTTAGGAGACAGTCCTGGTTGTAGCTTAACACATGCACTGGAACAGTTTTTAAGGGATGAAGTTTAATTTGTTTGTTTGAACAGAAATGGTTATTACAGGTTAAGGTTCGCTTCAAGTGAGAAAGTGATGGTTAAAATGTCAAAAAGGACTCTATAGGCGTGTTTCCATTGTTGGAACTTCAGGGTAATTTCTGGGAGGGGGAAATTGATGGGAGAAGGCCTGGTCCTCTCAGCTGTTGTGTCCCCATACAAATTCAGCCCTTTTAGGACTTTGCACAGACGTCAGCGTATCGCAACTGCTTCAGCATCGAGTAATGTTACTGATCAGCGCCAAAAAACACCCACAGTAACAATAAAAGTTTTATTCTGTCAAAGTACAGCACTTTAATCCATTTGGAGGACCGGGAGAGCAGCTGTGTGATGTTAAATGTGGTGTTCAGTGACCAGAAGAAGTGCAGTTCTTACAGTGCTCTGTGATACAACAAAGCCTTGTTAATTATGTTGTCGTGGGGAATTCAGAATCAGAATCAGAAGGGTTTTATTGCCATATGTGCAAAAAATCACAACATTAGGACATTGCTGCGGTACGTGGGGCAAAAAAATAAGAGCTAAGCAAAAATAAGAAAACAGCACAATGAAATAATAATATAGATAGGCAATGATTAGAGAAATGGCTACTATATACAAAACAGTGTAGGTACTAGTCAGAACAAAAAATTACGTTAATTACAACTTAAATTACGTTACAATTTTCGATGTTGGGAGTTTAATAATGGTGATTTTTAAAGCAGTGTGAACGGTGCTTATTTTCTTGTGCTTCCATTCTTCACGAGCAACTCTTCTAAGTTTTTCTAATGCTGGTTGTTTTGGACGACGTCTGATGATGTCATTTCCTACTGAGTTACAACCAATCAGTGTGAATTAACCAAAAGTTCCACTCATCTACTCTGCCGGGCCTTTCCGAGTACCTACCCCTGTTGAAGTACACTGAAAGTTCCTGAAAACAGTCCGGTGAAGTGGAGACACGCACATGCAGGGAAGTTCCTGTAAAATTACCCTGAAGTTCTGACAGTGGAAACACGCCTATTGGCTCTAATCTGCTGGTCCCACTAGACTTCATTACCTAGTGTCATGTTCATATAAATGCTCAACAGTGATATGAAGGCACTTAAAAAGGACAAGCATCCTCATATTGCATTTGAATTGTAAACAAGACTCATGAATGAAGGTAAGGAAGAGTGCTCACATGTGTGAGAGAGCGACTGTTAAGGGGAGAGAGACTGACAAAAAACACTGAATAATGTAATGCTTCGCTACAGAAACACTGGTAAAGCTTTTCCCTGTCAACCTACTCAACACGTCCCCAAATATATGTAATTACCTAGTAACTCATGCACGCAGTCGCTCAAAACAAACGCCACAGCTCCATTTGTGGCTGTTTCATTCACGGCATCAACTCTCGGGCCTAATCAATACCGGCCATGACAAGTCACCTGATCCTCTCGCCGGAATCATTCGTCAACTGAGCGATGGCTTCAGCTGTAATAAGAGATTGGAGCGCAATCTCAAGGTAAACATATCTGATTGTTTTTTATTACGCCACGAATGAGCCCCTTTTCACGAATGCTGCCCTTTAATAACTTTTTAATTTCCTCCTCCAGACCTGTGCCCCCAGGTGACGCACCAGGTGCTTTATCTCTGCTATGAAGCCTCTGATTGGCCCCGCTTGCACCCACCATTTATTCAAATGAGAGATATTACAGCTGTTGAGCGTTTTACATGCAACTGAATCGGCTGCACAGCCAGCTCTCATGAATCTTTGATTGTGCAGTTCAACAAATTGGTAGATGGCTCTCAGGGGTGAGCGTGGCAAAAAATTTCAAAGCGACTGTAGGATGACAGGAGAAGAGCCCTTTGGATTCATTTATAACACAATATGACACGTTAAAGGTTTGCTGCAGATGTTATATGATGCATGATCGTATTTGAGCTTTGCTTGTTCTACATGAGAAGGGTTCTTCTCATCCTTACGTTTGGATAAATTGTGCACAATAAGTCAGTAGTTTCCAACGTTGGGTCGCCATGCCTCTGTGGATCAGGAAATAATAAAATCGAGTCTTGAAATGATTTCTGGAAATTAAAGAAACACTAATATATTTGAACTAATAATTGCAAAAGAGAAAAACAATATTTCTCAATAGTTTAATATGAGTTTGCAATATGTGCTTTTATTTGACCTTTCCGCTGTGTTTTTATAGCTCTGCATGCTCCATCTTTATGACTGCAAGAGACATTTTTACCGTCTCCTATTAAATATATTATCTATAGAGCCACAAAATCCATCTGATATTTAAAATTAAAGGTTGAATATGGAACACAAACACCAAAGTGACATCCAGAGTGTGGAGGTTGTAGTTGCAACAATAGAACAAGGTTTCCAGCCATCGGGATGCCAGGTTTGCTGCCGATATGTGACGAGACCAGCCAGCACCATGTTCAGTGACGACCTAAACTCACTCTGGTTTTAGATCTTTTATGGTCGCTCCTCTTCTGAGAAGGATAACGACATCTTCTGGGCTCAGAAGCAGCTGCTTGACTTGCAGAGTCCGCCATTTTCCACAGAGCCAGCCTCGCTGTGCTGAGCGAAGGGTTTACCGTATTTGGTAACCCGCAATGGTGCCCTCTAGTGGCTGGTAGATGTAACCATGAACCCAGTGTCGTGTCCGTCAAAATAAATATGTGATAATTTTTTAATTAAAACATAGCTTTTAAAGGAAATACTGTACCTTCATTCTGCACACCTCTAAACGCCCAGTGGAGATATTATTTTTTTAAATATAGCTTTTTATTAAATTGTTCCATATTCAACCTTTAAGTTTTAATGAGATGATTTTATTTCTTTGTCATTTTTAGGTGTTGTGCAAAAAAGAAAGTAAACTATTATTATGTTCAAGAAAATGACACCTTAGTACACAGAAATTTTAGTTCTTCTTGTGTTTGTTTAAAAAAGAGTTCGGAAAAAAAGTTGCCCTATGAGGGAAAAAGGCATTAAATAGCATTTTGCTCTTATCAGTCATTTGCTATAACACATTTACATCTCTTCATTAAAATATATACTTAACTAAAATAAATAAATAAATAAATAAACAGAACTGCAAAATATCTATTCACCAAAATAAGTTATGGTAAAAGTTCAGTTCAGTTTTCTTCATACAGACAATAAAGAGTTAACCTTCAGAGCCCATGTGTTTTATGTCTTTTTATTTTATTTGTTCAAAACCTTCCTCCTTGAAACTTTTGTTTATTCATTCAATAATATATATATATATATATATATATATATATATATATATATATATATATATATAATAAAATAAAAAATACATGATATCTCATCAAAAAAATAAATAATTTACAATCACTGTAACTGAACCGAGAAAGGAATAGGCTGAAGCCGAGGCTTATTAATTGCCTATCCTATATACAGATCACCTTACAAATCTATCATAACACAAGATCAAATAAAAGACAAAAAGCGACAACAAAATAACACAAATTTTGACAAATTATTCATGTGCATTAATTCCCATGTTCATTTTCTTACTTTATAGTTCTTAAATATTTTCTCTTTCAGTCATTTTTTAAAATACAACAAACATCCACATAATTTTAGCTCATCACTGAGACCTCCTAATGTTATGTGTAAGATGTGGTTTTTAATTCATTTTTTGAATTCAAATTTTAATCATTTGATGTAAAATAAACCTAAAATAATTAATTGCTCTAATACACTTTTTTTTGAGCGGAGGGGGTTGTTGCTAAGGTTTCACTCAGCTTGGTAATAGCTAGCTTGAATAGAATATGAACAGCAAGCCAAAGCTCATTTTTGTCACAAAGCACCTTAAAAATGATTGAATCCTTGTTTTTGAACAACAGACTGAGTTAGCTAATTAATTACCAGACAGGACAAAATGGTTTCATCTGACTAAAACCACGTGTTGTCATCTAGTTTATTTTGTTCTGTGTTCTAAACAAAGAATACATGAAAAAAACGTATCATTTAAAAACACTCAGACATGGACAAATAGAGATTTTTATCTTTTATGCCCATGCTGTTGTTTTAGTGCACACTTGTCTTGACATCATTTTGTGTGCCAGCCTACAGTACACCAGTCAAAGCGTGGCAATTTCTTTATTTTTTCTATTTTGTCCCCTTCAGTAATATTTGTTTACTGTCATTTTATCAAATGTCACAGCAGTCATAACATATGGCTGGCTGCAGACTGTTCCTATAAAGCGCCTTTTGTCAGCAGGAAATTGACATTGTTGAAGAAAAACGTTCCCTTTGTCAAACAGGAAAGACTTTTTCTGGCCTTATGTACCAGTCAAAGGTATTTCCGTCTTCCTGCCTGGTCTTCTTTCATCCACTGTGCCTCCTTTTCAGCTTACCCAGTATGCTGCAACAATTTTTGCCTTGAGCCTCAATAAACTCTCTGTGTCTGCGCGCTGCACTGGCACCCAGTGGCTGCTCACGTTAGCTTCAAAGCACTGCTGTTAGCTGTTATCCTCCACCTCTACCATGGGTATACCATCCAGTGATTGCTTTGTGTCAGAGACTGCTGACAGACTCACACTGTGTCCTTTCCTGCTCTGTGGTAAATTGACCACTGCTCAGTCCGATCTTGACTCTTCAACACCTTCTCAGTTCTTCCTTTTCTTCTCTACCAGTAAGAAAGTGCAATTGTTTTTCTAGCTCAGTCGGGATTGCAATCACTTCCTGTTGGGAAAATCTCCAAACTATCCCCTTTTTCACACCACCTCTGCACTCGCCTGACCTTCAAGGTCCTGCAATCGTTCTCGGACAAACACACAGAAACATTAGAACGCCCGTGCTTTTGTTGGTGTCGTAGCGGTGTGATTCAATTATAACGTGTGCAGCTGTTTATTGACTTTCACATAATTGCTGGAGGGGCTTGCATTCCACCTGCTTGCTTTAGCTCCCACGTGTCAAAGTAAAGTCTCTTTGAGATCATTCATTAAGTGCAGCAAGGCAAACACACATAAATACTCAGGTTAAAGGCCTGTCCTGTGGCACGGAGACAGAGCAGCCTCTAGTGGTTAGGCTTATGATTGCACCGCCTGTTTTAGAAAGTTGGAATGGGGTCATTTTATTTTCATCTTAAAGCTTTTAATTTGGTTATTTAAAGTATTCATTTTATATTTAGTATTTCATCTGAGAGAGTGAGTCTTCTGAACATAACTTAAAATCCAATAAATAAAACAAAAGTCTGTTTTAAAGGTGTTAAAGTTAGCCAAGTCTGCTTTAAATTTGCTGTAAACAACCCTGACTAGTTAAAAAGGTCACACATGTTCAATTAGTAGCTCAGCCTGAGCAGAGACTCTGATCTTTTGTAACCTTTGCAACAAGGTTTTGTGTGTTCCCTTTTCCTCTGAGAATTAAAATGGATGTGTTTGTGTTTTTGCCACAAGAGCAGCTTTTAATGATCAAATAATAAAAATAATGATTTGTCTCTTTCAGATTGCAAAACCGGATTTTCACAATGTAGGCATCCTGTTTGATGTCAGATTAAGTTAATCTGGAAATGTTGATCTCAAAGGTCAGCAAATTTCAACATCAGACAAAAATAACCAGAGACAAAATGCAGTATAAAAATAATGATTTTATTGATCTAAAAAAAAGATAAATATATTCTAATTAACCCCTATGTGAAAAAAGTAATTTCTCTTTCTTGTTAAATCACACATCAACTGTGATCAACCACGTTATTTAGAAAGCTTCTGTTTCTCTAGCTCCGCCCAGACCCGATTATTAATAAATTATTATTTAAGAGAATACTTCAATAGAATGAAGCTGGCTTTCAAAATGTAAAATCAAAGTTCTCACCTATCACAGCGGTTCATTTAGGAAAGAACTATGTAGATGTACAGTGACCACTAACATATTAAAAGTAGGGGAGGGAATTTAACGCGTTAATCATGATTAATTAATTAGAAAAAAATAACGCGTTAAAAAAATTAATGCATTTAACCCTTTAAGCCAGAGCGTCCACCAGTTGAGGGATGTTGAAGTTTAGCAGCAAAATCCATGCACTAAATATCAATCTAGTCAAGCTGCATCTCTACAGAAAGCTCAGAACCTTGGCTACAAGACCATGTAAACCTTTTTTATGTGCTCCAAAAACAACTAGAACTACAATCAAATGAGTGATCAGAAATCCCTCTTCATGTGTTTTTGCCTTCATTTCTGTCTCTAATGATGCTAAATCAAATCAAATTGCACACACATTATTATTATTTTATTATTATTATTATTATTATTATTATTATTATTTTAAAGACAATACCATTATCAAAATGTACTTAAAATAGTATTGTACTTTTAGGTCTGTCCTTTTTTTGCCAGTGATATACTTTTTTTTTTCCTCTGGTTTTGAATTGAAATACAATTTAAAAGCATTTTTTTTAGAAATTAACTCATTCCCTGCCATTGACGACTAAAGTCGTCTTTTCACATCCAACCGCTGGCTGCCAATGACGACTTTAGTCATCATTTTGCTTTTTTTTACGTTGGAGTGAGCCCCCGCACCGTAAGAACAAACATCACGTGTCTAAAGCGGATCTTCATCCGTGTATGTCACACATCACGTGATCAGAAAGCGGAAAATCAATGGATTACGAGTTTGTTTTGGGGCCGCTGCTGTGAAAAAAACGATGCGCCGAACCGGAAATGTGTCTAGAGCGACGGTTGGGCACCAGATTGTGAACGAACGGATAGCGCTAGAAATACAGCGATTCTTCCTGATGTAAGAAGTGAGTCTACTCTTTCTTTTGGTAGTTTTGGCGTTTATATGATCATAGAGCACAATGTTCTGTGACTCTTCAAAAAACAGTAAAAGCGCTCAAAAACGCTGGCAGCCAGGGGCTTTCTGATCAGAAAACGTCTGGCAGTGAATGAGTTAAAAGCGCTTGTGTTTACAATAATAATGTCAATGACTATTGTTTGATTCTCTGTCTCATTATTTTTAATTTAAAAAAAATTGCTTTCAGGGCAAATTTTCTTGAACGATTAAAATGCGATTAATCAAGATTAATTCATTACAAAGCCTCTAATTAATTAGATTAATTTTTTTAATCGAGTCCCACCCCTAATTAAAAGATGTCAAAAAGCAACATATCGTGACCCGTTTGCAAAGAAATTCAAGCATAAAATGAACCCAGGACATCTAAATTACCACAGGTGTGACTTTAATAACGTAAAGGTCAGAGGTCGTTATTCAACAATGAAGGTGTGAAAACTGAAGTCTTATTCTGAAGTAGTGGGTTTCTACTTTAGAATTACTCAAAACACCTCCAAGAGGTAAAACTTTAATAATTAGTATTTCTAATGTTTGCTCTTAGGGCTAGATCAACTTTAAATCAGCTATAAAATCAAACATAAAGTAACAGAGTCAATCAGGTGATGAATGAGATTTTTCTAATGAAATAACTTTTGTCAAACTTACAAAGTTACTGGAATTTTCTTGGATGTTGGTTAATTTTAAAGATGTAGTTCCTTTCTGCAAGGCTGCTCTTTAAAAGAATGACACCAATAGATAAACCTAAAGATGAAAAATAACAGATTTGATTTATAAAAGCAGCTGCCCAACAAAGAATAAAACTTCCATCCATCCATTTTCATCTGCTTGTCCGGGTTCGGGTTGCGGGTGCAGCTGCCTAAGCAGAAAGGCCCAGACTTCCCTCTCCCCAGCCACTTCCTTGCTGTAGTGGGATTCCAAGGTGTTCCATGACCAGCCAAGAGACATAGTCCTTCCAGCGTGTCCTGGGTCTTCCTTTAGGTCTCCTCCCGGTTGGACGTGCCTGAAAAACCTCACCATGGAGGCCTCCAGGAGGCATCCTAACTAGATTCCTTAAGCCACCTCAACTGGTTCCTCAATGTGGAGGAGCAGCGGGTCTACTCCGAGTCCCTTCCTGATGACCGAGCTTCTCACCCTATCTCTAAGGAAGAGTCCAGCCACCCTGCAGAGAAAACTCATTTCAGCTGCTTGTATCCGCGATCTCGTTCTTTCGGTCACTACCCAAAGCTCGTGACCATAGGTGAGGGTAGGAACGTAGATCGACCGGTAAATCGAGAGCTTTGCCTTCCGGCTCAGCACCAATCCACCTATCGATCTCACGCTAAACCTTTCCCTCACTCCTGAACAAGATCCAACTCTCCACTTGGGGCAGGACCTCATCGTTGACCCGGATAAGGCATTTTCCAGCTCAAATAATGTGTCAATTTTTTTAATCCTCTTTGGTTTGTGGCTCAGCACCAACAGTATTCTTAACAAACTAATAGAGGTGGTTATTCTACATGTTTGAAACTCAGGTGGATTTACAACTATGTATATAAACTCAACAACATCTAGCCACAACTTAGTTTTTTCTCCTATAAAGGTTTGTTTTCTATACCAAACAACAGGAGAGGGAGGAGAAGCTGAAAGGATGGAAGGACTGTGGGCTGCAGGGAGCAAGCAGAAAGGTTTACTGCTGAGTGCAAGGCTGAGAACATATAACACACTATTGTTATTGTTTGTCTGCAGAAAGGAATACGAAAGTCTTTACCTAGCTAAGCAAAAAAAAGAAAAAAGGGGTCGCATTGACAGCATACTCATACGACAAAAACCATAAAAAATGATAGAATGAGTGTCTGAGGGTCTAACATATTTATTTTTTACAAGTTAGTGTTTCATAGAAAAAATAAGTGTTTTCCAATGTTAAGAGGAGGGTGAGGAGGTCAGTGCTGCTGGGAGGAAGCTCCATTTTGGCTGGCATGAGAACAGATTGAAATAGAAAAAAATAGGTTTTGAAAACCCCACGGTCATGTTAGTGGTCACGTGACAGCTGCACATCTTCATAGTTTTTTTTTTTTTTGAAGAACCACTGTGATAGGGGAGAAGTTTGCTTGCATTTTTAAACAGGTCCTTCACTCATATTTTTTATTACATTTGCAGTGGTCTCTATTAGGAATGAATGCCTTATAGGTCGTACTCTGGCGGAAAAAAGGCCCCGGTGCGTCTGTTGCAGCACAGAGAATTCAGCCAGAGGAGAAAGTAGCTTCAGACGACAGGATCTGAAGTCTTATTTCCTGATATTTGGATATCTCGCCTCTGATTGGTTAACAGCAACGTGACTCTTTGCAACGTTGATGTTTTATCTCCACAAATAACACAAACCTGGAGGAGTTCTGCTGTGTGGTGGAGTTGCTAATGCTAACGGTTAGCTTCTACTAGCTGAGACGTTCTCTGCTGTTTCCTGGACGCTAAACCAACAACAGCCTTCCATGTCGCGAGCCAAGATGGGTGAGTCCATGAATGTTAGGTGATAGTGTGACGTAGATCTGTCAGGATTTTCAAACCCTAGAGTTTCACCGTCTATTTTCTACCATACCAACTTTATTTGTATAGCACTTAAAACACCTGCAGGACCAAAGTGCTATACATGGAACAAATAAAAACAATAGAATCAATAATATAATCATAGAACATTAAACTAAGCAGACTAAAATAGGGTTAAAAATGAAATAATAAAATGCAAAATTATCCAAAAACTAGTTAAATGTCAACATCTCAGATGGTGTCAAAGGCCAGAGAGAAGTGGTTTTCAGCAGTGATTTAAAATCAGTGATTAGGCCTGTCTGATATTTAAAGGAAGCTCATTCCACTATCTAATAGAATAGAATAGAATAGAATAGAATAGAATAGAATAGAATAGAATAGACTTTATTGATCCCACAGTGGGGAAATTCACTTGTCACAGCAGCACCATCACTCAAAGGGTAATTAGAAGAAGATAAAAACAAGGATACATGTATATACACACAGGCAGTAATCTAGTATTGTAATCTTAGATCACTAAAAAAAACACACAAATAAAAGATAAAAACAAAATTGGTACCAACACTATGCAGCATACTGTAAGAGACACAGACAACAATGAGAATCCGGTATTGCACAAGTATAGAACACATACTGAATATTGCATTGGTGTTATTGTGTACCAGGATGATACCAGCACAGCTTAAACTGAGGAGTTATACACTCTTACAGCATTGGGGGTGAAAGATCTACGATAGCGCTCAGTTTTACATTTAGATCTATCAGAAGCTAATGCAGGAAATAGGTGTAGGACACAATGTTCACGTTCACCCTGCATGTTAAACTCAGAGTGACCGATCATTTTCTAAAGTAATAAGTAAAAATTGTTCTTAGTGAAGGACCTCTCTAATGTCACCTTGAAGGAAAATATGGCATTGATTTGAGAACAGCTTTCCAGAGCTGGTGCAGATTAGAGAGATTATTGGAGAAGTCAAATGAGACGAAAGACAGAAACAGAAAGTGTTTATGAAACACAATTTTTTATTTTCTCCCTTTAGTCCATGTGGAACTAGATAGAACTTTATATATAAGTTCCCTTTTATAGGGGATGCTTTATTTTTTGCATTTCGCTGCAGGAAACAGGGTATAATTAATAATATTAATGATTAAAATCTGTATTATTTTAATGTAACTTGGTGGTATTTACTTGTACCTGGAATTGTGCATGGTGATTTATTATGCTTCTTGTTTAGCTAGATACTGTTGATGTCATTAATTATTTTAATTTTTCTATGTATAATGTGACTGATCTGTATTATTTTACAGTTTTGACACCAGATGTTATTATTAGATAACAGGGAGTGTTTAAAATTTGATGAAGAAAGAAGCATATTAACTACAAGCTGTGTTTTATTAGAGACAATGCTGTTTTTATTACTGCCCTAAATGATAAGTAGCTTTTTCTGTTAAATGTATTCACATTGTGGGGAAAAATGACCAGCAAATACATCATAATAATGAAGACAAATAATGAGGAAGAAGGAAGATATAGAATAATAAGTCTTCCTTTCAAAAATGACTTATTAATAAATAATAATGCAGTCATTAAATTGACTGTAAACATGTGTTTAAGCATGAAAATGCATCAATTATTGCATTAAATAGGAAGAGCAACAGTGACCTGATTGTTGCCAAATAGTGAGCCTGCCTCAGGGCCATATGATTGTTTTATAAGCCCCCATTAATGCTTTATAATGTAGAAAGTGCTGGAGCTCTCAGGTGAGCAAAGTTTTTATTCAAACTCGATTCAGTAAAAAGAATGGAGTTTACCATCACTAGTGTGTTTATATGCTCTTTCTGCTGGGTTAAAAGGGCAGCCTGTTGCTTAGTCTGAGCGCTGCTGCCACCTATCATCATCATCATCATCATCATCATCCTTTATTTATAAAGCACCTTCTTACATTATTCATGCCCAAAGTGCTGCACACGATACAGTAAAAACACCAATTATGTACAGTTAAGAACAATATCACTAAAAAAGAGAATAAGACCGTCTCATATCCAGACAGCAGCAGTAAGAGAAAATAAAATGCACAGAATAAACAAGACTCACTCCAACTCCTTTAGAATAGCCAAAGAATAGAAATGGGTCTTTAATCTACTCTTAAAAACATCCAGTGATGGGGCTTGGCTGACCAATGAAAAAGGCCGCTCTCCTCTGATGACCCGGTTTACCTTAGGAACCACCAGTAAATCCATTGTAGTAGACCTAAGCGGCTAGAAGGTTGGACAGATACGGCGGGGCAGTTCCCAACAGTGATTTAAAAACAAAAACAAGAGTCTTAAAATAAATCCTAAAACAAATGGGCGTGGATGCCTAGTGATTGGGGGTGGTTTTGCACTCCAGCATGAAAAAGATGCTAAAAAGAATGGATTCTCCTGCATCTCGCGCCCCCCACCCCCGGGTAAGATGAATAATAATAAAAATAATAATAATTACAAAACAGACCCTGCATGGATCAGAAATGTTTGGGGGGGGGGGGGGTTATGCTTCTTTGTAAAGAACAATTGCATCACATCTAATTTTGCCGTTTTCATTTGTTTGCATTTAATCAAAAGTCCACCTGGAAAATGACTTTTTCAAAACACATCGAATGTTCCAATTTTCTTTCCTGCATTGTTTTCCAAAGAGCGTACAGCATCGTTATATTTTCTTTACAGAATACATTCTATAACTCCAGTGGGATGTTAACCATTGAAACAATAGTGTAAACATGTGCGCATAACCCGCAACAAGTGGAAAACAATATTTTAAAGTTCTACATTTGGTCATCAAACTGAATCAGTTGAGAAAAGTTATGAAGACACAACATTAAAAATGAAATCCAGATCATTTTTTTATCTGGCGGCACCATCTAGTGCCTGACAAACGTATCGCACTAAGCCGTAGTTTCCAATTCCGTATTTATGGCTGAAAGCAACGCCTCTCGTTCATGAATGCACTCCTCTAGCCAACAAACAGTTAAAACACATTGTTTTACAATTCTTATGCTCATGTTATGTTGTTTATTAATATATTTATATTTTAAAGACATACTTGTCCACGAGAAAGGATGCTAACTGTGCATCAGCCGAGGTACGTCCTCAAACACTCGAACATGCTTTGTAATATGTACGTAAGTGGTAGTCTAACACCATTGGTTAATGCTGACCGGTGCTCAGTTCATATTGCATGGAGCTCTATGGCAGGGGTTCCCAAATTGGGGGTCGGGACCCCCAAGGGGGTCCCCACAATTTTGTCTTTGCTGAGGATGTGAGGTTAGCAAGATTTTATTTGTAAAAAAACATTTATAAAATCCCAATAACACCCTACAGTATAATCAGAACTCCATATCATTAATTGTGTTTATGTAGGAGTCGGGTTGTCCTGGCTTGTCTTGGACACGAGCAAGGGGGTCCTCAAAGAAACATTTTTGGGAACCCCGGCTCTATGAAACAGGCGTGGGCTTAGCAAAAGAAAAAAAAGGCGTATTGCCTACGTTATATCTCAGTACAGGATAAGACAATCACTTTTACGGATTATGGAGGATTCCTGAGTGGGAAAAACTCTGGATTGCATCTTTAAAGCCACTAAATGTTTTTACTTTACAACTATTACTTTAGTAACTGCTCAGAATCTTTCTGTGTGTGCCTGTTTTTTGTAAACTGAGTAAAAGTGTGCAAAAGTAACAGCTTCACATCCAGCCACTCACACAGAACAATCAGCAACAGCCAAGTAGTTCTGAAAACACCAGAATCAGGCTTTTTGTGGCTCCTGTTTCTTCTGTTTAGCCAAATGAAATTCGTTTTAGATCAAGCTGCTTAGAAACATAACGCTCTTAGGATCCTTTTACCTTATGATATGAAAGGTTGTTGCAAACGGGCCGAGGAAGAGGAGCTCCTCTTGAAGTGTCAAGGACGGGTCAGATAGAGGCTTAAAAATCCATAAAGCTACAAATCATCCTGGTTCTAAAGGTTCTTTGAGCCTCAACCTGAAGCCAGCTGATTTGGTTTAATAATCAATATGTTTTCTGTGAGCATAAGCCACTGTAATCTTTTTACAGCACCTCTCCTGCAGCTCTTTCCTCTCATCCTCCGCCCTTGCAGCCTTGAATTCTAACTAAAAGGTCATGATTGCTTCTAGCAGGCTTTGTGGAAACAGGATAAAAAATTGATGTCGTGAATAGTGAACCTACCCTCCCCTCCTCCATGAGTTCCTACAGCACAAGGACTAAGCTGTGAGACCCGCTCCTATAAAAGTGGATTAAGGGAGATGGGTTGCTTCTGCTTGCTATGCTCTCAAAACCCAGCAGGGTATTTTTGATGGGATATGAACTGCAGCTCCTTCAGTTCAACATGAATGGGCTGTGTACCAAACAGAATTGGCTGTGCCACCTTATCCTGTTGGGGGTCATGGGATAGGAGCCTGTTTTTTCTGTCAGTGGAACAGAACCAACGTAGACACACACACACACACACACACACACACACACACACACACACACACACAACCAGTTATAGAGTTGAATTCAAATCACCAGTTATACCATGCATGCACTATCAGAATTCAGTTTTGTAATCACCATAATTACATCAAATATATCTCTGAGTCCTAGTCTGTAACTGATGCAGACCAGAGCTTGGATCGTACACTGGAACAGACCAGGACTGCAGAATTAATGTTGACCTGCTCCTCTGAATTCAGAACACAAAGCTTGACTGACCAGTCTACACTTTTAGATTCCCTTAGAAATAAAAGTAGTTTCTTTCTATTTTCTTCCATTTTAGGGACAACAACTACATCAAGGACTTCCCCCAGCTAGCTGATGGTCTCATGGTCATCCCTCTTCCAGTGGAGGAGCAGTGTCGAGGGATCCTGTCGGAGCCGCTGCCCAACCTGAAACTCCTATCAGGTGAGAAGACTGGAGGAAGTTTTTGTTTTTGAACGCCAATTAATTAATATTAGTTAGTGGGAAATTTCTGTAACCTTCTTGGTTTCAGACAGCACCATCTAGAGGTGGAAAAAATGTATTGCACAATTAAGTCCCTCTACCTGCTTCTGATGATGTTGTCAGGGTATCC
The DNA here is from genome assembly GCA_006937985.1 of Aphyosemion australe. Taxonomy (NCBI): domain Eukaryota; kingdom Metazoa; phylum Chordata; class Actinopteri; order Cyprinodontiformes; family Nothobranchiidae; genus Aphyosemion; species Aphyosemion australe. The sequence continues at coordinate 1,306,424 of SSNS01000069.1, read as the reverse complement.
CAGAGCAGTGGTGGGAGTGTGTTCTGGCATCTGTTTTGTATTCTCCGATGGGGAATCTCCAAGCAGAGGGGTTAGGGGAGTCCCCCCCACCATCAATTAGTGGGGCGCTGAGGGTGCCAGACACAGTTTAGGTAACATTTCTGCCATTGAACTATCTCAGGAGAGATATTTTGACTTGAAAGAGTAGGGAAGGCACATGTGGATCATTTAAAAGTAAGTTGTGCTTTGATGCATTTTTTTTTTTTACAAAAAACAAAAACTAGTGATGTGACGTTCACGACTGAATCTTTTGAACGGCTCTTCAAAGTGAATGATGAGAGCCGAGTCCTTGTAGAGAACCGTTAAGCTCGTCTTCCAGTAAAACTCCCACCCCCACACACCCATTGGAACGCTAAACACCCCCACCCCAACCCCCGCTCTCACAGAGATTGCTCCGCTTCGTTCATGAGGACCATTTTGAACGGTTACCTTCAAAGAGTCATAAGTCCCATCACTAAAAAAAACACAACTGGCATGTGCAGAAGTGGAATTCAGCCCTCATCAATAAACCTGGCTTCCCAAGATGTGTGCAACAAGAAAAGCCTCTTATGAATACCTGACCTAGACATTTTTATGATGTACTTTAAAATGGAAGTTATTCCAATAAATTAAAGGAAAATTCTGTTATTTTAATGGATGACCTCAAAATCAGAGGAGATTAGTTGACAGGGACAGTGTGAGACAACATGAGATCTAAAGGACCAAGAAGATTTTCTCTGTTGGCTTGTTTTAGTAAAGGCAAGTAAAAACCTTGATAATGTCATATGGCTTTTATTTTTATTTGACTTAACCAGGAACTGTGACCCGGCCAAGAGAGACAACAGTAAATAAACACAGTTACAAAAATGACACAAAAAGTTAAATAAAAGATTAAAGATCACATAGACATTTAAATGAAACTGCTGCAAGTTATGAAGTTTCCCTCAAGATCTTTTAGTTTTTATTTAAAAGCACCCAGAGAAATGTTCTTTGTCATTTTCCAGTCAAAGGTGTTCAGTGGACAAAAACTCTTTTACCAAGTTTGGTTCTTAGAACATAAACATCAATGACTTTGTAATGTTTGAGAATCTGGTCACATTTCCCGCTAGCTCCAGGAATTGTCCAGACTTCTTCAGGCCATCCTTCAGGTTTCTGACACTTGACCTATCATTTGATCCTGTTATTTTTGTTGTTCTCCGTCCTGTTGAGGACAAAGCCAATCAGGCATGTCTCACCCACCTCTGCTCCATAATCCCTCCATTAGCTAAATTGGCATTTTGTCCACATCGTGTCCCAAGACACTTTACCAGGGATCTGTCTTCAACCACAACTGGACGAACGCAAAGCACAGAGAATAAATTGCCTCGCTTTTCTGTTCTATTTGCTTTGCATGAATGTCTCTGGTGTAAAAGACCAAGGCTCCTGTAAAGAGTTTATTTATTTATTTCCCTCCTTGCTCGTCACTTTTGCAGCTTTAGTTCTAAAGCGATGTCAAAGTTTGGTAATTGAATTGCATGGAGAGCCGAGATTGCCTGCACCTCTAATGTCAGCAATCCAATAGGGGTTCAAGCTGCTCGATATATCACCATTGATCCAGCAGCAGCTGGGATATGGGCCGTGATGATAAATGATGGTACGGCAATAAAGGTTAATAATGGCCATGCAATAAACTGTAATGAGGAAAATGAAATGATAGCTTTTATTTATATTCCTATTTATGGCTCACACCTTGTAATCTGTTGTATTTGTGATCTCGTTTTAGCTTTACTAGATCACGTTCTCGTGTTTTCCTCTTTCCTAGGTGACGCCCAGTTCAGTGAGGCAGTAGGCTACCCCATGGTCCAACAGTGGAGAGTGCGCAGCAATCTGTATAAAGTCAAACTCAGCTCTATCACCTTATCCACAGGTCTGAATAATGCGGTTTGGATTTGCTTATATATCACAAGATGAATTTTAGTCAATAACTGAAAGAAAAGTGATGCTTCTGCTGCCTAAACGGCCATTTCAATGCACATTCTTCAAAATGCTTAATCAACAATCTATTCAAACGCACATCGATAAATAATTGTACTCTTATATATCTAAGCCGATTTCCACTATTTGTCTCGTGTCTTTGCCTCATCGTCCTCCAGGAAATAAATTTGGTTTTCTTCCATCTCACTCTTGACTCGGTAGACTTTTCTAAGGTGCTGAAAACGCTGTCGGGGGAGAGCACGCGTGACGAGCTCCTGGCTTTTCTCCAGCAGTACGGCAGCCATTATGTGTCTGAGGCTCTCTACGGCTCCGAGCTCAGCTGCAACATCTTTTTCCCCAGCAAGAAGGCCCAGCAGCAGCTCTGGCTCCAGTACCAGAAAGGTGAGAGGGCAAGCACTCCAAATTATAGGAGGAAATTACAGATGCTGACTAGGGGTAGACCGATATATCGGTCAGCTGATATATTGGGCCGATATTTACCATTTTTTATACATCGGAATCAGACGATATTTGTCCTTAGTAAAGCCGAGAGTTCAAAACTGATTCAGCTTCAGAAATTTTGTGCATCAACTGATGTTTTTAGTGACATTGTAGCATGAAAATAAGGTGGAAAATGTCTAGGTATCAGCCATGAAAATCGGCAGTACATATCGGCCATCGGCTGACCGTGTCTCCTACATATCGGTATCGGCAATAGAAAAACCAATATTGGTCGACCTCTAATGCTGACTTTAAAGCAATAAATGGAATTATTTATTTTAAAAAGAGCAAATAGTTAATAGTTTAGTTAGCAGGTGGAGAAATGTGATCATTTCTGGGATTTAACTCGTTTGCACTGTTTTGCTGTTGTTTAGCAAGTCAATACAAATAAAAAAAAATTGAAATCTTGGCAAATTCCATGAAACTAGTGGAGGGATGGGCAAAAGAGTGATTTTGTTTGTTTGTTTTACATTTCAAACACTAATGGTGCAGCTGGTTTTAAAAATTATAAACAAAAAAAATTAAAAAGTGTGAATCTGATTTAGAAAAGGTGAACAAATATTGAGAATAAGATTAGCCTGTATCACAACGTTATGAACAAATTTAATGGTCATTTTTTTATTAAGAATTAGGTCATTTAAAAGTGTAAAAAATGGCTTTTTAAAAGTTTTTTCTCCAGCTCATAAATTTCATTTTATTGTGACATCGAAAGACATCATTGTTTCACTTGGTCAATCATTTTATCAGTAACATATTTTTCATGCTTTTAGATGTCAAAATCTAGCAGAATTTCAATCAATTCTCTTTTTTCAGTTATTAGAATTGATCTTGTACTGAATTTTCATCATGATCAGGAACTTCTACATTTTTATTGCCGTATTCTGCTTTTAGGTAGCTGAACTTTTACAGCCTCAAAGACCCCAAAAGGTCACAAAATGAGCCATTATTGACGTTTTAAACGTTATCACCCACAGCATTTCTAGATGCATGTAAACAGTCAGTAAACTCAGTGGAACAAAATAACTTTATTTAATATAAGTTATACAAACTTCTACTCATACATATTTATTCTTGGTAAGAAGAAACACAGCTACAGATATTCCATCGTTTTTGGTTCATAAATGTTTATTGCACTCAGATTCATCAACAACACAGACATGACTTTAAGTACACCGAGACATCCTATGTCCAATAGGTAAAAGTCACAGCTTCCAAAGACGTTAGCACGAAGGAAAATGCACCATAATGACTCGGTAGTTTTAAATGATGACTGAGCAGGAAGTCTTTTATGAATCACAACAAAACGTATTCAGCTGATTCACCCCAAAGCTCACCACACAGACACAAGGACACTTGACTTTAGGTGAGTGTTATGCTTTTTTTACACAGTTGTATTCTCTTTTCATGACTACAGCAAATGCTCACTAAGCAGACGAGGTGACGATGACATGCAGCTGAGGCAGGATTGAATCAAACATGGATTTACTTCTGGTCTCATCACAAAATAACATAAAATATAAAGCATGTAGGAAATGTCTGTAGCATTCCTCTTATCCTTTGTTTTTACAGTTTGATTCTCAGATGTGGAAATTGTTGCTTTTAGGTATGAAATTACTTTTAAAGCTAAGACTCTGTGTGTGTGTGTGTGTGTGTGTGTGTGTGTGTGTGTGTGTGTGTGTGTGTGTGTGTGTGTGTGTGTGTGTGTGTGTGTGTGTGTGTGTGTGTGGTGGGTGAGCCTAGTCTGGAAGACAGGTTTTTTTTTCTGACTGAATCAAACCCTACTAACATTATGCTGCCAATCATCTTTATTTAGATAACTGAATATTAGGATAACGTGTTCAGTTACATCTGATGAGCCTCATTTCATTGCAAAAATAAGCACAAATCTGGAGGAAACAAGACATATCTGATATCTTTACGCAGAAAGACCTCAGAATAAAACTATTGATTAAATCGAGTGCGATACACCTGGTTGGTTCTGTGTGCAAATAAAAAATGAGAGTTGCAATGCTAAAGTTTCCACTCATTATTCCTAACACTCCTGTCAGCTGGGATCTCCTAAAGATCATGTCGACAGGAACAGGGTTACAGTTTGGTTCAGTGATCCTTAAAAAAAAAAAAAAAAAAGACTAAACCGTGTCACGATGCTAGTTATCTGAGTGCTATGCATTCCTGGATGTGTTTATGTAAAAAGGGGCAGTGTTGACATCACATCACTCACCACAATTTGTTTTCCAAAAGGAAGAGCAAAGATCCTGCACAAGTTCCCGGGCTTTAGGTACATTTGTCTACTAAAGGGAGAACACAGAGAAGCTAAAACCTGGAAAAGTGTACATTTTTATATTGCTTTAATATCACTGGTCACACATTATGACACTATTATACTGATATGTACGCTACTAAATAAACATTTTTTGAGTAGAAGCTTTTTCTTTTCAGATTTACCCCATTTTCTTTCCACAATTAAAACCAATAAGTAGCCTTAAATGAACATGTTTAACCCTTAGAGGTCCCTCGTGCATTTTTAAAAAATTTTTACAATGCAGATTTTTTTATAAAACCTGACATTAAAGGGGTTAAATCTAAAAAACACACACATTTTATTATGTTTTGAGAGTGCTGAAGCCAAAGATGGACTCTGTGTAAACAAAATCTGACTTATGAAACATTATATAATTTTAATTATACCTTTTTATCAAGGGCATTTTTTTGTGCTAAGGGTCTCCAATGCTTTTTTTAAGGGACCTCCAAGGGTTAAGCAAAATTCTCTTTTCTAAAATCAGAAGCGTTTCACTCATAAAGGTGCTTGTTAGCTCCCTTAAGCCAGAGTAGATCTAAACAAGAAATAAAACCAGCCTGTGTAACCTGCAGCTTCCAAATATGTCCTCCTAGTTCTAGAATAGCAACAAACAAAAGGTAATCATGTGATAGAGTTGGACATAAGTTGCCAGGAAAGGAAAGGAAAGCCTTCTGTTTTCATAATGAATGCAGTTATTTCTGAAAACTAGAACTTAAACTAAAAACGTGTGTGCATCAAACACAAATGTGGGGGAAGATATTGCTTTTAGAGACCATTAAACCTCAAAAAAGTTAAAGAAAAATACAAAAAATTTAATTGTACTAATGGGGAAATTGTTAAATAACTTGACCCAGGTGTAAAATCAAATCCCCAAACAGCCATCACCATGGCCCCATATCTATCACACAGCACTTCAGGTTATGATTTGAACTCAACACTGTTGTCTAGAAGATGCTTCTGATTCTGCATGTTCCCTGAATGTTGCCGAATGCAAATCATTGATCATTCGTTAGACTTCCGTCATTAAACACTAAGTAAACGTTTAAAGCTGCCAGCCACATTATCATTAGTGTGCTACTGAAACCCACCCATAGGACACAGTGGTATCGAGAATAAAGTGCTTCACAGGCCAAAAGCCTCAGTGTGCTTTATTTCATTTGTAAGTATATTAACAGCCACTATGTTTGTTTATTTATTTTTCTGGTGCAAAGTTCTTACTTCACACACATCAGGCTAAAAGACAAAACAGCCAATAATAAAGAAACCGGTGTCATATTGGCTTTTTTTCTCGTGTTTTAAGTCCAAAGCAGTGAGTGAATGAGTTTACACATGTAATGAAGCAACGAAAGCGGCGGTGGCAATTGTTTAGATTTGATCTACACTAAAGCTTCCTTTCTCAAAGTTCCTGTTTTAGGTGGAAGAATGCCTCCTTTGAACGTATGTATAGACTTTAACACAGTGGTCCCAACAATCGAGTACTAACAGCTGCCCTTTCTGGGTGGTGGCGACCCCCACAGGGCAGGTCAGCCCTTCTTGGATCAGAATATTAAATCCGCCTTCTTTGGGAAACTGCAGGATTTCTTTTCTACCGCTGTCCGTAACCAGCAAGTCCCCGTTGGCATCCACACACATGCCGGTGATGCAGCGGAAGTCCTCGGTCTCTGAGAAGAAATGGCTGAGCTGTTTGCCGAGCTGGCCGTTGGTGCCCACTGAACTGATGGAGAAGCCACCCTCCAGGTGGGGCTCGTTCTGCCGCTTCTCAAAATTCAGGGCCAGGCCTTGGGTGAAATACACCGTTCCTGCTGCGTCACACGTCACAAACTTTGGCCGCACAGCAGAGCACAGTCGGTTGTAGCTGACAACGCCTACGTTGCGGTCCACTGCGAGACACCACAGCTTGCCCCCTTCCACGTCCGACACCACAAACTGACCTGATGGCATGGCTGTAATCCCCCATGGTTTGATCAGTTGGTTTTTGTGGCAAGCTACATAGTGGCCATCCATTGTGTAGACTTTTACCGAGTTATCATAGTTGTCGGTGACACCAATCAGACCTTGTGGCGTCACTGCAATTGATAAGGGGATTAGATTGGGCAGGTCAGCCCCAAAGAAGCTCAGGACAAAGTTGTCAATGCTGGCATTACGGCGGATTTCACGGGGGATACCTTTGCGGTTAAAAATCTGGACACGGCAATTTCCACGATCAGCCACCAGTACGTCACCTTGTGGCGTCACACAGATGCTGACTGGTAAATTAAACATCCCAGGTAGAGCTCCCTTACAGCCCATCTTCTTTACAAATTGGCAGACTGGTGGTCCTGAACTTGCCCCAGCAGTGGATTCTCCTCCTGCATCCATGGACTTGGATTTGAAGCTGCCTGGTGAACCGCATATTGTCTCCTCTACTGCTGAAACCATGTCGACATCCCTGTAAAGGTCCACCGGAACCCTTACAGCACCTCCTGTGGCACCTACTGGCCCAGATTCACCCTCTAAATCACCCTCAAATGCAGTCTCTGAACCTCCATTGTCATCCTTTGTATTAATGGTGTAAGTGTTTGTGGTTAAATGCCCCACTTCCAAAGGTTTTGATTGCTCTATTCTAACCAACGCCGGCTCTTGGAGCTGAAACTGTGTGGACAAACTGCCCCTCAGGTCTAGCTCTTCATCGTCACTTCCTGCGCCATCATCTTTAAGCAGGGCGATATCACTCTGCCTCACTCGCACAGTCAGATAATCACAGCGTGACACCACTTTTACCTCTGCAAGGTTAAGAAGATACGTCTGTTCCTCCAGGACCTGCGCATTGAGTTTTTCCACTTCTCCCAATGAGGCTGTGAACGTCCTCCGAGATCTGCTGAGCTCCTCTTGAAGATGCAGCTCAGCCGTGTTGTACTCCAGCTGAACCGCCCGATACTTTTGTCTCAAGGTCTTAGAAATATTTTCAATCGCCGTCTTTTTCTTTTGAATTTCTCCCATGACATCCCGAAGAGCAGCCAGCTTCCCGCCCAGTTCTTTACGCCGCTGCTCAGCAGCCACCTTAATTGGCTGAACGGAATGACCTTCATGCAGGTGGCCCTCACCTTTACACACTTCACAGAGAACGGTGGAACAGTTGTGGCAGTACTGTCTTGGTAGGCGGTTGCAGCAGGACTTGCACATCAGTGCAGCAGCAGCAGCGCTGCAGGACAAAGTGCAATCTATAATTTTTAGCACAGTGAGATTATCTGCCAGCTGGGAGATGCTGCTCATTCGTGAGACTTTGCTGCAGAAGGGGCAGCGAACGCCATTAATGGTATTAGCCAAGAGTTTCTCGAGACACAGTCGACACACCGTGTGGCCGCACTGCAAGAGTTTAGGTCTCAGCTGTTCCTGACTGTAGGTCTCCAGACAGATGGGGCATTCAAGAACCTCCCTCATTAGATCTGGGTCCAGTTGGGAGCACGACGCTGCCATTATTGCCTTTTCCTTGAGTGGAGGGAAAGAAAACAGGGAAAAAAATGTTTAAAATTTTCCTCATTCATGTGATAAATTCTTTTGGTAATTATTTCACAACTAATAAATGCAGAAAACAATGGAAGAATAATCATTGTGTTTAATTATAAAGCCTTGTGAATTACAAACAATACATTAGTCTGTCTCACCCTTAGATGAAAATGTAGAGCTTTTACATTTTCAATGTGGAATTTTGAAATATTAAAAACAGAGAAAAACTAAATCTGGAAGGAAAAGACCCATCTGAAAAAAATGAAATGCATTTCTAAGGGCCTTACTTATGGCTGTGCAGTGTGTCATTTTGGGCGCTGCATAAAAACAAAAACAGTTTAGTTGACAAGCATGCTCATGTTTTTATCTTGTGCACATCCACCTAGGGCCCAATAATTTCCACAATGTGGAAAATGCAGACAAAATCATAGAAGAAATGCTGAAAGTTAGCATTATCTTTTGTAATGTGTATTTTAAAACAATGTCTATGAATTTAGAAAACAACGTTCAAGTAAGATTTATTGGAAGTTGATCAATTGAAACGCAAGAAAAGTTTGCGTTTGAATATTCAAGTCTCATCAAAGCAGAGAGCGCTTAAGTTAGCTTACTGGCATAATGAAAACCTTTCAGCAGAAGAGAGCCACGAAGACTTTGTGTTGATCAAGTCGTTTTGCAATAAAAATCGTCGCCAAAACATTGCAAACAAATCAACTCTGTGTTGTGCTGAACCCAGGGGAACTTCAGATGACAAATTCCACAGAAAAATCTACACAACAGCTAAAACTAATTGCAGCATCCTGAACATCATCAATTAGTCAAATACAACTATAGTTTACTCTCTATTATGTAAAATATAGGAAATGTGTGAATTTTTCTTTACTCTCGTGTGAGACATTTGACACAAGTGAGATACCTGGAATATTTTTAAATTAATGATTTACAGGCAGATTTAGAAGTTCCTAAATGTTCTGGATGAACTTTTTAGATGTATTTTATTAAAAATGAGTCAACAGTCATAATATTTTGGGTGCTTTTCTACTGAACTGGTAGATAACTGACTTGGTCAAATATTGACCAAAATAATCTTGTGATTTTTTTTTTTTACCATAAACAAGCAGCCCTAGTCCTACATTTGTAATGTCTCACAGCTGAGTGTTAGGTAAACCTGACAAATTACTGTACCTATATTATTATTACCAGATAGCAACATTAATCTAGAATGAAAAACTTACTTTGAAAATGTTACCTGAGTTAAAACAAGTTAAAAGGACAAATAATCCACATCTGAAGTAATAAATACAAAAAGTTTGTTTGCTGAAAAGTTTCTGTAAGAGCAAGATTCCAACGCATTTTATGTAAACAAAACTAAATGCCACAATGATACTTTAATAATTGAATGTGAACTGACTAATCATGATGATTTGGGTGTATTTGTATAAAAATGTTTAACCCTTGTTTTGTATTATTAAGTGAAGCTGTTGGATAAATTAAATTAATAACATCCTTTTACCACAGTCAAGATCTAATATTGCTATGCTTGGACCTTAATGGTTGATATTAGCACATGTAGCTAATATGTTATGGTGTAAACAAAGGATAAACTAAACGGCACAAAGGACGTTTTAAGGAAATGAAAGCAAGTCGCAGCTGACTAATTTATGGTCTGGTTTGTGACTAAATATTGTTGTGAAGTGAGGCTAACATGACGAACAAATCTAATTCTGTCTGAAAGCTAACAGATAGACGACGTGATTCAGTCACACACCACCTAAACAGGCCTAAAATAACGTTATCACTCTTTAACACTAATAAATGTTGCTGTCTGTTTAAGCAAAGAGCAGGTAAAAGCAAGGCCTCTTCACATGACAGCAGTTGTTAGTGTCCTGCTGGTACTTAAACGCAACGCGACAAATGAATGTAATTTCACACAATCACGGGGCTAATTCTGCATCCCTGACTTAAACAGCAGGCTCATTTTAACGTTTCCTTGTTGGTATTTCTGCTACGTATCCTTACCTTTCCTCCAATGTTTGCTGGTAAGGTTACATAGGGTGTGCAGTCTGCCAGCTACAGCAGCTGCCTGCTAGTGAAGAACTGCAGTGTTGACGACTCCTCCTCCTACGCAGAGTCGTGAGTTACGCACGACGCAAGGCTCCGAGTCGAACGTTTGTTCTGATTGGCTGGTGCTGGGCACGCGCTTTACGCTATGCTGCGTCAGTCATGCATATAATTACCTCGTAAATTTAACTAAACATATGCCAAAAAGTGATATAATTCACTGCATATTAAAGCGAATAGCGTTTAACTTGGTTGAATTATTAAACTGAGCTGTGGCTGATGAAATAAAGAGACCCTCAGAGGTTAAAAATGCTTTCAGAACATTTTTTAGGGAACATGTTTATCAGGTTGGTTTGTAATTACAGAAAAAGGCCACTAGATGTCAGCATATATCTACTAAATTATGTTCATGCAGGTACTCTTTGGATCATTTACAGTAAGCATGATGTAAACTAGAAGATGTGTCTAGTTTTCATTAGAAAAAGAAAAATGTTTCAACTTGCTATCAGCACCAGTCTAATAGAACTGTTGTGTCTCTCATTTTAAATTAGTATTTATCATTTAAACTATTCTGTCTCAAAAATAATTAAATTGGTTTAAGATAGATAGATAGATAGATAGATAGATAGATAGATAGATAGATAGATAGATAGATAGATAGATAGATAGATAGATAGATAGATAGATAGATAGATAGATAGATAGATAGATAGATAGAACTCAAAGAGCTAATTTGTATAGATAAAGGCTTAGTTCATGAGGCTTTAACAGGATAATTTTTACTTGTTTGTTTTATTTTCACCACAATATTAACAACATTTGGTGACCTGTGCTCTATTAAATAGTTTAACATTACAAATACAGCATTGTATGAATTGTATGTACTGAAATTACCTCTGAAAATGTGTTTGCAGTAAGGTGAAATAAATAGGCTATTGCTAGACTTTGGCCATTTTATGCAAATGAGTTACTTAAATAAATAATTATTTTTATCTTGTATAAAGACACTAATTACAAAATATCAAATTTGCAATTTCAAAGTCAAACAGAACCAAATTATTTTATGTTTTAAAGTGTATATTAGCTTGTATTTTGTTCCAATAAAACTTACCTACGCTTGTGGAATTTACTCAGTTTGAAATAAAACTTAAAAACAGAAAACTTAGTGTAGTTGTGGCTAGAATAATTGTCTCACATCAGCAAGGTGTCTGAGTCAACTCTTGGCTCTGACCTGTCCATGTTAGATTACTTGCCACTTCTAAATTTAATTTGTGAGTGCGTCAGAGGTTGTTTGTTGTTGTTTGTCTCTTTATTGACCCTGTGATCTGTTCAGGATGTGACACAACTCTCACTTGTTGACGGCTGAGTGAGCTTCCAGCCACGTCACAACCCTGAGTAAGACAAAGCAGGTACAGAAAATGAGTGAAAGAAAAAAAGCAATAAATCTATCAATCTTTTTTATTACTTACCCAAGACTAGGTCACAGGGCAAAGGCTAAGCAGAGACCCCAGGCCACCGTCTCTTCAGCTTCCTCAACACAAGAGTTCCCAAACCAGTCGTAAAATAAAATCTCTTCAAAGAGTCCTGAATCTGCCTCACAGCCGTCTCAAAGTGAGACAACACCCCCCAAAAAATTACCAAATTAACTGAACTGATAATCTTTCAGTATAAAGTTGGTTAAAACGATCCATATTATTCATTTTGACACAAAATGAGCAATAACTAATCCAGGTACTAATTTTATAGCAAAGTTCCTCGATTTTCCCTCTACAACTCCTCCAATCAGGAAGCTCATTTTGACCAATTGCACTTGTCCCATTCTTTTAGTCATTAAACACAAGTGGTGACCAAAGATGAGGGCGTATAGCCTGGCAAGCCATCCTATATATGTGAATATTTTAATAGTTTTGCATTTTTTATTAGTTTTTATTTTTATTTAGTTTTTACGTTTTTATTTTTATTTAGTTTTTACGTAAAATTTTTTATTCTATTTAGTTTTAATACGTTTTTACAACTTGTTTTTTAGTTTTAGTTTAGTTTTTATTTTTTGAAAATGCTTAGTTTCAGTTTAGTTTTTATTATTTTCAGTTAAAGTTTTAGTCTTTTTTGTAATATTAGTTACATGTCAGGGACAAGAATGAATAAAAGCATAGATAATTGTTGTGTGTAACAAAATCCCAGAAAATCATCAGTTTTTCAAAAATGTATTCAGTTAGAACAGGTGAGCTACCAAACATTCCAGCTAAGTATCAAAGATATGGTAGAGTAACAAAAAAATCTCGGAAATTCTAAATTCCGAGTAGAAATAATGAACTGGAACACCCCCTAAGTCAGGGAATGTTTTTGAATCCAACTTTGAGGTTCAACATAGCAGCTTCTTGTAATAACAACAGTAGCTGTGGTGGAAACGTGTTTATTTTACAAGATAAACTTGTAAGGGCGCATCTAAAATCCATGTTATGTGCAGTTGTATGTTCTCCGAGGTAAATTGAACGCACCAAGAGGTCCGGCCTCCACAGCATAGACATGGAAGAGTAGACGCCACACCGACCGCTATTCCTTATGGCGGCCACAATTTCAGGGTCTACTTTTTATAAAGTCTATGATCCACAGGCTGTTTTGTTTTAGCGAGAAGTTCTTGGCTGGGTTTTAGCTACTATAGCTCCGTGGAGATTTGGAGCTCACGAACTACGAGAGAACGCTGTTCATAAACCTGTTCACAAACCTGTTCACACACGCCAGAATGAGCGCGCTCACTTTAACGTTCGTCAGACAAAATACAAGCGAGTTCAGTTCACAAACGATCGTTTAATGAACACATTCATGTACAACACTGCCTGTCACTTCCTCCCAGCTCTTGCCGACATGACGCTCGATGTTGACTGACGAGCCGTCTGTTGTTGTGGCACGCGCACAAAAAAAAACTACCAGAAATTAGAATAAAACATAAACACGAAAACTAAGCTAATTTTCTCTATAAATTCAGTTAGTTTTAGTTAGTTTTAACGCTTACAATTTCAGTTAGTTTCAGTTTTTTTTAATTCGTTTTTATTTTTATTTCAGTTAACGAATTTTTTTTTAAATTCTAGTTTTCGTTATTTCTTTAGTTTACGTGTACGATAATAACCCTGATCCCGCCCACCAAACCGATAGAGCTCTGTGATTGGCTTACTGCTCAGGCTAATGGTAGACCTGCTGAGGCTCCTATGGACCAACATGCAGAGCAAAATCATTTTCTACTGTCTAGATTTCTAGGCTAGAGAGTTTCACCATTGATTGGAAAATCTGCAGCTTTACCTTTTGGCTTAACATTTTGGTCACCACAAGTTTAGTACAGGGTCTGCCTTAATTCAGATGCTGCCCCAATTCACCTCTGAAACTTTCCCTTCAATCTACTTCTTAGCAAGACCTTGTCATACTACAAACTGGGCTTTGTGTTGTTGGTTCCTTTGGTCGAACATTGGCAGTAGATCTGGCTGTGTTTGAAGCTGAGGCATGGATCCTGGTGTGGAAGCCTTCCATCTCCTGGAGTCTCCATCTTGGAGACTAAATAGTTGGAAGTTTACTAGCCAAGGCTGAGCAGGCTTTAAGAGCTGGAATTTAATGAATGACTTCCCATATACCATCATACTCTTGCTCCACCTCATCCAGAAACTCCACCATCCCAGGTGACTCAATAATCCTTTTGAAACAAACTCTGTATTTAAGTCTTAAGCAGGCTGCAAATGTTCCCAGAGTCCAGAGGGTACAGCCAAACAGTATTATTGAAAGTCTTTACTGCCACATGTACCTCCATAAACTCCTTGGGAGCTAATAAATCTGTTGGCTTTGTGCTGGTCAGATCCTTTTCTCTAAGGGTGGTGAGAATAAAGACCCAAATGCAAGCTGACAGTCAGGAGGCAGGAAGGTGAGGTATCACATAAACTTTTATTTAACTTAAACAAACTGGAGGCGCTCCGAGGCAGGAAGTCAGAAAACAGGGTACGGTGCTGACAGTCTCTGACAGGGCGATGAACTGTACGAAGAGAAACAACAGTCAGGATCTCACAGAGAACAAAGGAGCATAAAGGGTGTTTAGAGTCAGCACGAACATCAACTGACACAAAGCAGGTGAAGTTATTTACAAACTAGTACCAGGTGTGGGGGGAGCAGCAAGCAAAACAAAGGAACAGACTTACAAAAACATCCAAACCTAAGCAAACTCTAAATCAGGAACTTTGAAATAATTTTAGATGAAAGAGTGGCTTGTTTTAAAGTAAAACACACTGAAATGTTTGCAGTTGTTCATCTATCCCTTCTTCTAAATTGTATAAACATTAGTTTTTAAGCGTTTGTCTTTCATTACCATCCCTCTCTTTCCTGTCTCTTTGCTCTTTCAGAGGCAACGGACCAGGGAGTGGGTGGTGCAGGTCGGCGTGAGCTTAAGTCAGTTCCCTTCATCAACTACCTGTTGGTGCTGCAGAAGAGCCAGCTGTTAGCTGATGACATGGTGAGTGGCGTGGAGATCCGCTGTGAGGAAAAAGGAAGCTGTCCTTCTGGTTGCCACCTGTGCCACCACCAGGCCACGGTGGGTGGAGCGCCAGGAAAAGGCCGCAATGGGAATGGCAGGAACGGGGAGCAGCCTTCTCCCATCCCCGTCCTGCTGGAAGTCAGCCGAATTGTGCCCCTTTACAGCCTGATCCAGGACAACATCACCAAAGAGGTGAGATAGAACACGTGTGTGTTTCTGCAGGTGTGTCACCCAGAGATCTTTTTACACCTTTATCATTCCTGATTTCTTCAATTGAAGTTATTGTAGCTTTTAGGTCAACTTAAACAACAAATGGGACGTGCTGCAACTCAAACCTTGTTTTCTCTATTATATTATACGTTTTTCAGTGATTATTCAACATATTTCAGCTAATATGCAGTCTCATGCCATAAGATGATGTCATAATCCTTTCAAACTGTACTTATTTTTGTCCTTTGAAGCGTTCACTCACTGCAGCTGCTTCAGTTCACCTCTAGATGGCATAAGTTGGTTGACTTTCACTATAGGGAATGAGTACTGTAAGACACAGAGCATAAAAAGGATGACATCATGGTTTTCTCTCTGGGTCTCTGGGTATATGTGTATGTATAAAAAATAATTTAAAAATTTGGTGTGTGTGTGTGCATCTTTGTTTAAACAACCCAGCACAGCTAAATGTGATGTCAGCCTAATGACCACATACTGTGTTTATGATTCTGTGTGAGTCTTCTGGTCTTTTTACAGTGAAAGTTAATCATATCAAATTTGTTTTCCAGAGGCTAATTTAGGACGACTTTCTGACTTCACTTGACATTTAGTTGACCACATTTCGCTCTGCTTGCTCCTTATTTTGAGTTGATTTTCCGTCCCGTCTGGCGCGTCTGTAATCGCTTTTTGCGTAAGCTACAGCAGAGGCAGTAGCAGGTGACGTACTTCCAACTGAGTTGTTCAACATCCCTTTAACCAAGCATCTAATTGTTGTGTTTTGGTGAATACATATGTGTAATAGAGATAAATGCACACGCACATTATCCTCTGTACGTGCTTCACATAATAAGCAACAGAGCCTCGCAGAAAAGAAGGTGCGATCAATAGCAGACAGCCCATGGTGGACTTTGTCAATACCCAAACATGTCGAGGTGCAAAATGTCTTTTTCCCACACCCTTGTAAGTGCAGGACCACTCGTTCTCCTCTCTTCCTTAAACCATGCTTTGGTGACTTGGAAAGTGAGACGCTTGAGGACAAGGAGAAGGGTTAGACTGCAGTGGACCGCTCTGGCAAGCCCTTGTGAGGTAGCTTGAGGCAGGATTATTAGCTTCTTATTGATGTCATCAACCTCTGGGGAGGGCGGGGAGTCCATCACTCTGCTCCTCTTTTGCTTGCTTTCTCTTCTTTTCTTGGCCACAGCTGCTGCAAGTCAAAATGGCACATACATATATCGTATTAGAGGCGAGCGGCAACCTGTCCATCCACAATCACTCTATCGCTCTGTCTTCATGTCCCTCTCTCTCTCTCTCTCTCTCTCTCTCTCTCTCTCTCTCTCTCTCTCTCTCTCTCTCTCTCTCTCTCTGACACACAATTTTGCTTGAGACTATCTTTTCTACTTGGCTGGGTCTATGGGGAAAGACAGCTGCCATGTTGCAAAAGCTCTCTCAGAAATGAGGTCCCTTTTTCTTTTACCCTAAATCCATTGAAGCAATCAAATAGAAGCATGGTAGTCCAGTTTACCATTAGGCAGACTTAAATGATATCTATATGTGCATAGCTATTTGGATGCATGTCTCTATATATACTCATTTCCTGGCTTCAAGAGATCTCTGTCACTTTTTCTTTGGCTCCTTTCCTCCCTCCTTTCTCAGCCACTGGCATCGCTCAGTGACCCCACCCTGGCTGCCTGACTGTTTGACAGAACATGTCATGTTCTCTTCATATACATCCCATGTTAAGCCAAAGGGGATTCGGTCACAATGGGATGTTGCCATTTCTGAGTATAGCCCTCAGCCAGAAAGGAAAAGAAGCTGAATTAAATATCAGAAGTGGCCTACCTGTGTGGGCACCTTTCTTGTTTTTTTGGGTTTTTTTAGCTGACTGCAAACATCAGACACATCACGTATGACTATAGGTTGCCATTTCTCCTGTTTTAACACATCTGCAGGGCTATTACTACAAAGGGCTTTAAAATGAGAAAAAGTCATCTCTGGAAGTCCAGTTCTGTCTTTTAATGGCGTGTGTCAACTTGATTGAAACCTGCAAAATGCTTTATTACTCTAATATAAAAGCATTTTTTTATGCCTTAACTTTTATTTTTTATCTTTTTTGCCTTAACTGTTTTATTACTTGTGTCTGGAGGACACCCTTGGCTCAAGAGGGAAGCACGGTTGCCTACCGAATGGAAGGTGACTGGTTCAATCTCATGTCCCAGTAGGCCACAAGTATCATACGCAAGACTCTGACCCCTAAAAATTGACCCCTGGATGTCATTGAAGTAGCAGCCCACCCATCAGGGATCGATCAAATGCAAAGAAGTTTGATGGAGTTTTAGATTTCCTTTGACCATTTTTGACCTTGTCTCAGTCTTGAGTTTGACTGGAGCCGGTCGTAGAATTAGATTGAACTTGACAAAGGCAGACCTGAATCATCTATGCAAATAAACACATGCACACATTGACTCCCACAAACAGGTTGATGCCAGGGAAAAATAACTCAATCCATAAATAAATAAGCTTACGCCTGTGGTGCTTGCCAGTATTTCTGAGGCCTGTGTTGCTGTGACTGAATTACGGCAAACCTTTTGAACAAATTGGTTCTGAGTCTAATGGGTCAGAAGGCTGTATGCAAGCCGTGCTTCCACCAATACTGCAGCTGTTAACAACGGCTCTGTCTCCAGCAGTGAGGTAGATGAAAGGTGGCATGTTCAAAATGGAAGAGGTTGCAAGATTAAGCACAAGGAGTACGCATAAGGATAAGTTCTATTCATGTTTGAGATTAAAACCTTTAAACACTTGGTACTCAAAGATTAGCCGTACAGAACTGGAGACTGGGCTGAAGTGTAAATTTTTTTCCCAAAAACATATTTTATTGTAGCCTGGCAAGCCATCCTATATATGTGAATATATAGTCTGGCCACGAACCATTGACGGCTCTCAGTCGTGAGGCGGGCTCTACGGTTGTCTTTCAAACTGTCTGCACGCAATTGGATAGCGCTAGGACCAATCAGAGTAACGAACAACGTGACATAATCACAGCGACGGAAAAGCGGGAGGCAGCTATGGCGTCTAACATCAATGATTTCTGTCGTTTTTGTATGAAAAACATGTGAATATCAGGTGTACTGGGACATTGCACTACTTTGTTTGATAAAAATAAGAAGCCCCTAAGTATAGCCGACAGACTTACGCACGTTGGAGTCTAAATAATCCAATGTTGATGACAAAGCCGTTTCAAAAGAACGTGGTTCCTGCGCCGCCGCCATATTGCTTGGGTTCGAGGCTGCAGCTCTGACGTCATCGGCTACTCCCGCTTTGTGATTGGCCCACATAATAGAGCGCTGTGATTGGCCCAACCAAAACTATAGCGAGCTGTGATTGGACAGCCACAGCAGCGGAGCAGGCTGCGAGGGTTCCAATGAAGCGTGCCTAGACCAAACTCTGCAAAGCAAGAATTTGGTCTAGTTCACTAGGCTAGCTTTATTGAGGAGTTACTTGATTTCATCAATTGACGCTTCCATTTCTTGGGTTGGGTTCCTAGAACTTCTTCAGTTCTTGTTTGTTGTGAGTCCCTACCCAGCCAGCACACATAGGTGGGCCCCATATGGGATCTATATGGGCAAGCCATATGGGTCCCAACAGGATTTGTCTGCGGTTTCCACGGGGGCCCCATGTGGGTTTGCCCAGACAGATTTTTGCCCACATAGGTCCTACATGGGTTTTCAGAAGGTTTGACTCAAACACAGGCAAACCCCTGTGGGGCCACCATGGAAACAACAGACAAATGCTGTTGGGACCCATATGGCTTGCCCATATAGATCCCATATGGGGCCCATCTATGTGTGCTGGCTGGGTAATAGGAGTTCTTTTTTTCCACTAAAGAGGGTTGAGTGTTCTTAAAGGTGTAGAACACTGAAAACATTTTTTTTAATTATTATATCTGATTATAATCAGTAACTCTGAGTTTTTCATGCAGGCTGAGGATGAAAATCATCTCCTACACCCATCTCCTGCATTAGCTTCTTATAGAAAATAGATGGTGAAATGCTAGGATTTGAAAAGCTTGACAGATCTACACCACACTGTCCCTTAACATTCATGGACTCACCCATCTTGATTTGCACCGGGAAAGGCTGGTAGAAGCTAACCATTAGCATTAGCAACTCCACCACACTGCAGAACACCTCCACGCTTGTGTTATTTGTGGAGATAAAACATCAATGTTGCAGAGCAAACTGAGTCAGTGGTAGAGTTGCTTTGCTGTTATCCTGTCTGAGGCGAAATGTTTAAATATCAGGAAATAAGACTCCTGTCATTTTAAGCTGTCCTCTGATGTGGCATTCTGCTAGTTCCTGAAACAAGCGCATCTGAGCTTTTTTCCCCCTGAGTACGACTTGCAAGGCATTCATTCCTACTAGAGACCACTGCAAATGTATTGATTAAATGAGTGAACCACACCTTTAACTGGTTCTACAAAAAATAATAACATTTAAGAACTGGTGTAGTTTTCCAACATTGGTAATGTTTTTTCTTTCCCAATACAGTCAATAAGCACCAATGTTAAACCAGGATCAGTGCTTCCTAAGTACCAGTTCCAAACCAGTGCTTATCTCAATGAAAAACCAGCACTATCTCCACATTTACTCTGTTGGGTCAGTGTGAAGACTCATTTTAGTCAGGGACTGGGGGTGGGGTTTTAGACACCAGCAATCAGTGAAACGTTTGTGTGTCATGTTTGATTCGATGTTGTTAAATAACCATCACTTTGGGTATGCTCTACTCACTTCAGTCCCCCCCTTTCATCATCATCATCATCATCCTCATCATCACAGTTGAGATGACTGTGGCTCAGTGGGAAAAGTGGTCACCTGCCAATCAGAAGATTGTTGGTTTGATCCCAGCTTCCCCACCACATCTTTAAGTGTTTTTGCACAAGACACTGAACCCCATGTAGCCTTCCAGATCCACGAATCAGAGTTTTGAATGCATGAGTGAGTTGGTGAATTTTACTTCTAGTATGAAGCCCTTTGATTGGTCGATGAGATCTTAAAAAGCACTCTGAATCTAGGTGACTATTGGGAAAATATTACCAAAAATGGTAGAAAAGGTTGTAAAAACGTCATAAAGGAAGTACACTGTTTTGTACACAAATATTAAAGTTTTGACTTATTTTCACTGTCGTTCATCAAGTGAAGTGAATAAACAACTGAGTAGGGTTTTTGCTGAAATACACAAAGCAGTATTGTTGCTATATTTAGATACCAAAAAAACACAATATAACATTACTGTTTAACACTATAGTATCAGCAGTGTAACATAAGTCATAGAAAATATCCAACCTGTGGTTGTGATTCATTATCAAACTGAGTTTTGAAATTCTCATTGTATAATCTCTTAACATGGTTTGAGTTGTATTATCAGAAAAATCATATTGCAGACAGGTCACCAGTTCATTTTGCACGACAGTTCAGATGAGTTAAGACTCTGGTCAGATTTAGCTTTACCAAAATCCAACCTTACGTGGTGTTTGATGGTCTTCATGAGGCATGTCAACCCCCTATCAACCTCTGGATGAACCAACATTCAAGCTGCCCTTTGTGTCCCATTTCCTGGAAGTGCTACCTCTGATAAGGTTCCTAGAAGCAGCCCATTGCCTCCTTTGTTAACACCATTACCCTTGAATGATTGGAAAAAGTCACATAAATGCATTGATGTGAGCACACACACACACACACACACACACACAGATGATTTGCTGTGCGTTCTGACTTAGACTCTATTCCACTACTGGTGATTATCTTATAAATCAATACTGTGGGCCAGCTGGCCAGTGTTTTTGTGTATTAGCCTCTGAATATAGACAGTAATTTGGTCAGCATAGACTAGACAAACAGATTAATACATTAAGGAGGTCACAATGGCCTCACTTGCCTTCTTGTAAGTCACGACAGGGTTCTACGAAAGTGAAAGGTTCAAATTGTGTTTTGGTGCCATTGAGTCTGTTGGGTCTAAATGGCATCAAGACTTGACGTTTGTGTGACTGGAATCGTTGACGTTGATTGGCCTTACTCTTTATTAATGGTGTTTTCCTTGAACAGAGCTGAATGTGGTTACTTCTGGGCCAATTCTATCCACTACTGGAGATAAATCGTGACATATTTGTGAAGTGACAAATGTCTGAATCCATTCTGACAACAGTGGCATCTCCAGTTCCTGAAAGTAAATCTGTTATTGCAGCACATAAGCTGTCTCACACTGTTACAATCAAGCCTCTGAAATATTTCTGCCTGTCAAAGCATTTGCTATTCCAATAAAAAGCATAGTCAATTAGGTCTGTTTACTACTCCTATGTGGTCCGCGCAGATTGGGTTGGGTGTAATCTGCAATGTTCTGGAAAATGCTTGATCAATGACCAGCACCCACCCCCCACCCCCTCTTGTTAATTGATTTATAGGTGGATTTCAGACATCCTACAGAACATATTTCCAGGATTTGTCTACTTGATGTCAGCCCTGGTCTTTTGTATTTAAGATTTAAGGCACACGGTAGATTAGATAAATGCTGGCAGCTTCTGCTGGTTAAACGTCATCTTAAAATGAAGTGCCCCTATAAGCCTACTATAACTTGCAAATCCATAAGCTTCCAGTTGTGCAGCAGAAATACTTGTTTCTTTCCAATAACGCAGCATTTAAACTCAATCATCCATGCAGCGGTGTTGTAGTGCTGATCCGAGAGATCCCTCCTGGTACACTAACAGTGCAGAAATTCAGAGAATTGAAATGTTAACTTCTAATCGCAGCATTTTTATTTTAAATGCATTCAAAATTCTATAGAATCATGTAACATTAGTCGAATTTTAATTAGTCAAGTCAGCACAATGGGCTCTTGTAGTGCCGGTTCTGTAAGAACACACGTACAGCAGTTTGATCATATTTAAAATCTGCTAATCATGCTCATTCCTAGAGGATTGTTGTTGGTTTGATTTTGTGCCCTGGGATGAAACTGCTGAAATCTGACAGGAAGAATTTATTGGTGAAAAGTACTTCTTAGATTTGTCTGACTAAAGTATTCACTTTCTCTTCTGCAGTTTAAAGCCATATTATGCAACTTTTTCATATTTTTAAATCATTTTCTTGAGCCAGTATGCCCTAAAATGACCCTTTACAGGGTTAATGACATGTCACTGGCCCTCTGTGGCCAGAATACCGCACTTGCAACTTCAGAGTGGCAGTCTGCCACCCGTGGACTTAGAAAAAGGAGCTGACATTCCTGGTGCTGCAGTCTGCTTCCAGCATGTTTCCTGCATGTTTTAGATCATGAACACAACTGATTTGTATAATTTAGTGATGAACCGCTCCCATAGAAACTAATGAAGGCTGAGGAGACATTTCAGCAGTTAGATTAAGGTGTTAAAAAGACGAGCGCACAGCAAGGAGATAAGTTCACTTTTGCTTTCACAAACAGAACACTAGGGGGTGCTAAAAACAAGCCAAAACTGACTAGTGTCCCTTTAAAGACTTTATGAGCAGTGTGGATAAAACTAGGATGACTGTGAGAAAAATAATTTTCTGTCTTCCCACACAATCACCGCCTGTTCACCAGCCTCAAAAGTACTACCTCCCTTTCTGGGCCACTTTCTCCTAAGCGTCAAGAACCCAGATTTACCTCTGGTTTCTGTAGTCTCAAAGAAAGAGGCAGGAAAGGAAACCCTTTTTGTTACATCCTTAAACCATTTTTGCTGTTTTCACCACGAGATATGTGACACATTATCATTTTACATGCACAAGATATATATTTCTTGGTTTTTTTGCTTCTCTGTAAACCTTCCTCTCTTTTTTTACCTCGTTCACCCCCCCACAACTCCCCACCTCAGTCCCTAAACCACAATTAGATTCCCTGTTTACCCAGTGGAGACTGGCTTACGTTACTCTTTAAACATAAACACGGTGGTAATCGCTTTGTCTGTTTTTCACATGTGCAGCCAAGCAATCAAGCGCACATACCCATATGGGGTTTTTCTAAGAAACCGATGGTGGTAAACACATGGAAGTCCTGTGGTCTTTCTTTATTTTGCTTTTTGTATTGGAGGTCATTTCTCATATTTGTCTAGCCTTTGTGCGTGCGTGGACCCAGAGTCCAGGATTTTTGTGATGCCTTTGTCTGTGGCCTGCTTCCCATTGACATGAGGTGGCAAGATTCCTGCTGTTGTTTTCCGGCACCGGTTAGCCACATGGTTTCAGGCAAGGGGGGAGTAATGTTATGACTTTTTTTTGTTTACCGTGGGGTTATAATGAATCTGTGCATTACAATCTGTTCTTACTCCCTTCAAAAGTTCACTTCCAGGAGCTTGCATTGGAGGATATATTTTTTTAATGGAAAAACTTTGACTACATGAGAATCTTCCCATTAGTAAAGTTGGGGAATGCTTCAAGAGTTTAAAGAGCCCTTTTTACACCTTTGTTTTTGTCGCTGTGTTTAATTTTTTTTCTGTCCTATTTTCCATGGTCTCTCCAGCCTCACCCTCTTTTTTACTCCTCAGTCTTTCCTCTGCTGCTCATTTAGGTCACTTGCACTCTTGAGGTTCTTTTCCTTGAGTGAAAGCAACGGTGAAGTCAGTTCCCATGAAACTGTTGAACTTTCTTCACCGCTAACAATGCTATGTTGTGGAAATGTTAATATCAGCTTCTGAGTTCTTCCCCTGACCCTTTAGTCTTTTGTGTCACTCACAGAATTCAACACAGTAGTGATTTTATTTGGCATTTCTTTATTAAAATTAAACAACTGACTTAGGAAAATTGTTTTTGATTCTAGTTGTGTGTGTGTGTGTGTGTGTGTGTGTGTGTGTGTGTGTGTGTGTGTGTGTGTGTGTGTGTGTGTGTGTGTGTGTGTGTGTGTTTTCATTTACTTTTGAGCATTTCTCATTACACAAGATAAAGATCATGCTATGATGCAAAATAATAGATGCTACATGGATGCTATTTTCAGATTTGTAGTGAGGTCTTAAAGACCAGGTTCACTCATTTTTTCAACACATTTGCACTAGTCTCTAGTAGGGGTACACCAATATATTAGGTCAATATTTGGTGATACATAATAAAGCTGATTTAAAGTCAGGCACATTTTCAGGCACCTCAATTCTGCTGCAGCATTTTAATTTAGATGTATATTTACGTTCCTGAATAACATCTACTAAATAAATGCTCTAAAGATTATTTTAAACAAAATGTTTGTTTTATCTACCAGTTTTGAATATTTAAAGGTGGAATATGGAACATTTTAATAAAAATCTATATTTAAAAAAAAATAATAATACCTCCACAGGGCGTTTAGAGGTGTGCAGAATGAAGGTACAGTTTTGCCTTTAAAAGCTATATTTAAAATATATATATATATATTTTGACAGGCACGACACTGGGTTTATGTTTACATCTACCAGCCACTAGAGGGCATTGTTGCGGTAAAAAGTCCGCTCTGCAAGGCGAGGCTGGGACTGTGTAAAAAGGCGGACTTGACAAGTCAAGCAGCTGATTCTGAACCCAGAAGATGCTCTAACGGTAAATACTGTAGAAAAAAAAATTATTAGTAGAAATGAGTCCTTACCCTGTACGATTCATCACTGGACATGGTGCTGGCTGGTCACTTCATGTATCAGCAGTGAACCAACACCCGACGGCTGGAAAATGTGTTCTGTTGTTGCAGCTACATCCTCTACATACTAGATGTCGCTATGGTGTCTGTGTTCCTTATTCAACCTTTAATACTTGGTCAGTTAATTGATTTGTTTGATTAACTTTGGTTAGATGTCTGATTTTAACACTGACCAAAATTAAGATTTAACATTTGGTTAAATTCAGTGTTCAAAAACTGATTCAGCTGATGTTATTAGTGACATTTTAGCAGAGATTGGTCATGAAAATTGGCCCAAAACATCTGCAGCGCATATCGGCCATCAGCTGACCATGACCTCTACATATGGACATTGGCAATAGAAAAACCAATATTGGTCAACCTGTAGTCTCTAGTATAAATGAATAACTTGAGAGTTGATCTTTGTGGGAAAAAAGCTCTGGCGCTCCTGTTTCAGGAGCTAGAAGTGAGTCAGAGGAGAGGTGAGCTGAAGCAAGATTTGGAGACTTGTTTCCTGATATTCACCTCTGATTGGCTAACAGCAGCTCAATTCTACCACTGTCTTTATTCACTCTGCAATGTTGATGTTTTATCTCCACAAATAACACAAGCCTGAAAGAGTTCTGCCATATTGTGGACTTGCTAATGCTAATGTTTAGCTTCTACTAGCCCAGATGCGCTCTGCTCTCTCCTGGATGCTAAATCAATAACAGCCTTCCCCGTCATGAGCCAAGGTGGATGAGTCCATGAATGCTAATTTTAAAACGTGGCGTGCAATTGTCACTGGCTTTTCTAATCCGAGTGTTTCCCTGTCTATTTTCTATCAGCGGCTAATGCAGGAAATATGGGAAGACTATTTTCATGTTCAGCCTGCATGTGAAACTCAGAGTGACCGATCAAATTTCAAAAATATCAAGTAAAAACGGTTTCTAAGTGAAGTTGGCCTGTAAAGCTTGTATTAAAATACCATGGAATGTGATAGTTTGAAAACTGTTTTGCAACATATCAGGTTCAGAGAGGAGCATGGAGATGTGTGGTGGCAGAGAATGCACGATTTGGAGCCAACGTGCACTAGTGTGGCTTGATCATTAGGAATTTGAAGCAAGGTGAGCTGTGCTAGTCTACAACCTCATCGTGCAATCGGCTTTGTAGCATGATCTTCTATTGTGTTGTTGCTTTCTAACAGGATCTGAGGTGGTACAAAGCCCGGAAAGCGGTGCAACCATTAGGGTACACCGTTGGATCATTGTAGTAATGTATACAATGTGGTAAGGACCCAGAAGAATAACAGAAAAATTAGCATGGATAATCTCATTTGATAAGCACAAAGAGAGTATCAGACCACAATCCAGCCATGGTTGTGTAGGGTGCATCATTTGCAGACAGCATATTTGGTCTTTATCCTTTAAGGAGGGACACCTTGCAGTTACTCTTGTCTTATTTTTAGTTTTTGCATTCTGATAAGCAAATGCCATGATGTGTGTTAGGGAATTAAAGCCATTCTCTATTTGCTGGTGGCCTGTTGTCCAATGATAATGTTGCAGAATGGTTCAATGCCGTGTCCTCTTCTTGTGACCATGATCAAGCACATCTCCAGAGTAGTATGCATGAGGCAGCACTGCCAACCAGTTCGAGCATATAAATAACTGAGAGCTGTATTGATCCATAGTGTGACAGGAGGAGCAGTAGTGGATGCAAACTCTCTTGAAGTCTATATCATGCCTGTGGCTTTAGGGAAAGCCCTGACATTATACTTTATTGCTCTGACGGTTATATTGGCATTTGGCTGCCTTTTAGAGGATGACTGAGTTTCTGCCTTTGATTTTTTTTTCTTTCTTCCGCCTGTTAATGAAGTAGCACAAGGAGATGTTAGGAGATGATGTCACCTCTTAATATCTCACTACCCTCCCCCCTCCATCCCCTTCACAGTCAGACCGACAGCGACGCTAGCAGATCTCACACACAAGCGCACAGAATGAGGGAGGTGAGGAGTGACACTGCTCTCACATCTCCATCATAAAAGTCACAGTGCACCAATGATATCACAGTGTAAGCTTGTTGGTGCTACCAAGATGTTCCTGCCTTCCAGTAATTGGGAAAGGTGGGAATTAAAAGGTCACTCTGCATGTAGAGGAAGGGGTTTTGTGTAGCTTTACATCCACCTTCGTAAGACTGGTTCTGATGTTTGGAATGTTTGTCTACTTCAAATCTGATACCGGTAAAGCTGTGGTGCTCATACTTAATTATGGGGAATCGTCACAAGAAACTGTAAATGTTCAGTGGAAAGTCTGGGACTCTGAATGACACCGGTGGAAAGGGTAAAAGGTGAGCCGGATGGTAGGTGGGGACGGGGTAGGAGTAGATGGACAGTGAGCACATGTTCCAAGAGATAATTGCATTTCTCTCACCTGTTACCCTTTACAGGCCTTCAAGAGTGCCACAATGAGCTCATACTGGTGTGCTGGAAAGGGCGATGTCATTGATAACTGGTGTCGCTGTGACCTGAGTGCCTTCAGCAAAGATGGCCTGCCTAACTGCAGTCCCCTCAAGCAGCCAGTGTAAGTGTGAGGTGACACCTCGAGGCCTATAGGGACACAAGGGAGGTTTTCTCCAAGCATGCCCGTGGATATAAACACATTTACACTTATATCTGTCTCTGCTAATTCTGGGAGCACAAGAGATAGTCGCAGACACAAGCACAGTCCCAGAAATTCTAATAACTGTGAGTTGGCCCCTACACTCTCTGAAAAGAACATATTCTCATTCAGGGTGTCTTAGCAATACTCCGGAGGCCCCCTCTGTGAGTCATCCTCTTCAGCAACTGTTGCTGTAGGAAGTTCTGAAAAGAAACAGCAGGTTAAAAAGGCAAGACCTTCTTTTTGATGGGTTGTTGCCTCATGCAAAATGTTCGCCCAATTTTAGATAAATAACAGTTAATAAGGGGGCACATTTATTGTAATACTTCCTCTTTCAGCTCTAAAAGTTGAAGATGAAATTTTGAAAGCACTGAGTTCAGAAAAATATGTAGATGTGTTTAACAACAACAGGCAAATTTAATTTAAGTATGAAACTACAAGGGCCGTGTTCTCAGAGTGTTTTTAGCTTTAGGTAATTTGTCATTTAAAACTAGTAATTTCTAATCTATTGATGAAATTGGCCTATATATTGTCTTATTGTATTCTTATTATATTTACCCTTGTCTTTTTTGTGTTGTTCCATTAGTTTACGACTTGCCCCTTATCTGGAGCCCTCAAGCACAACAGTGGCTCTGGAGTGGTTGGATGTGGAGCCTCTAATTGGATGCAAAGTTTCTGACTACGTCATCCAACATAAACGAATAGAAGATCCTTCAGAGGCAGAAGTCTACACAGGTAAAGAGGTTTCACTTCTAAGCTCGAGTTGACTTTATAAAGCAAAAAAAAACATTTTTATGTATGTTGCATAGGTAATTTTTAGAGTTTTTGACTGGTAAATTATTTTGTTGAGTCATGCTGCTGCTAGAGTCTGAAAAAGAACCAAGAGAACCGAGCATATCACTCCTGTTCTTAGAGCTCTACACTGGTTACCAGTAAAGTACCAAATCCATTTCAAAGTGTTTCTACTAGTTTATAAATCACTCAATTGCATGGGGCCAAAATACATGTCAGATCTCCTTACAGTATCTACACCCAGCAGGGCTCTGAGATCCTTAGGAAGCAGTCAGCTGGTAGAACCCCGGGTCAGAACCAAACAGCTGATATTAGCTACTATGCTGCACACAGATGGAATCGGCTTCATCATGACCTCAAATGTGCCCCAACTCTAGTAACATTTAAATCAAAATTGAAAACTTTGAATGAATGTTTCTTGTGCTGCACCTTCTGCACTGTAACTGCTTGTCTTTTTGCATCTTGTGGTCGAAACATCAGCAAAAAGCAGGTAAAACAGCTCTTTTCTGTGTTAAAAAAAGAACCAAAAGATGCTATTAGAAGATACACACAGGATGAATGTACAAAAAATGCTTGTATTTTTCTGATTTTTAAATCTGAAATTTATTTGTGTATTTTAATTGAGCTGTCACATTGATTTTAATGTTCATGCTATTCTCGCTAAAGGAAAGCACATTGAATTGCCTCTGTGTATGAAATGTGCTATCCATATAAAGCTGCCTTGCTTTACACAGAGTGCTTGATGATGCAGATCCTAACTTTGTATAAACCAGTGCTGTCAAATCACTTTGTACAAATTCTATATCAAAGCATCATAAAAAGGAAAGTAGAGGAAAAATGTATCAAAAATTAAATGAAAATGCACTGACGTTTTAACGTTTAGACAGACTGATGGAGCTAATGACATGTAAGTTCTGTACATCTATTCTGGGTACATGTTCGCAGTAAGGGTGAGTCAGAAACAAGTTGGGCAATTTATCTGGCTCTATAAGTGTTACTGACCATTGTGTTTCCAGGTGAAGGAAGTGGTCTTTGTTAAAATGATGGGCCCGGGTGAGTCAGAGGAATGAGCAAGATCTAATAACACTGAAGACATGATGTGATGTGTGGATAAAAAAATGGTTTCAGACATTGGGAACTATAGTCAAGCTATCCATCACCCCAGGGAGGGCTGCTGATGAAGTGTGGGCACCAGTGAGCAACGAGAGGGCACAGACAGCTAGACACAGGCATGCTGGCAGAGGTGAGGCATGAAGGGGCAGATGGTAAGGGTGACTCACTTTGCAATGTGCCAGTCACCACTCTAAATCATGTTGTTACAGGGAGAAAGTAAAGAAACAGAGTCAACTTTCTTTTTTTTGTCCAGTGTTCAACTCTGAAAGCTTGTTTTAACTATCTTTGATTTTCTAGTGAGAAATGTTTAGTGTGTAAAAAGTATTTACGCCCTTTTTACATCATCACTTCAGTTTTGCAGTTCATCCATCCATCCATTCATTTTCATCCGCTTATCCGGAGTCGGGTTGTGGGGGCAGCAGCTTAAGGAGGGAGGCCCAGACTTCCCTCTCCCCAGCCACTTGGGCCAGCTCCTCCGGGGGAATCCCAAGGCGTTCCCTGGCCAGCCGAGAGGTATAGTCCCTCCAGCGTGTCCTGGGTCTTCCTTTGGGTCTCCTCCCGGTTGGACGTGCCCGGAAAACCTCACCAGGGAGGCGTCCAGGAGGCATCTTAACCAGATGCCCGAGCAAACCAATTTAAATCAGACATTTGTTGATAACGTTATGTAAGAGGGATAAAAAGCTAGCCAAAACAACCTGACCCTAAATGTGAAACAAGTAAACATGTAAAACTTTTTTATAGAGCACTTTTCATGATATAAATCATAAAACACAAGACCCATCAGACATGAGCATATATGTTTTGAGCGACTTTTAAAGTAAATAACTAACTATGATTAACCAAATCGTTAAGGTAAGCTCACCTCAATTTAACTTGCAACGCCCAGTCCTGATCACAGTCAGGCTTTGGTCAGCTCGGCCTGGGCTGGGTGGGGACAGCCTGCCCTCGGGTGGCAAGGTTGTGTTTACCTAGCCTTCTCAGGAACACGGATGTGAGCAGGACATAAGCTCCAAACGTTAGTTCATTTGTTCATTTTCCTCCGCTTATCTGGGTCAGGGTCGCGGGGGTAGCATCTCAAGTAGGGCATCCCAGGCAGCCCTCACCCCGGCCACCTCCACCAGCTCCTCTGGCAGGACCCCAAGGAGTTTCCAGGCCAAATTGTAGATGTACTTACTCCAACGTGTCCTTGGTCAACCCGGGGGCCTCCTGCCAGCAGGACATGCCTGAAACACTTCCCCAGGAAGGCGTCCAGGCGGCATCCTGACCAGATGCCCGAACCACCTCATCTGGCTCCTCTCAATGCGGAGGAGCAGCGGCTCTACTCCGAGTCCCTCCCGAATGTCCGAGCTCTTCACCCTATCTCTACGGCTGAGCCCAGCCACCCTCCGGAGGAAACTCATTTCAGCCGCTTGTATCTGCGATCTTGTTCTTTTGGTCATTACCCAAAGCTCGTGACCATAGGTGAGGATTTTGGAGGGTTTTTGACCGGTAAATGGAGAGCCTTGCCTTCTAGCTCAGCTCCCTCTTCACAATCTGCCTGTCGATCTCTCGCTCCCCTCTTCCCTCCCTCGTGAGCAAGACACGAAGTTAGTAAAATAAAAGTGGGTGTGAGCAGTGTTGCTTTTGGAGACTCTGACACGGGCTCCTCTCCCATCCAAGAGCTCTCACTGCAGACGGTCAGTTCTCGCTCTGCCGCTGCAGCTCCGACGGGTCCGAGCTGCAGTCAGAAAAGATGTTCACCCCAAAGCTGCTGCAGGCTGATTTTACCCACACTAATCAGAGGCTCCCACTAGTAGGTATGCATGAGAGAGACTCGTCTTCAGCCTGCCAGTCAATCCATGGTTGAGTGTGTATGGTCGGCTCAGTACGAAACAGATTGCAGGGTAGCAGGGCCAAAAAAAATGGTCAGTTATGCACAAACAATGCAAATGTAGATGCAATGACTCTACCAGGGCCAGACCGAGCTGACCTTAGTGTAAATAGGCTAGTATCACTTCAATGGAACCTTGCCTGACAACACGAAGTAGGCTAGAAGACTTCAAAAAGCAACAAACCATGCCCCGAACCCAGAACAACATCTAATGCACTGCAGCCCTCATTTGGCTATAAAATTATGGTCTGTGGACCGATGAGACAACAGCACAACCTTTTGGAAAGGATGTTTTATGTTACGTCTGGTACATAATACTGCAGTTCAGAAAAAGGTAATCGTAGCAACAGTCAAAATGACTATTTCAGATGCTTCTTTTTAAGGGAGGGGGGGGGGGGGGGGGG